>CM069874.1:26993945-27512942 GCA_036172665.1 Prosopocoilus inquinatus | reverse complement strand
TTAGATTTCTTGGAAAATATGCCGAGGGAGAAAATCTAACCGAAGTTTCTGAACAATAATGGTGGAGTTAAATAACTACTAACGTCAAATCATAATTTAATTTTTTATTTTGAATATGCACTTTATCCATTATCTGTAATTGTGAATTAAATGTACGTTATCCATTATACACTAATATTTCTCCGTTTTATTAAAATATATTAAGTACAAAGCTTTTTAAATCTCGAACCGGATAGAATTATGAAGGGAAAACACTCAACGTTTCGCTATGGATTTATAGCTTCGTCTGGAGTGAAAAAAAGTAAATAAACAAGTTGTCAAGAGAAACAAGTCGTCAAGAGAAACGAAAAGGTAACATGATTTTAAACTAAAATAAAGTACATCCCATATTTCCTAAAATATACTCTATTCCAAAAATTCATAAACCTAATACACCTCTTCGTCCTATAGTTTCCACTATTGGTTCTTCTTATCTAAATTTATTTCAAAAATCATTACTCAGGTTACTAGTAAATCAGAATATTTTATAAAAAATTCTTTTGAACTCGTAGAAAAATTAAAACAAATAACTGTACCAAATAATTCATTATAATTTCTCTATATGTTATTTCTTTATTTACTAACATTCCTAAAGATTTAGCTTTAAAAAGTATTAATGATAAGTAGTTAGAGATTAAAGATTTTACTGATATTTCCAAAGGTAACTTTTTAGAAATGGTTGATTTATGTTTTGAAACATCTTATTTTGCTTTCAGCAATGGGTTCTCCTTTATCTCCGGCTTTAGCTGAAATTGTTATGCAAGAACTAGAAAAATCTGTTATTATATAACTCTTTATCATTCGATTTAACGTTATATTTTCGGTATGTAGATGACATTTTACTGATTTTGCTTTCTGATAAGATAGATTTTGTTTTAAATAAATTTAATTCTTTTCATAATAGATTACAATTTACAGTAGAAAAAGAAAATAATAATTCATTGAGTTTTCTTGATGTAAATATTATCAGACAGAATGATAAATTAATTACTAATTGGTTTCATAAACCTACCTGCTCAGGTAGATACATAAATTTTCACTCGTGCACACCCAAAAATTATAAAATTGTAACTATTATTTCATTAACAGATCGAGCTATTTTACTTTCTGATAAAGTTAAAAAAAATTTATGATAACTTAAATTTAACAAAGAAAACTATTATTCAAAATTCTTATCCAATAAATCTTACTGAATCAGTAATTAAAAATCGTATTAAATACTTACAAAATTCAAACAATCATCAATAACCATCAACAACCTTAAAATAGATTAATTTACTCAAGAGATACAGAAACGTACTGGAGAAAAATGAATAACAAGCGTTACGCATGCTCCCAGGCATCTTGGGTAACTTTCAACCATCGTTTGAGATGGGCAAGTTAGGGTCACCCGCGGGTGAATTTGCGGTACTTTCTGAACGATTAAAGTGTAACACTGCAGTTTTTGAACGACCGAGGGCAACTTTCTTTACCTAGGCGGTGTTCCTGAACGCATTGTGTAGCGAGAGCACTTTGGGAGTTTAAAATGGAAAGCAAAATGCACAAAATTATTTACACGAGAGAGAAAGAATATTACCCATAGCGGGCACTTTTTTATTTCTGAACGGGTTCGAGTAGTTGAAAGAAATGAAAAGGTAATAAACATTCTGATTTTATCAATAAAAAAAATCAACAATATTTATCCTAAACAATGTCCTAATAAACATTATATTTAATTTGTCGGGTGCAATAGTCACACAAAGCCACAGTTTTGTATGAAAGCATAAGAATCAAAGTGTTTATGGAATATTTTATTTACTTATTTTTATGACTTCCAAGTTTTACATCCGTGCAATTTAAATCCGTGCTGACTAGATGTATTAAAAATGTCCAATACAGATTGGGAAAGTGGGCGGTCGTAAAGCTGGCACGAAATTTAAAACGGAGTCTATTGGACTGTAAAAATGCATGGATTACACCAAACAAACTGAAAATACTCGCTTTACAGAGAGCTGTTGTGTAAACTTTTGCTTATCACTAAAACTTAGGATGAAATGCTTCAATAAAATTATTTTAGTTGTGCTTATTGTACGAAAAGCAGTAAATCTGTTGGAATTTGAGCCTTATTGAAATAGCCCGTCTGAATTTAGAACCTTCTGCATTCGAACCTCCCCGTTTCTCTCTCCCTCTCTTGACCAGGGGATGAGCAGGGTCATAAAATTCATTCACGAGAGCAGGTAATCTGTTAAGCATTGAATAAGGAAATTCCAGGTAATGAGAACTGCGTAATTTGTAATGTATTATGACAATAATTATTAATAAAATTAATTCAGGTATATAGTTATATTTTGTGAAGTCATGTTTAGTTTGTTAATTGTTTTTAGTTTAATGTTAATAAAAATAATACCTACCCGGGTATTGTTACATTCTGTTTTTTTTTTATGATTCAATTTAGATTTTCATATTTAAATTGTTAACAAAATTGAAAGATATTAAATCAAAATGTTTTAAACTGCCATAAGTTCGGAATGTATTTCAATTTAAATTTAAGTTTAAACGTGTTATTGTTGTTGAATAATAAATAAACGAAGTGATCAAAAAAGGAAACCACTTTTTATGTTTCATGTGTTGCAATTAAAAATTTCCAACGCTAATTTAGATCAAACTATTATACAGAGTTAAACAAAACTAGTTAAATAAACCAAAATTATTTTATTATTCTATTTTTTCTGTATAAATCGAATGAGTAACAAGGTATTTTTAATGACACATTAATTTTTAATTGGACGTATGGCCGTTTTCATAATCAGACTTTAACGAACCGTTAAGTCAATTTAAGAATGGGAAAACAAATGTATTTTTTTAGGTTAAAATAAATTTAAAATTACAGTCCTATTACGAAATCGGACCTTACTGTTATATTAATTAATTCATGAAAACGTATGATAAAGGATATTCTTAAAAGTGATGCAAATTTCAGTTCATGAAACCGGGAATTTAAATACAAATTAATACTAAGTAGGATATTGTCCCTAATATTTAATCCTGTTTAATTATCTTGCGCAGGAATGATTTTATACCAATACATCCTATTACATTTGTAAAATGTTGGTATTCTGGAAAATTTCCGGTAATACCGTGTATTATCCCAATTTAGTGTGTAGGTACACAGAGAAAAATCAATAGTAAAAAGTAACACAAATTGTAGTTAGAATGAAGACGGAAACAAATTATAGCAAATATTCGCACAATTGTCGGACTCTTTACTAGAATTGTGCTAATATTTACTACAATTGTGATAATATTTGCTACAATTTGTTTCTGTCTTTATTCCGACTACAATTTGTGTTACTTTTTACTATTGATTTTTCTCTGTGTATAAGAAGCTGTGAACTAATTATCTTTTAGTATTGAACAAATTCTTGTGTCGGAAGGAACGCAGAACACATACTACCGAAAGAGATAATCATTCCATTGTATGTATATTGTCATAGGACCAACGATACCTGTTATTATATACTACTGGAAACCGTAACCAATTTATTAGGCTTGCCGCCGGCCGTACCATAAAAGCACGTCAGCCGGCTAAAAGTTGTTAAGGTTCATAATTGCAAAGCACGGATATTCGTACGACCAGGGGTATTTCATTTCGTCTTAAAACTTTTCGGTACTACTCGTTACTTGAGAAATCGTCACTTGGTACTCGTATTCATTCGATACTCGATATTGGTAGTATTTGTTGTTTGTTTGAGTATTCGTTACTTGGTACTCCTACCCGTTCAATACTCGATACTTGTTCGATACTTAATACTTGTTCGATTGACAACACGCGTTCGAGATTTGAAGCCGGTAATCATTCATTACTTTTATTAAAAACAAACGAATGGGTCACAAGTAAAATTACATAACTTTGAGGAAGTTAAAAATAATTGGAATGGTAAATTATGTTAACATTTACATTTTTTATAATAAAGATTTTTTTTTGTAAATTATAACTTCAATCAATTCAAGAATTGAACAACGAATTTATTATAAATTGAATTGATGTATACATGTAAATTTAATATGTACATTTTTTGATTAACAAACTAAGATTGTAATATATTAAGATGAACAAAACAATCTGAGAAATCTTAATTTATAAAGACATTACAAAAAATGTATTGTAATATGTATACTACCACTCACAAGTATTTGGGTGTACTACCAATACCAGTTACCAAAATACCCATCAGTACTATCGAGTACCGAATGAATACGAGTGCCACGAAACGATTTATACAGTAACGAGTAGTACCGATTACTTAAAAGTAATGAAACTTCTTATCACTAGTACACACGCATGTCGCTGAAAAAGAAACTGGTACAGGTGGAAAATCTAATGATATACAGTTCAGCGGAAATTCTTGAAACGTGCTTGATTTACCTCCCACTTCGGTGACTCATCCTCATCGAACTTCAGTATCGCGCACAAAATTTAATGCAATAGACGATGTAGATGTAGTGACGTAGTTCAGGACATCGCGCCTCTGAACAAAAATAGTTGGAGTCGATCAAGATTTTTCGCCTAACTTTAGACATGAATTTAAGCAGAAATTGAAACAATTTGTTCTGGTATTTAAATTTATTCTGTATACAACATCACATTAAACAAAAAATACATCTAAAAAGAAGAAAAATTTGTACTTATTGCACGCACTTATAAATTTTAAAAGCTATGAAGTTAGAAATAAGTAATTACCCATTGTTTCTTTCATGTCAGTTGTACTCATCATATAGGTGGACAGTTTTTGATTAATAAATAATAATCAATTGATAATAATAAAATATAAATTTCAATACAATATTTTTGTCTATTAACAACATTTTCATGTCTGCATTATTAGAATAAAAAATATCGTAACATGTAATCATTAGCTAAACAACAAAGAGATAAAACGAATAATGCTGGATTTCCACATCTCCGGCATATGGCATGCGGCATTCTGAATGCTATTCGTGAATTTCTAAATGTTTCAATCTTCAGAAATTTTAAATCAACCAATCCCGAAATATGATTCCGAATGCCGCATGTCGTATACCAGAAGTATGGAAACCCTACATAAAAATTCTATGCTGTGCTGTCACTAATTTTGTGTTGTCAGATTGACCTAATGTTCAAATAACATTTTTAAAAAAATATTTGTAAATGGTACGTAGCATCGAATTTATGATTTTGTTAAGTTTAAACTCATGTGTTATTATTAAATACAAATTTTAAAGAACATTTAAATTCGTCAAAATTAAAACCAATAGCTGGTAAAAGGAAGAGAGATGAGGTCATCTGATAAAGTGGGTAAGAGGAAAATAGCAATTGAAAGAAATGTTTGGTGTCGTAAAGCGAAAGAGATAACAAAGTATCTGAACATTAGACCTAATAAAATATAACAATAAAAACTCATTATAGACATCTAAAACGAAACAACGCATTTAAGAAAATTTATGACTAGAGTAAAAAATGGCAGTTAAACAAACATTTCTAACACCTAACAGCACTAACACACTCGAGTAAAATTAAATAACGTTACAAACATCTACATTTTCTCCCTTATATTTGCTAAAATCGTTTACAAAATTTTCTTTCCCCAAGCCGAAAGCTTCGATGCATCCTTCGAAACTATTGGAAAATATGCCGGCGATTTTGTTGAACTCTTCTCTGTAGGGCAAACCGCCCAAGTAGAAAATACCATCCGTTGAAAATATTCGTTCCGCTGGTTTGTCGTCGCTTTGGACCTCGATGGGTCTTCGATCCAGTTTCAAATTTAGAGGACTAAAGGAGACTTCTATGCTATGCCACAGACCATCCGAGAGCCTTGGAATATCTAAGACTTCGATAATTTCATCATAGTTTCCTGAGGAGTAAATTATTTTAATATGACCTTTTTCTAAGCCAATTCCGACGAAATTTTCCCCCTGAAATTATTAGATTATCATTTAGTTTTGATGAGATGGGCATGTAGGTATACTTTTTGACTCCACAGAATTAAACCATTTGGACTCGCCGTGGTAAAATTCAAGAACAACGTTTTCAATCCAATTGAATTTAGATCCCTTTTCTTATCGGGAGGTTTATTAACGATTATATAGCTGCGTCCAGAAAATTTTGGGGTTTTAACCGTGATGGAGTTTTCACAGAATGCTCCATTCCAACCAACTGTACAAGAACAGTGATTGGAGAAGCATCTTCCACCGTTTTCACATGGTCTCTCATCGCAGGATGGAGTAAGTTCACATATTTCTCCAAAGTATGGATCTGGGCAAGCACAATGCGCTTTTAAATTAGGGTCCAACCAACAAGAACCACCGTTTTCACAGTATTCTCCACCACATGGAGTCCCATCGCAATCACCGACGTTGCGGGCTTGCTTAATTTTGGCTGGGCTAAGAGGAATACGAACGGAATTTATGTACATTTGGCGGATACATCCGATATACGGTATTGATAGAGATGTTGCTTCATTCGGAACATGAGACATATCTGGATGACCACCTGCAAGGATAATCAACAGTAACACATTTTCTTGAGACACTTTCGACTAACCTAAATATATGGTTTCGCCGGACAAATTTAAAATATCGCCGTTGTTTAACAGTGCCGTATTCACAACGTTATCAACAAAGAGATAAACCTTACGGCCGTACATTCCGATTCGTATTTTGTGCCAGGTACCTAAAATTAGTAGCTTATTGCTTCTTAGGGATAGAACTTCGCTTGAAATCAATCTGTGTCTACCTGAAAATTATATGAAATAAAAAGTTTTGTATTTAGCGATAGTTTTCTTACTTGGTAGAAGTTTAAGTTCCAATAATCCACTCTGGATGAAAACAGAAATGAAATCTCGTCTTCCAATCAAAAGAACCAAACCGCGGTCTCTAAGAGGCCGGAGTTCAAAGTCGATGTTGAATTTGATTGGCTCGAAATCGACAGGTTCAAGTGCTAAGTAAGACCTAGTTCCGGAAAAACTTATATCCGTCAAATTTTCCTCTGAAAAGAAACTCTAGTTCACTATTAATTGGGATAATGCAAGTGCGCATACCTTTTTCGCAATATTTTCCCGTTCTTCCAAGTGGACAATCACATTCGTATCCGAAAATTAAAGGAACACAAGTCGATTCTGGTGAGCATCGGTTTCTAAACGGATCACATTGATTGTATTTGGTGGAACACATTGGGCCAAACCAACCATCTTGGCACAAACACCTACGCAAGTGTAATAAATAAACAAAATTTACTTTCACAGAGCTGGATGTACTTACGTGAAAGTTCCGCCATGGTAAAGACACGCTCCGTTGTTTTGGCATTTTTTCTCATGGCATTCAGTCGTACCACATTGGCCTAAAGCTCTTCCAATCGCATATCTAGAATTTTCTAAAGGTATTGCGATTGTACCTGATTTGAACTCGACATCAAAAATGCATCCTGCAAATCCTGTGTGAAGAGGTAAATCATGAGGTAGAGTTGAGAAATTTCTTGAATCGTGACCACCTACATCATCAAAAGGAAATTTCGTTAACAGTGAAGACAAAGTCATAAATTCATGTGTCGTTTAAATAGTACAAGACAAAAAATCCTTTGTGTAAAACTGAATGGTGATAAGGTAATAAATTACCGAAATATAACAAAGGAACAACATCTAACTGAACCAAATTTCCTGGAGATCTTCCCGTAATATTCCCCAAATTTTCCACGTATAACCAAGCTCTACGCCCAAGACGTCCCAAGTGGACCAAATAGCTCTTTTCGTCGACTTTCACAGGTTTTGTTGTAAATATTCTCCTTGGGCCTATGCATGAACGTTTAAGTTATTAAGTGCTTCAAAATTTTGGGGTTTTGAAAAGCGAACCTGATCCTAAATTCCAAGTTAACATTATATATCCCTTCACAAAACTGACAGCCATGTGATCGGAATGAGAATCATGTTGACCTTTTTGCCCGACGAACATTAGAATCGAAATTTGGTCCATGGTCGAAGGAGAAAATTTAAACTTTATTTCCAAGCGATTGGAAATGCTTCCTGGTACGGGGTAGGCGATGTAGGATGAGAATCCGTTGATTGAGGAGGAAAAATATGGTTGGCTTATTTCCAAATCTAAGAAAAAAGCATCCCAAAATTTTGTAGTTAATAATAAAGTGGTTTGGTACCGTTTTCGCAAAAGTGTCCGTGTTTACCAAGGGGACAGAGGCAGATGTAGCCGCTTCCGGTAAATGGCAGACAAGTTCCACCGAATTGGCAGGGATTGTCTTCGCAGACGGATATCTCACACATTTTTCCCACATACCTATTAACATGGAAAATTTTTTGTTAAAGTTCTTTATTTTGTGTATGCCCCAGACTGGATTTTGAAAAAATATTTTTCAATGTTACTAAGGTTGTGAACGTCTAAAAGTATAGAAATAAATATGTTAAAATGTTACTAACGCTCAAGTCGTGAAATTTGAAATAAAATTAAAAATGTGAGTGTCCATACATTTTTGAAGCGTGTTATCTATATGTATTTAAGTGCTTTGGATATTTCTTTTCTGTTTATCGAAAGGTTTAACGTTATACCCGTTTTTGCAATGGCATATCCAAGTATCTTTTTTGGCCGAACAAGTTGCCCCGTTTGTGCAAGGATTGGACAGGCAAGCTAAAGAAGAACACTCTGTGACATCAAAACCGTCTTCTGCTTCTTTAAAAATTAGCTTTTGCTTCTCTGATATCTGAAAGATTTTCTTTGGAAAAGCAGGAAAAAATAATTTGGTTTGTTACCTTAAGTTCTCTCATGCAACCAATAAATCCACTGACTGGTAAATCTTCCTTTTGCACATTCTGCGGAACTCCTCCCAAATGCAACCAATAATTCGCCTTAGAAAAATTATCCACCAAAGCGATTTGGTCTCCGCTCATGGTCAGAGTGTCGTTTACATTAATAGAAGCATCGCAATGTTTGAGATCTTTCCTAAATTTTAGCCTAAACAATAAACAAATAAATTAATAAAAGACTGAAAAAGCTGCCAATGTAAAGAGAAACATGAGTGAGAAAGTTTTATAAAAGATAAGTAAGAAAGTAAGGCACAGTTTTACAAACAGAATGGACAAAATAATGATTCGCCCAATATCCTTTAACCGACTTCTATATCTACGTCGCAGTTATTCCAAGAACAGTTGTTTACTCTGTTTATCCTGGCATTATAAAATGGGGCATAAATAGGTTAGATATTTGTTTTAATAATAATTTTAATATTTTAGTTATTTAGTTACGCGTTATGTAAGTAACTTACTCTACTTTTACTGTCATCTCAAAACCATTATTAACTGGTACTTCCACTTCACTTAAGAGCATGGTCTGAAATCCGCAGGAAAATTTGAATTTGAGGTAGCCGTTTTCAATGTACAACGCCATGTATGATGTGTCAATGTTACAATAGAAAATCAAACCACTTGAGGACAAGGTCTTGGCTTTAAATTGAAGGGATATGCTTGAGCGGTTTGTCAAGCGATGTGAAAGATAAGACCCTCCATTGAAGGCCGCGTTTCTAATTCCCATGTGTTTTTCGCATAGCATTCCCTCAGCATCAAAAGGACACATGCACTAAAACAATTGACTGCAAGAATTTCAAAAATTAATGTGGATGGTTTACCTTGTAACCTTCGGGTGTGTATACGCAGGTACCACCATTTTGGCATCGATTCTCAGTCTTTGTGCAATCTGGGAAACCGAAGTGTTTGGTCATGTTCTCAAACGGAAGGGTTGAAAATTCGCTTGGCGAAGGAAACGTCGATGTGATTTCTGTTTGATTAATGTACAAAGTAGGTTCTTCAGTAAAAAATGTAGATGGTGGAGGGTACATGGTAGTGGTCTCTATAAAATCTGTTGAGATGGTTTCGCTTGGATGAAGTATAAAAACGGTGGAGGTGACGGGGAAGATCGTAGTTTCTAGAGTGGTAGATAACGTCGTTTCTTTCTCGGTTGTTTCGAATGCTGTTGTTTTTGGTATTAAACTTGTGGTTGAGATAACGGTTTCCGTCGGCCCGAAAGTAGTTTCCATCGTGGTGTATTCTGTTGTATCGTGGTACATTGTTGTGGAGTACGGTTCAACAGTGGACACGGTGTTTTCGGACATTTCCGTGTTCGCGAATGTACTTATAAATAACGTTGTATTAGGTATTAAATATTCTGTTGTACTTGTGACATTTTCAAAAAACTCCGTGGTATAATTTTTTGGCACTTGACTAGCAGTGGTTGGCTCAGTAATTTCTGTGGGCATAGTTAATTCAGTCCAGGGCGTTGGTCTTACATAGGTACAGTCTAAAATGTTTGCGTCCAAAATAAGGCACTCGCAAAGAACACCGGTTAGTTGTGGTGGGCATGAACAGGTGAAGTTATCTATGCCATCTATGCAGGTACCACCATTCATGCACCTAGGAAAAGAAAACTCAAAGAGAAGTGGTGGTTGAAACAGAATTTGTCTACTCACCTTGGTCCCAGTTGGCATTCATCATATTGAAACTGACACCTATCACCGTGAAAATCGGGTACACAGTAGCAAACTGGATGGTCTTCTTCCATAAGGCAAAGGGCACCGTTTTGGCAAGGGTTGTCATCGCATACCATGACTACTTCTTCACAGTTGTGACCGGTGAACCCTAGCACAAGCAAATGATGCAAAAATAAACGAGAGTGAATTAACATGTCTTCGCAATAATACGTGTGACGAGTTTTCGCAGAATAATCGATTTAGTGCAAAATTTAGGTTCAAGGTTGCTGGTACAATACATAATGGATTAAATGTGTACCTTGAAAAAGGTCAATGTTTTTTAATAGTTTCGATGACGTCGTGTCGGTGCGTAATATATACAAAAGATTCACGATTCTTTTTAGGTATCATGGTCTCTTGCTTTATTTTTTATTTGAGCAGGATTGCTCAGTCAAAAAAAGAATTCGTAAACTCCAACGGCACTGCGCAACAATGTGATAATTAAAAAAAGGAATTGTAGTTTCAACAAAGTTTTTTTTTTTATTTTTGAACCGAATAAATAGTCCATTTTAAAGACTACGCCAAGGATAAAATAAAACTAACAACCAAGAAAGCAAATAGAAATACAGATAAAATAAAATAATGAAAAATTTTTGAGCGGCTTAAATGAAGAAGCCTGACTAAGGAACAGTAGAAATCAATAATAATAATTAATTATTTAAAAGAAGGATTAATTAATATTCACAAACAAAATTTTTATTAAATTGTTCACCAAACTCCTGGTAATAATAATGAGTTGTGTAAAGAAGAAAGCTCGGGACGAAATTAGGGATGACGAAGGGTACTCGGGCATCGGTATTTAAATGGACGCGGTTTCCTTTTATGAATACCTGTTACCCGATAACTACCCGATACCCAATAATTATCCGATACTCGATATTCGGAGTATCCAACAGTTTAGAGGTCTTAATTACATCTCGCCTGATGTCACATTTTTTACATTTCGCTCGAATTCTTGTTTGATTCTTATCACATATCCAAGTAGTTATCGGGTATCGGGTACTTAACGGGTACCCGGTTACTTGTCGGATAACGGGTAACTACCCGGGTATCAGTAACGGGTACCCCAGTAGCAAAATTATCGGGTATCGATACCCTTGACGAAATATTGGAAAAAAAATCCGTGTGAGAAAAGTCCTGAAAGAAGTCTTTTGCTGAATTCATACCCATATCCAGTAGATACATGTCTCTCTTTCCTTTGTTTTCTCAGAAGACAATTGAATCGATGAGTGCAATCATTGCATAATCGTGTTCAGTCCAAATTTACTGTATTGAGAAAACAACAAATAATAATACAATAAGTAATTAATGGCTTCAGATATCCTTATCTGAAAGAATTTTAAACCAATAATTCACTTAAAATAAAAACCTAGAAAGTTATTTCTTCCTTTCTCAACACAATAAATTTGGAATACGATTATGCACTCGTCGAATCAATTAACGGCTTCATTATACGTGTCTTTCTTTAAATCTTCTCGTGGTTGGTCATGAATTGTTAGTTGTAAACTAGCCTTGCTAGTAATAAATTGACATATCACTTTTTTATTGAAGGAAATGTCAAGTTCAAAAAAGTCTTATCAACAAATTTCGTTTACCTTTTGTAGATGTAGGTGTGATTTTTCTTTAATAAAGTTGGGTTTGTCAGAGCTCCACATACTTTATACCCGTCTAAATAGAACCAAGCCTCATCGAAGAAAAATGTTTTGTCAAAAAAATCTAAAAGTATGTTGAAACCATTGGCAATATTGTCATCGTTGTGGATAATCCACTTCTTGAAATTTCAGTACGGATGTTATTCGATAAAGATACAAATTAAGATCTTTTTTCAAGATTTTGTGACAAGTAGAGAAATTTACTTGTTGGGACAAGCGGATAGAGCGGAGTTCTTGGTGATTCATTCACGAGACTTCTTCTGTTCTCTTTGTGTGACGACCACTTCTCTTTACGCAAAAGAGAATCAGAAAATTCATGGAGCAGTCCTGAATAGAGTACTGCCATTCACCTTCAATTTGACAGCCACTTCGAAAATAACATTCCATCATAAAAGTTTTATCTCTTGCAAGAGAACCATTTTAAGTCGTTTTATTAGTTTAAAAGTAGTCTTGTGCTATTTCATAAGTTAGGCCGATTAAGGCCAACTAGGAGGATAAATTAAAAGAAAGCACTCACTGCATAAGAATATTCATCGGCAAAGTTTAAAGTCCTTCGAAATAATTTCCTCTGAATTATTACAAGAGCCACAAAATTGACTCTGCATGCGAACATTCATCGGCAAGCGTTTAGCAGTATTTTGAAATCATTTCATCTCGGTTATATACACTGTCTCTAAATTCCGTGGACATGGCTTAACCACAGGTTCCTGGGCTCTAAATAAGACGATCTAACCAAACTTATCTGTATCCATAATGGTCTCGTTAAGCCGGTATTCTTCTTCAAATTTCTTGAAGAGAAAGTTAATTTTTCTTATAACAAGGGAACACCTGAACTGTTTTAGTTCCATAAGAAGGTAAGTCAAATTTACAGGTGGTTTTACTTACTTGCAGTTAACCGCTAAGTCGAATTAATGATTAATGACTAAATTAGTCATTAGTCGTGAGATACGTGACTAATGACTAAATTAGTCATTAATCTTGACTGGTGACTAATGACTAAATTAGTCATCAGTAGGCTTAGGATAATTATGCGTTTGCATAATTGCATATGCAAATGCATATTTGGAACATTTTTATACATAAATGCATATTTTAACTTTTTAGGACATTTTTTGTTTTAATTGCAAATTTGCGATTATTTCTGCAAACTGACATTTTATAGCAGACAATCTGAACAACCAGTGTTTCAAAATCAGAATACTTGGAAATAATAAGACGATTAACAGTGTATGAAAACCGCCATTGTTTACTGTGACCGCACATTATCCCACGAATTTCCAAGTATTTTGTCCGCGTTAATAGTACTCGTACAGACCATGGTATGGGGTAGCTCTCTTTCTAATTTTACCAGGAAATTCTGCAGAAAATTTCATCAACCTTCAGTAGTTGTATGCTGATTGCAATAGGATTAACATCTCTCAAGATGCCAAAAGAAAAAAAAGTGTGTAAGTGCAATTTTAAACCAGTTTGTGAAGGACTACGATGATTTTATAACGGATGGGCGTCTGTTATTTTGTAAATACTGCGAGGTTTATGTTATGGCAACCAAAAAGTTTCAAGTCACGTAGCATCTTCAAACCGGAGAGCATGCAAGTAATAAAAATCGCAAAAGGGGAAATAACGAACGGCAAGTGTTAATTTCTAATTTACCGACGCCTGGACCTAAACGTTCACAATTCAATGCAGAACTTTGTAAGGCTTTTATTTGCGCAGACATCCCATTAGCTAAGTTAAAAAATGAAGTTCTTTGCCATTTTTTGGAAAAGTATACAAAGCAAAATATTCCAGATGAATCGGCATTAAGAAAAAATTATGTTTCTGAATTGTATACATTAACATTGGATAAATTAAGAGCAAAAGTAAAGGATCATTCTATTTGGGTGTCGTTGGATGAAACAACCGATGAAGAACAAAGATGCATAGGAAATTTTGTGTTTGGTATATTAGGGGTTCCTGAAGAAAAAAATAAATCATATCTGCTGACTTTAAAAGTGTTGGACAAAGTAAATCATTCAACAGTCGCTGCTTTTTTCAACGACTCTTTAAGTTTATTGTGGCCGTCTGGAATTTTATATGAAAAAGTGCTAGCGGTTTGTAATGATGCTGCACCATATATGTGCAAAACAATGCGGGGACTGCAGGTTTTATACCCAAACATGATACATGTGACCTGTTTAGCACATGGCTTACATCGAGTAGATGATTTAGTTCGTAATCTTTATTCAAATGTTAATGTGCTAATATCATGTGTGAAAAAGATTTTCCTTAAGGCACCAAGTCGTATTCAGAAGTTTCGGGAAATTTCGGGTGACATTCCACTTCCACCTGCGCCAATTATTACAAGATGGGGAAGTTGGATCGACGCTGCTGTGTATTACGCTGAAAATTTTGAAATTGTGAAGAAAATTGTTGATGAATTCGACTCTGAGGAAGCGCAGTGCATAGAAGAAGCACAGAGTATTCTGAGAAAAAAAGGTATTCGAGAAGATTTAATTTTTATTCGAGCTAATCTGGCATGCATTTCGACTGCAATCTCCAAGCTAGAAGCTAAGGCCCTATCTTTACAAGAAAGCATTCAAATAGTAGAACTTGTAGTTAACGGTTTAGCAAAACTCAAGAAAAATGTTTTTATCAATAAATTAAACGAAGTGCTGTCAAAGAATGCGGGCTATCAGCAACTGAAGAATATAAGTGAAGTGTTGCAAAATGAATCGACCCTTAATGAAAAAAACGAACATTTAAGTGTCAATGACGTAAAATACGAATTTGTACCACTAGTGTCCTGCGATGTCGAGAGAGTGTTTTCTCAGTACAAAAATATTCTCACCGACAATAGGCGCAAATTTACTTTTGAGAATTTGTTACACCATGTTGTAGTTAAATATAATTATAATTTTTCTATAATAACGACTAAATAAATAATTTAGAATTAAAAAAGTTTTCGTTTTTTTGTAGCAAAATAATGAAGAATGTGGTAACATAAAGAATATTATTTATTCTATAAAAGTTAATTTTTAATGCATATTTAAGTGCATATTTTTGATGATTTTAGTGCATATGTGCATGCATATTTTGAAGTTTTTTAATGCATAATTATCCTAAGCTTAGTCATCTGTCATGACTAATCTAATTAATCTGTGCAGTGCAAGTCTACTTAAGGCTCCACTGGAGTCCTATCTGAGTACATAGTAAAATAGTACATTCGTAGAATCCGTTTTACAGGCGTATTTTTACATTAGAAAAAATGCTCGCAATCTAGAAGAATTCGGCTTTGTAAACTACAGTGCGGTGACATTTTCTTTTTTTCAAAATTCAATTAGATTTTTTTATTTCAATTAATTTGTATAAAATTAAGATTCCGTTTTTCTCGGTAACGAAACAAAATCATTCAATCATATTTATGTCAAAATGTAGGGAAGCTTAGTATCTAATGCGGAGACATTTCTTTTTAAGTAAAAGTTAAAAATTTATTGTTATTTTGGTAATTAAAAGGTCCGGTAACACTCCGAGAAAACGACTAAGTTAGGCATATTTGTGTACAGCATATTGATGATTTACGACCGGTACCGCAGCAGGTAGTACAGGCTTGCTTCAGGCCTCCAATGTAAATAATTTAGTTCAAGACACGCTTTTTGCCAGGTTCTGTGGAAGCTATTACGTATTGAAGTTCGCTAAAAACTGTTGATTTAATGTTTTCAATATCGGATACCGATAACTAAAAAATATCGAAATATCGACTTTTATCCGTATATCGATATTTATTGATATGTCGATTTTTGATCGACATACCGATGTTATCGATTTAATAATATAGTATTGATATTATGGATTATAATCATTATCGATCGGACAAGACCATTTTCACACATTTGGTCTAGTATTAAAAACATAATTGACTGGACTACAAATTAATTGAAATATTTTAAATTTTTTTTATATCGTGACCGTGAGTCGTAATCACGTTCCATATACGAAATTTGTAATTTAATAAAATTCATGTTTTATAGATTTAGTCCAACGAATTAATATAAAATATGAATGAGTATTAATATTCCATTAAATTATCCATAATATCGATATAGCGATACCACCAATAATCTCTATAAATCCGGCAGATATCGATAATGTCGATATCTTAAATTGAAATATCGTAATTCGATAAATATCGATATTATCGATAATGAACATATAAAATAGCGACATCTTACTATCGCTTTTTGACCTAACATTGCAGTAGGATAGACAAATTGAAGCGGGATTTGCTCCTAATGAGTCCCCCATGCAAGGCGGCCATGCTTGCTGTCAAAGCATAATGAAAGATTTTAGAAAAATTTTGTGCAAATCGTTTTTGATTGCAGTGAGAACCTCGAGCAGCCTCTGGACAGCTGTTTCAGCCCTGCTTGGGGCTTCTTCAGCAGAAACGTAGCTCGACATTCCCACTGCAGACCAAAAACGACTTGCCCAATTTATTCGCAAATGCGATGTAAGAATGATGAACATATAAAATAGCGACATCTTACTATCGCTTTTTGACCTAACATTGCAGTAGGATAGACAAATTGAAGCGGGATTTGCTCCTAATGAGTCCCCCATGCAAGGCGGCCATGCTTGCTGTCAAAGCATAATGAAAGATTTTAGAAAAATTTTGTGCAAATCGTTTTTGATTGCAGTGAGAACCTCGAGCCGCCTTGCATGGGGGACTCATTAGGAGCAAATCCCGCTTCAATTTGTCTATCCTACTGCAATGTTAGGTCAAAAAGCGATAGTAAGATGTCGCTATTTTATATGTTCATCATTCTTACATCGCATTTGCGAATAAATTGGGCAAGTCGTTTTTGGTCTGCAGTGGGAATGTCGAGCTACGTTTCTGCTGAAGAAGCCCCAAGCAGGGCTGAAACAGCTGTCCAGAGGCTGCTCGAGGTTCTCACTGCAATCAAAAACGATTTGCACAAAATTTTTCTAAAATCTTTCATTATGCTTTGACAGCAAGCATGGCCGCCTTGCATGGGGGACTCATTAGGAGCAAATCCCGCTTCAATTTGTCTATCCTACTGCAATGTTAGGTCAAAAAGCGATAGTAAGATGTCGCTATTTTATATGTTCATCATTCTTACATCGCATTTGCGAATAAATTGGGCAAGTCGTTTTTGGTCTGCAGTGGGAATGTCGAGCTACGTTTCTGCTGAAGAAGCCCCAAGCAGGGCTGAAACAGCTGTCCAGAGGCTGCTCGAGGTTCTCACTGCAATCAAAAACGATTTGCACAAAATTTTTCTAAAATCTTTCATTATGCTTTGACAGCAAGCATGGCCGCCTTGCATGGGGGACTCATTAAGAGAGCAAATCCCGCTTCAATTTGTCTATCCTACTGCAATGTTAGGTCAAAAAGCGATAGTAAGATGTCGCTATTTTATATGTTCATCATTCTTACATCGCATTTGCGAATAAATTGGGCAAGTCGTTTTTGGTCTGCAGTGGGAATGTCGAGCTACGTTTCTGCTGAAGAAGCCCAAAGCAGGGCTGAAACAGCTGTCCAGAGGCTGCTCGAGGTTCTCACTGCAATCAAAAACGATTTGCACAAAATTTTTCTAAAATCTTTCATTATGCTTTGACAGCAAGCATGGCCGCCTTGCATGGGGGACTCATTAGGAGCAAATCCCGCTTCAATTTGTCTATCCTACTGCAATGTTAGGTCAAAAAGCGATAGTAAGATGTCGCTATTTTATATGTTCATCATTCTTACATCGCATTTGCGAATAAATTGGGCAAGTCGTTTTTGGTCTGCAGTGGGAATGTCGAGCTACGTTTCTGCTGAAGAAGCCCCAAGCAGGGCTGAAACAGCTGTCCAGAGGCTGCTCGAGGTTCTCACTGCAATCAAAAACGATTTGCACAAAATTTTTCTATTATCGATAATATTGATATATCAATAAATACTCATAAGTCTTTTCGTAACAGAGTTCTAATCGTTCGGTTCCTTTTCAACCGCGGATCTATTATTTCTGGTAACAAAGTTTTCATATAAAATTTTTCTAAAATATCCACCATTTCTGAATTCCAGAAATTATCGTTTTTTTCAATAATGTCACATACTAAATCTTTCCCCGTGTATACAACGAAATAGCAAAAATGTCTATTAGTAATATGTATTTGACCTTGAACTTGAAACATATAGTTAAAATTAGATTTTAATTGAATTTCATCCTCTAAATCAATAGTTAAAAACGTTATTATTTTTGCCTTGATTGCTTCTGAAATAGTCATATTTCGCGCTGAGTACGGGCATTTTACTTCTATTATCGCATCATCACCTGCTAGTCCATCCGGGGACGCCGCCAAAAATTTTTTATGATTATCCATAAACAAACCACAATTTGAGACCGATAAATTAAACTTAACGTTAAATGTCTATAGCCTCTGCTTCATTATTAATTCCATATTGCAACGGTTTTGCGTAATTTCCAGTTTGTCCACATGTTTGCGAATACAAAATTGCTTTTACTGTATTACTAGTATTTGTCGATGATCTCATATTACAAATTTTTCCAAAATAACTTGCTGTCAACCTAGTAGATTTCTCCTTAAACCACTCAGGATTTGTATGTTGCCCTAACGTATTTTTTTGAATAATATCTGCATCGCAATTGTAAAGAACATTTAAAAAAATATTCTTTGTTTTGTCATATTCTTCTGCTATCATGTCTGGCAAATCTTGTTCCCAAGTATCAGCACCATAATCTGAGTCTACCACAGAAGTATTACTTTTCCCTTCTAATTGCCGGTTTATTTCTGAGTTTCAATCGTTTTTCTAAGTACTTTGTAGAAAATTCCCCAATACTACCATTATTACGAATCAATTATAATGAAGATATACCGGGTGTCCTGCGCCATATGCTCACCTTTCTAGAATCTTTATTTATTAATCGATTAACCTGAATTTTGGAGACGATAAACTAAACAAAAAATGAAATTTTTCGACATACTGATAGTCGTCATAGGACTTCTGGTTTCGCCGGAAGTGATATCAACTTTCTTATTTTAAATGGAACACCCTATATATTTTTACATATTTAAAATCTACGGAGCATTACGAGTCCAAATACGTATCAATTTAAATTTTGGTTTCCATGACAACGAAAAAAAACTTTTTTATTTTTCAATCTAGAAAGCTATGAATCGAAGTTTTTCGATCTAATGCGATCAAGTGCTTCGAAAAAATCACTCCTTTGAAGGTATTTTGATTTTTAACATTTTTACAGTATTTGAAATTTTCATTAGCTCTTAACTCATTTTTTCTCGATAGAACCTCGTATGTTTTCTTAGCTTAGTTCAACAGAACATTTTTTTCTGAGTACGCTGATACCAAATTCGTCATATTTTCTTTGGAAATAATTTAAAATAGAGCATGTCTTATTGAAATTTTCCACTCCCTTTTTTTCAAATGACTTTCAAAGAAAATATGACGTATTTAGTACCAGCGTACTCAGAAAAAAATGTTCTGTTGAACTAAACTAAGAAACATATGAGGTTCTATCGAAAAAAAATGAGTTAAGAGCTAATGAAAATTTCAAATACTGTAAAAATGTTAAAAATCAAAATACCATCAAAAGAGTGATTTTTTCGAAACACTTGATCGCATTAGATCGAAAAAATGCGATTCATAACTCTCTAGATTGAAAAATGAAAAACTTTTTTTTTTTGTTGTTATGGAAACCAAAATTAACAATTGATACGTATTCGGACTCGTAATGCTCCGTAGATTTCAAATATGTAAAAATATTTAGGGTGTTCCATTTAAAATAAGAAAGTTGATATCACTTCCGGCGAAACCGGAAGTTCTATGACGACTATCTTATGTCGGAAAATTCCATTTTTTGTTTAGTTTATCGTCTCCAAAATTTAGGTTAATCGATTAATAAATAAAGATTCTAGAAGGGTGAGCACATGGCGCGGGACACCCGGTATATTAGGAGGGGTTGTTTTGTCGATTATGGATTATGGGATTCTCAATTACGTTCTTGCTAATCTGAACCTACTTATTTCCGTACAACGAAATCTAAACATGCAACTAGACCAGAAACAATAATTTTTACTGTTTTATTCTTTGTTAGAACTTGTAAAAAGTAGCAACAATTTTTACTTTGTTTTACATGAAGCAAAATTATTGTGAAAAAGAAGAAAAATATCCATAAGTTTTTTACATTCTAAATGCTCTCCTTCAGTTTATGAAACGGGTCTATGCATTGTAGACGACTATCTGTGATAAAGGATATGATGAACAAGACCATTCACAATCATGAACTATGAAAATATATTTTTTAACTACAAACATTATAATTGTTCGAAATGCGCTCCTCTTGATGTTAGTATTTTTTTTAATATTTGAGATTTGTTTTATCGAAGCTTTTTTGTTTGCATCCTATCCTGCAATGTACTGGCACTTTTTTAAATTTAATATACGAATATTTGTATTGTATGTTCAGGGACAAAAAGAAACCTGTGCGTGTAAGTGAAACGCATACACATGCAGATAAAAAAATAAATAAATCGGCTATGAAAAAGTAATTAATAATATTCAATAAACAATGCATCGATCTTGTAGTCTTTTAAACTAAATCGAACACCTATGCTGAAATTCACAAAAAATTGCGTCATTTCTTAAAAAAAACGAAATTTTTAATGATAATGCAATAAATATTCGATGTGTCCATCATTTTTTTTGATTTCATTAATTATAATACTAAATAATTTTTGAGGAAGAAAAAATAAATACGTCATTAAAAAAAGCCGGGTAAAAAGTAAAAATGTTATAAAAATATACATTCGATAAAACCAAATTGTAACATTTTGTTTTTTTTATTTTTTAAATCAATCACACATGTGCAGTGCAGAACATGTACTGTTATGCGATTTCAATCTCTTTTTAATAAATTGATCTCTATATTGGAATAACAATTTCAAGCAGTAAGTATAAAATGACAATAGCAAAATTTCATTTTGGGTTAAAATAATTTGCATTTTATGATCCTAGGACGTCCACTCGGGACCCTAATCGGGTTTGATTGACAGCTGTCATGATTTTCGTAGACCTTTGTGTGCAGATATATACAGGCAACCAAGCATACATCCAACAAGAAATTTTATTTTACTCCAGGGGAGCCGTAACGTATTTTCCGATGTTTCCTTCAATTTTCGTCACAGGATTAATGCTTGAAGAATACATGAATGGTTTCTTAACTACAGAAGACCTGAGGTGTTTACAGGCTTCGCACGAGCTACATTAATTACAAAAAGTTATTTTTTTTGCAAATAGGTCAAAGTTAAAATTTAGTGATTCAGTGGTCAGTTTAGTGACATTTCATTTCATTTGAAAATTATTTATTAGTTGTCAATTTAGTCATTCATTATTATTCATGATTGAATTAAGTCGACTAATAATCAACTTTTTATTCAAAGACTAATACTAAAATATGATTGACGATTAACAACTAAATTAGCCATGATTGACTTAGTCATGACTAATTTAGTCGTATAGTTTTAGTCACGATTAAAAATTTATTCGATTAATACACAACACTGACCGCTAGTGTAAAATACAGGGTTGCCACAACACATACCTTGCTATAATTTTTTTTGACGTTAGGAAAATAACTTTAGTTAATAAATTTTTAGAAAGAAGCACTCAATAAGAAACTTTTTCGTGTCTTTGTAACTTTTGTTATTTCTTACGGTTTAGTCACAAAATAAGAAAATCTAAATGGTTGCAGAGTTCCTTATGGAAATCGGATATGTTCTAGTGCCTTCTAGGTATATAAATAATTTATTTTCGAAAAGATTCATTCATTAATAACCTTTTATGTATATTTGCCAACTTTGCTATCTGTCACGGTTTAGTCAGAAAATAAAAAAATCTAAAAGACTAAAATGTCTATTTTTCAAAATTTAGAATTTCAAGTTAGCAGCCTGTACACAGAAAAACAAATGCCTAATATAGTTTACTAATTAAAGACTTTTTCTCAAAATAAATAAATTAAGCAGTTAAAAGGCAGTAGAGTATACCTGTTATCAATAAGAAATGCTGTAGTCACATTTTTTTTATGTTGTCTAAACCGTCAAAAATGTCAAAAGACAAAGACACGAAAAAGTTTCCTATGGAATGCTTCTTGCTAAAAATTTATTAACCAAAGTTATCTTCCTAACCTCAAAAAAGTTATAGTGAGATATCTGTTGTGGCAACCCTGTTTTTCAGGCTAATGGTTCACTGCGGTAAGTAAAACTACCTGTAAATGTGACTTATCTTGTGGAACGTCGCACCAAATTTAATCCAAATCGGTTCAGACGTTTCTTTGTTATAAGAAAAATTAACTTTTTCTTCAAGAACTTTGAAGAAGAATACCGGACTAACAACACCATTAAGGATATAGGTAAGTTTGGTTAAATCATCTTATTTTGAGCCCAGCAATCGGTGGTTAAGCCATGTCCACGAAATTTAAAGGCGTCCAGTATAAGGGCTGCAAATGTCTTAATTAAGCTTCGTAGAACATACATAGAATGTACTTCAGTATATTGTGGCATTTTCTGCGTTTTATTTTCTTGCACAGTTTTAGAGCCTGCAAACACTTCTCCGAAAACTTTACGAAACTTACAATAAAGCGGTTATGTAATTTATTCTTAGTATTATTCAACATTGGTGATGGTAGCGCGTTTTATTGTCAAAAGATATTTCTCTAATTTATACTATATACTATAAATTTTTAATTTTGAAAAGGGCCATCCTACATTAGGATTCAAGACCGATGCTACACGAGTTGGATATTATTTTCAGCAAAATAATTGATTTTCTCGGGCACTGTAAGATGTAATATTATTACGAAAGAAAATTATTTTCGTTTCCATTTGTTTTAAAGGATTTCAAAAATAAATTTAGGTAGACAAATGAGACCAAAGTACACCAATGGGTGCCTTTTATTCATTAAGGCATACAGTAGCCACTTGATTACATTTGGAAATAAATGAATGACCATTTCTTTGAAACATAAATAGCTTTTGTTTGTTTTTGCGCAAGTTAGGACACTTAAATTTCCGATTTACATTTCTTATATTCATATTTTTAATTTGTCAAGCAAGGTATATTTATATTTTTTATCTACTGGCTGTCCGTTTTTCGAGCCCAAGCACGGGGATCTCACTTATCTTACGACATACGAGGTCGATTAACTTAGGCCAAAGTTGTGTATTTTCATGTTAATTAATAATCTGAAAAGCAATTTAAATTATTCCTTTTCGTTTTGAAGATATTGAGAAAAAACTAAAATTGTTCATTTTCGTTTTTATTTTTTAAATCGAAAACCGATAAAACTAGACATTTATAACTTTACATTTTTAAGGCACTTTTTTACGTAGAATCTAGAACTGTCATTACATTTACCCGAGCTCTTAAAATTACAGAGATACGACTGTCAACTTTTACAACAATATTGGATTTTCATATTTATAATCTAATCTAATATTTTCTCCGATTCTAACAATGTATCACACATTATGGTTGATTCGACTTTTCAACCGAAATTTCAATTTTTCTTATTTTTACAAAGAGCGCAAGATGTTGACGTTGACACTTACACGGCGCTAGCTAGATCAACTGAAAACGCGGAAGAAATTCTAAAAGCTCGAAAGTCATAATATTTTAACAGTATACAACTCCTGCTTTGAGTGCAAAATAATCCTTCTAGCTCAACAAACCAAATTGTTTCAAAACTACCACATTAAGTGGTATGAAGAATGAAGAAAAAAATGGAACTTCTTATGCCCGGCGATAATGAATGACGAATAAAATTTTGTACATTTTATAAGAAGCCAGTTAAAAGGAAATACAAATTTCCTTAAAATTGTGATATAATCCGATAAGCAACACAGCGAACATAAAAATCATATTTATCTGAAAACGGATACCTAAATTTTCGTAAAAAAACGTTTCTTATGTAATACATTAATAAAGAGTTGATTTCAACAAGATGGCTTGCTCTCTCTTGACACTTGAGTTGCTGATTGTTTAACTAAAATGTTTTCTAAAAAGAAATAACGGAGACATCGGCTGGCCAGCAGAGGGACAGATTTATTTCCCACAGGTTATTTTCTGATGGGTAGGTACAATGAAACACAATTTTATAATATAAAAAGTTGCAAAGTTTAAGCTACTTTTTGTGGGGTTATGGATATGGATTTTCCAATGACGATTCTTATGTTTCTTTCAGAATTCTCCACCTGGTGTGGTATGTAAAATTGACTGCAGTTTGTCCTGTTAAACCCGAAAAATTGTTTTGTACTTAAAGTGGGGGTTGTTTGCAATAAGAATTTTATAAAAGTTGAGTGATTTTTAAGAGAATTTCTTTCGCGTTTTCCGTTGGTTAAGCTAACGCCACGTAAGTGATAAAATCTTGATTGTTTCCATAGCGCTCTTTGCAAAAACAAAAAAAATGAAGTTTTGGTCAAAAAATCAAATCAACTGTATTGTGTGATACATTGTTAGAATCGAAGAAAAAATGTTTATTTAGAAATATGAAAATAAAATGATGACAGATTTAGATTCTACGTAAAAAAGTGCCTTAATAATGCGTAAGTTATAAATGTCTAGCTTTATCGGTTTTCGATTTAAAAAATAAAAACGAAAATGAACAATTTTAGTTTTTTCTCAATATCTTCAAAACGAAAAGGAATAATTAAAATTGTTTTTCAGATTATTAATTAAACTCAATTTCGGCCTAATTTAACCGACCTCGTATCTCTTAAGATAAGTGAGATCCCCATGCTTGGGGTCGAAAAATGGACAGCCTGTATATCTGAAATTATTTTCAAATTTAATTTACACTTAAATAAATCAAATATAAGTACTAATAAACAAAACGTAAAAGTATTAAACTTTTGGCAATAAACAGGAAACAGCAAAAATAATTACCTTCCTCAATTTAGATTCATATTTTAAATAAGACTTCTTGTGACAGGTTTTTTTGGCTGTCAGTGTACATGCAGCATATGTTTAAAAAGTATTCATGCAAAATAATATGCAATTACTTAATTTTTTTTTGTATTTTAAGGTGTTATAATGATTCAATTTACCGAACAAGCAAGCGCAAGAGTAGTCAGCAAGGAGATCTATGCACACTGCTCCATTTTGACAAGGTGACGACAGACACTCATTCACTTCCGAGTCGCACAATAGTCCTTCCCATCCTGAAATAAATGAAGGTTCAATGTTATCGAATCATCCTATTTATCAAATTACAGTCTTTTTCTTTTGGTTTTACCCTTTTGCCAAATTTGTTTCCCTATTTGTCAAATCATTTTCCAGTTTCGAACATGTCAAGTCGTCACATGTTAAGCAGGAAAGCCGTTTGGCAAATTGGAAAACACAATTAATAAAATAAGAAATTCAAAAGAAAAAAAAACTGTAATAGCAAAACAGAAAATGAGATGTGTTATAAAAAAAGATCACCAAAAGATCATAGAAGAACGCAGAATTTCAAGCTCAAATTTACTTTCTTTCTATTTTATCAAAAATAAGAAACTTTCTTGTTCTATTAGTCTTTACCTGGTGGACATTGGCAGGTAAAAGTTGCCCCAGGTCCTTCGACACACATGCCTCCGTTCGAGCATCTCGTCTCATTAGTTGCATCACAAACAGCAATATCGATTTCACAAAAGTCGCCCGAATATCCTGGCAAACATGTACAAATGTAACCATTCGTAACATCAGTGCAAGTACCATTATTTTGACATGGATTACTTTCGCATTCGTTAAAATCCTCTTCACAGACTTCACCTGGGAAAAGAACAAAGACACTCAGACCTCATTAAGGCCGAACAGTTAATTGATTTTATTACATAAAACATAATAAATTGCAAAAAGGATTCTCAAGTTGATCAAACAGCAAATGTTGGTGTGTAAAAATTGTAATGATCAAAAATGAAAGCAAGAAGAGAAAAGACAGACACAAATAAGAGTAATCAAGAATTTGATAATCATCTCTTAATCTATTGCAAAATAAATCAAGAGGTACTTATACATGTCGAAGACTTGAAGAGTGTACCTCTTATTATTTTCTACTCAGCCTCCATTTTTGACTGAAATTTAAACATAAAATAAATACCGTACCTAGACATTATTACCATGATTTTTTTTATTTCTACAGGGTTAGGCAAAGAGGACCTATGTTTTTTAAAACGTTACAAAATTAATACTTTATTCTGAAGAAAAAAAATATTGACAGATTTGAGTTAGTAATGACACAGCATTTCACAAGATCAAGTTTGGAAAACAATGTGTTGGGTGATATGGTGTCCGTTATCATTAATGCGTTTCTGGAGACGTTCTGCGAAGTTTGCAAAGATTCTTTCCAACATTTCTCGGTCCGTTTGGGCGACTTCTGCCCGAATAGCTTCTTTCAGTTCTTTCTAAGTGCGGGGTTTGTGTTTGTATGTACGGTTATCACCGAAAAAACCTGGTACAGGGTCGAAAATCTAGTGACATGAATTTATAAATTTTAAACTGTGTGTTCTGATCTTTCTTACAGTTCTACTAATTTTAAAATTACTGTAAAAATAAACGTGAGAGTATATTTCCATCGATTTCCTTGTTTTTCTTTATTTTCTTCACTGTAACCTTACCAATTCTAAATTCCTTTTCTCGCACATAATATTAAAAATAATGAAAAGTATCAACATGTCGGAATATGGCAAGTATCAAGCTGACAGCTACGATATAAATGTTATTTTAGCTGCATTTACAAAGAAAAAAAATTGATATACCAGTTCTTCCGGCGATAACTGTACATATAATTGCGGCCTTTGAAAACTGGTACACTTTGGCAAATACTAATCTTAAATTTAAAGTTTCTAAACGTTCCTCAAATCACTCAAAATCCTACTACGGATGTCAAATTTTACATTGACATTAAAATGATAGATGAAAGTGATTTACACATTACAAATTTACGAACTTTTGGTATTAATGTCAATTCTCAGTGTACCAGTTTTGAAGAGCCGCAACTGTACCTTGAGATGGTCCCATAAGAAAAAATCGCACATGGATAAATGAGGTGACCGAGGAGGCTAATGAGTGTACCAAACCCACTAAAAAAGACGCGGTGCTCGATCGTCCACGACGTCATGGCCTCAACTGACAGTTTTTTATACAAAATGCTAAGATTTCACGAATTGAGCACCATCTCCTGCCTCTCTGTTTCCCGATGTAGTGCTCAGTATAGACTTTTTCAAAAAATGTCCGTTCTTTTTGCCTAACCCTGTATAAATACATAGCTATTCTGCCCTGTTAAGGATAGAAGTCGTATCTGACAAAATCATTGCTTCGAGATATTCCTCATTTAGTAAAATTTTTTATGCCACCAACTTTGAATATTTAATGAAAATTGAATTTAATGAATCTAATAAATCAGAACGAACATGTAGGTCATGTACACGTCATAAGCCAAGCATGTAGACTTTATGACGCCGTAAATGTGCAAAATGTAGATACAACTTTTACGCTTAATAGGGCAGTACTGTGTACACTTTTATTTAAAAAAAATGTGTCAACGCATTGTTTTACTGCAATCTGTAGACAACCAACTACACATACACTTTCTTATACAGGGTGCTGCAGTTTGAAACGCAATATAGGAAATCCTATGTTAATTTAAAGGTGCTCGAATATTGGCTTCCATAATTATTTTACAGCAAAATTCCATTTAGGTTTCTTAAAGTACTCTTCAAGATGAATCTGTCTGTGAAGTTTGAGAATTTTTCATTCGTTCAGTTTCGAGATATTTAAACAAGATCAGTGACGAAATTCAATTTATATCAAACACGGCCTTGATCTGTAAATGTTAAAATAAATTACTGGAAAAGGGTTTTCCATGAATATTTCTCAAAAACGACTAGATTTTTTAATTATCTGCCTAGTTTTATTATCATCGATCAAAGCTGTGCTGATAGTTTGAAATAAATTGAATATTTTTTTAAATATCTTGAAATTGAGCGAATGGAAAATTCTCTAACTTCATAGACAGATTCTTCTTGAAGAGCTCTTTAAAAAATTTCCATGGAATTTTGCTGTAAAATAATTAGGGAAGCCAATATTTGAGCACCTTTAAATTAACATGGAATTTCCTATGTTGCGTTTCAAAATGCAGCACCCTGTATAAAAGTATACATAGCTGCTATGTATGTATCTAAAAGAATGCATGGTATATTTGTATTTCTAATAGACATGATCAAAAATTGTTTGAGACGGTGCAATTGAAATGATAAAAAAAACACTGAATAAGGAGATCTTGGCATAAAATGGAGCTAAAAGCCTGATAGAAAACTTAAGTATGCATTAGTATGAAAAGAAGTTGCGAGAAAGATCGGGGAAAAGTTGATACAGCATAAAAAACGGTATCAGAAATGATCTCAGACATATTAGAATAAAAAACAAGCAAAAATATATCAGAAACAAAACCATTTGTCGTGGAAGAAAATATACAATTGAAAAAAGTAACGCAACTTAGAACAGATAAGAATCAATCAGCAAAATTTGGTCCAGTCCAAGGGAAAACGTTGGAAAAATGAAAATAGGGGTAAGGTATAGGGAATTGAGGAACAAATGGGCGAAGGAATGGGTGTAATAGAGTAATTAAGTTTCTTCGAACGCTATAGGTTTTACATAATTTTTTAACCATTTGCTGTCTAATCTCTCCAAGTCAAAATCTATTTACCTACGAATCCAGCAGGACAAGAACAATTAAAGCTTGCGATGCCGTCTGTACACAAGCCACCATTTTGGCAAGGTGATGACCAGCACTCATCCCAATTAGTTTGGCATTGCACCCCGGTGTATCCATCGATGCAATAACATGAATAAGAAGTATTCAAGCTATCAATGCAGACACCATGGATGCATGGGTTACTCAAGCAGGAGAAACCACCCCCAACCAGATAAACCGGCAAAACTGCTGCTGTTAGTAGTAGACATACCTGTTGTATGCTACCGAACGACCTCATTCCGCATTATTATTGAATTTCTTTACTAAAACATTAAAATTGTTAGAGAGGCAAGTCGTTCCTCTGTTACGTCTGAATTGGGTTAAAAATTTATGTCAAGGTGAAGCAATTCCATTACTATTCAATAGGGAATTTATGCAAAACACGTGTATACTCACGGCGAGATAATAAAAAATGCCTAGCAGGAACATTCAGTTTACTGAATAATTAATTTCTTCTAGCAAACTGACTGCTTTCTTATGTTAAATTTCTAATTTCTCAAAGTGCATTTGATTTTAAAACACAGGGAGAAAATTCCAATTGAAGTTTCTTTAATTTTTTGTAAAATAACTTACGCGTAAGATAATTTCATTAAAAATTTTTATTTCTCAGATATTTAAAAATTCAGATATGATTTTAATTCTGTGCTAAACGGTATGAAAGAAATAGAGATTCATGTCTTCATCCGAGAGCTGGTTCTTAGTATTTTTTCGGCTTTAAGTGCGCTGAATTCATCTCAGTTCTATATCAGGCGAATTTGTTAAGTACTTGATTTTTAATTAAAAACGTCTTTTTTTAATTTTTTAATTTTGATCTTTCAAAGAAATTGGATTTCACCTCCTAACCACAAAAAGTTTGTTTAAAAACTAGATACGTATTTCGGTAGCTATGCTGCCATCTTTAGTAGATGTGCATAGCTGCCGAAATACGTATCTAGTTTTTAAACAAACATTCTGATCTTTATTAAAATCAATATTGATAACCGACTCTTAATAATATTTTGTCTAACACATTAGCTTCTGATAGCGGAAATGAATAATTTATTTAATTGTGTAATATAGACAGCTCCACCCGATTAATATGTATGAATGTAAAAGCCAATGTTTTTATATTATTTATGCAAAACCAAGTAATGCCCGTGAATTCAATGTTAACTCCAAAGAAAACAATGCATGTTAAACACTAGCATGAACGCTTGCATTATGTTAATGTGTTTTTCATAATTACCATTACCGCAAGTGGAACGGTAAAACATTCACAGTCAAAAACAGAAACGAGTAAAGCTATGGTTAATCTAACACTAAACGTCCGGTGGATTAAAGTTATTATTTTTTTTTGTCTTCCTGTCGAGTACCTAAGATGAATCTCATACAAATGTTGTATAAAGTGATGTACAGAAGCGGAATATAGGATAGACAAAATAAAATTGAAACTGAATTCATTTAACTGAAACAAATATATAAGAGCTACAAGGTAATTGTATGTCATTTTAATTTTTTTAAAGATTATGACGGGTAGATGACTTTCTGTACACTTGAGAAAAATCACTTTCTAATACACTAAATTTTTGAAATACTAACTCAAAATAATTTTTGATATTGATAGTTTTGGTTTTATGCTTCTTTGCCAATGTGATGAGGTGAATGTATTTGGATATTAGGCAGGTGTTAATTATTTCAGAGTATTTTTGTTAAAATCTCCCCTAAAAATAAAAATTTTTCGGATATGTTATACATCGTTGACAAGCTCTTTTTAAAGACTATCTAACTAACTATCTAACTTTGTCTTAAAAAAGTGTCTGAACAATGTGAAAGTTTAGAAGAGGTCACATCAGGTGTTATCGAGTTATTGAGGAATATTGAAATTGTCAAATTTTGGTTTTCTTAAATTACCTTAAAATTTAAAAAAGTTATAGCGAATTTGAAATGAGATTTATGGCGAGAATTGAATTCTGCAAAACAGTCCCCATTTAACCGTTGCTCTATGACTTCTAGTAACCGAGATGCCAATGGTGAGCATCGAAATGTGGACACAGTGTATATGTATTTATTGGTCGTAATATATTTTTTCAAATGGAACATCTTACGACCAGATAAAAATTTCATATACTGTAGGTAGAAATATTTAAAACCAAAATGCAATCAATTCAGTGACTTTCTCGAATTATTTAATCGCATTAGAACGAAAATACCTATCATGATTTAAGGTTTGCAAATTAAGGCTCAATTCTCACACGGCAGCGCGTCGCGTTGCGTCATTTTGCTGCCTCGAAAAGTTGCTATGATTTTAAATCAAGCAATTCTCACTCGGCAGACACAAAATTACATGTAAAAGCATAGGAACCAAAATGACGCGACGCGACGCGCTGCCGTCTGAGAATTGAGCCTAAAAAACAAAAAAGAAATTTTCGTTGTAATGGAAACCAAAATACCAAGTAATATGTAAAAATGTACAGGCGGTTCCGTTTAAAATAAGAAAGTTAATGTCAAGAGTGAACATATTTTAGCGTCTACGTGTGAAGCCTGTATTGAGTATTGGACATGGGCTTACTAGAATTTTTTTCTTCTCTCATTCTTGTCTTAAAGTACTCTAATTTATGTATGAGGAGACTTTGGAATTTTTAACAAAAAAATACCAGATTTCGGTTGGCCAAGGGCGCGTGCCGAGTGCCCGCCAATTTATGAGGCCAGACTGGTATATGAAACACAGACACGAATACCAATAAAGAATGTGTATTTAACGTAAACTATGTACAAGTGTAATATCATCTATTAGTCGATCTATTAGGCGTCGTCCAGAGGATGCACCCGGCCTCGCGCTACTCCATGGTACTCCGGGGGCTGTACCGCCAAAGGGGTCAATTGGTAGGAAGCTGTTGGTCCCTCGTACTCTGGGGCGACCTCTAAGCGGTGTGGAGGAGACGGCGGCAGCGGTGATACGTCCCGGGGAACCTGAACTTCTTGATGGGCCTCCCTTAACAATCGCCGTAGGTGGAGACGCTTCTGGCGGCTCTTCTTGACGAGCGTCCGCGCTGGGTGACGCGGCGTCGGTGCCAGCTTGCGGATCCTGGAGCCTTGGTCCTGGAGTTGGGTTCGCAGGGCTGATTGTGTACTGGCCTATTCGGCTACAGTAGTGACTGCGTCAGATCGGGCCTATTCGGCGTGCCGACTGAATTGTATGCTGGCCTATTCGGCTAACAGCTGTAGGTGCCTTCGTACGGGCCTATTCGGCTGACGGTGATGAAGTGCCGTGCTAGGGCCGTTGTCGGGTTTATAAAGGCCTGCTCTAATGATTCTTCTTAGAACGATCTTCTTGGTTTCCGACAAATCGGTTAATTCCAGATACGCTGGCGTGTGCGGCCGTAGTTGAAATTTTACGTGGAAATCGCTTTCTCAATGCGCTCTTTAATGAGCTTGCTAATGGTCACGCTGCAGGGAATTACGGCCCGGGATTATTTGCGCGGCGTCGTTTCGAGGAATTTCTTAGATGTTGACGTGCGTTTATGTGTTGCTATGTTGCGTGCTATCCGAGGCGTCTGTGGTGATGGCCAACTCGTAGCTTGGGTTCGGGTGATTGAGCAGTGTTGCTTCTGCGAGGTGCTTCTTGCAGTTCTGGACCGAGGTGAGGGCGGTGGGGGCCCAGTTGAGTGGATGGTTGCCTTTGATTTTTCCTTTCAGCAGGTCGTTCAAGGGTGCTTGTGTTTCTGCTATTTTCGGGATGAAACGCCGGTAATAATTAATCATACCCATGAAACGTCAAAGATGTTTGGCTGAGTTGGGTTGTGGAAAATTGTTCAGGGCCTCGACTTTTTCTGCTAGTGGTGTCGTTCCCTGGACTGTTATGTGGTATCCCAGGAACTTGACGGATGTTGCGCCGAACCTGCATTTGGAGGAGTTGATTACTACGCCGTATTCCTGGAGCCGTGCGAAAAGGATTCGCAAGTGTGTCGTATGCTCCTCTTCGCTAGATGAAGCTTCCAGGATGTCATCAATGTATGCGTAGCAGAAATCCAGCCCGCGGATGACTTCGTTCATGAAGCGCTGGAACGTTTGGACTGCATTCCTGAGTCCGAATGTCATGAACGGGAATTCGTACAATCCGAAAGGAGTGGTGATGGCGGTTTTTGGTATATCTTCCGGTGCCACCGGTATTTGGTTGTAAGCTCGTATTAGGTCTATGGTCGAAAATATGTTTTTTCCATGTAGCCCTTGAGCGAAATCTTCGACGTGCGGTACCGGGTATCGGTCGGGTATTGTGCGTGTGTTTAGTGCCCTGTAGTCTCCGCATGGCCTCCAGTACCAGTTCTTTTTGCTCACCAAATGTAGTGGTACCGCCCATGGGCTCTCGGAAGGCCGTGCAATTCCTTGCTGTACCATGCTGTCGAATTCTGCCTTAGCTATCTTGAATTTGTCTGAGGCCAGACGTCTTGGTCTTCCGGTTGTAGGTGGTCCTGCGGTGGTTAGTATGTGATGTTTCGTGGGATGCTTCACTTTGGGCGGAGATCTCCGCGGGTGCGTAAGGCCGGGAAACTCGGTCAGAAGCGCATGGTAAGCATTATGGATGTCGACAGTGCTTGCTTGTGCTGATTTTTGGTTTGTGATGTGGCCTATTGTTTTAAGGGTGGTTGTTCCATCTACGAGCTTCCCGTGTTTTCCATCCATTAGTAGATTGTGGTGTCCGAGGAAATCTATCCCGATGATGGGGGTGGATATGTCAGCTACTACGAATTTCCACGGGAAAATCCTCCTCAGTTGTAAATCTACACTTATCGTTTTAATGCCGTAGGTGTGAATGATGGTGTCGTTTGCGGCGTAGAGTTGGTACGTTGTGGGTGGCTACGTTCCTGCAGGAATTTCCTTGAAAATTTGCACAGATCGGATCCTGTGTCGATTGGGAACTTCAGGCCGGTGCTTTTTTCGGTGAGGAACAGGCGACGCGAGGGTGGTTGCGGATCGCCGGTCGCCATCAGTGTCCGCCGTTGGGGTTTCCCTGAGGTTGTTGCTTGTTGTGGAAGTCGCAGGGTGTTTGACATTTCCTCGCTTGGTTGCCAAACCTGAAGCGGTACCAACACTGGGTTGTGTTTTGTGGGCCAGGTGTGCGGTTTCTGCTTCTGGATCTTGTCCTTTGTTGTTGTCTTCCTTGGGTGGTTCTTGTGTTAGCGCCGCGACTTCTTGTGTTAGCGCTTGTACTTGTTCTTTAAGTTTGTCCAGCGTCTTTGCCATTGGTCTGTCATTGGAGGTGCTGTTGCCTGTGTTCGTAATAGTCCCCGCAATGGACGAGTGATGTTTGTAGTGAGTGTTGGCTTCCTTGATGGTGTCTGCTAGGCGTGCAATGTCTTCGAGGCTGGTGTGGCTCTGTGTAACGAGTATCGCTTGCGTAGTGTGTGCGAGGCGTCCGAGCCAGACAGATCGCAGTAATGCATCCGGCTAACAGCTGCAGGTGCCTTCGTTCGGACCTATTCGGCTGACCGTGATGAAGTGCCGTGCTAGGGCCGTTGTCGGGTTTATAAAGGCCTGTTCCAATGATTCTTCTTAGAACGATCTTCTTGGTTTCCGACAAATCGGTTAATTCCAGATATGCTGGTGTGTGCGGCCGTAGTTGCAATTTTACGTAGAAATCGTTTTCTCAATGCGCTCCTTAATGAGGGTTGCTAATGGTCACGCTGCAGGGAATTACGGCCCGGGATTATTTGCGCGGCGTCGTTTCGAGGAATTTCTTAGATGTTGACGTGCGTTTATGTGTTACTATGCTGCGTGCACCACAAGATCATGTCTTTCCCATTCAGCGCTACTGCCGCTCCTTCTTCTTTTCCTCAGTCTTTTGTCCTTTAAAATCCTCTTAAATTTTTTTCCAGAGTCCATTACTTTATGTACAGGGTGACTACGTGAGAATTTCTACCCCCTTTAACTCCTTTATTTTTGATTTCAAAACAAAATGTTTTATACAAAACTTATATGGACTAATTCAAAGTTTCTCGTGTGCTCACAGAAAAACAATTGATGGTCGGATAAACGGGATATAAACTAAAGTTAAGTTTATTTAAATAGAACACCCTGTATTTTATTACGATTTTCGATTCTAAATTAAATTCTACTGGGACTACGTATATAATAATACTAATTTTATTTTTGAATTTGAATTGAAATAGAAAACTTGAATAATGATTCTTTTATACTAAGAGATGTGATTTAAAATATGTTAAAAAGATTTACACTTTACGTAAAAAAAGAAGATGTTTTGAATATGTTTTACGTTAAATTTTTAGTCATTTTTTCATTTCATATTATTTATATTTATATTATATATATTTATATTTTTCATTTCTAGTTAAAAAGTTAATTTTTAGAAAACATGCAAGTCGATTTAATATGTTAATGGTAAAATTTTATTTAATGTTGTTTTAAAATAGTAAAGGAGACTGTGGTTTAAGAAATAATTGAAATTAATATCCACCCACAATAATTTTATATCCGTAGATACGTATTTCGGCAGCGAAGCTGCCATCTTCAGTACGCTACCAACTTCAAAGCACTTACAAAGATCTAAAAACGACCTAATCATCCTAATAAAATCATAAATGTGACGAGAAAATTGCAGGCGTAAGAAATCAGTTTAATAGTATATGATATTGAATGAAATTTGAATTCGACGATAAACTTGACGAGAAATTTGATGGAATGTAAATTCAGTTCAAGGATAAACTAGAAGACTTAGCTAAACACCTACATAAAGTGGAACTTGGGCGCACTATTACACCATCATCTGGATCGTCAAGTCAGAAATTGAAACCTCCAAAATTTGACGGCGACTTACCATGGTCTACTTTCATAGGGCAATTTAAAATTGCTGCCTATGTAAATGGTTGGAATGACTGCGATAAAGAAGCAGCACTAGTTTTGCTCTGCGAGGTTCAGCATTGAGTGCGCTGCAGTCAATTCATGAGGAAATTCAGGGTAATTTTGACCAATTAGTGGAAAATTTGGACATGCGTTTTGGTGATGTACACATGAAGCAACTCCACACTATCCAACTGAAAATCCAGAAGAATGGTGAGTCACTTCAAGAGTTTGAACTCGACATTGAGAGATTGGTGCGCATGGCACATGGAGACTTCTTACCTGAATCAGTTTTTCATCATCCAAGCATTCATCGACGGAATTAAAGATCAAGAAAGGTAGGAAGTATTGCGATTGGGTAACTTCTCCAAATGCACAGATACCGGGTGTCCCGGAATACCCTATATATTTTTACATATTTAAAATCTACGGATCATTACGAGTCCGAATACGTATCAATTGTTAATTTTCCATGACAACCAAAAAAAAAACTTTTTATTTTTCAATCTAGAAAGCTATGAATCGCATTTTTTCGATCTAACGCGATCAAGTGTTTCGAGAAAATCATTCATTTGATGGTATTTTGATCTTTAATATTTTTACAGTATTTGAAATGTTCATTAGCTCTTAACTCATTTTTTTCTTAACTTGTTGGAACTGTGATAAACAAGGTCACGTAAGTTCCAATTGTAGGCGCAAACGGACGCGTCAAGACGATGACTTTGAATCGAAACCAGTCAGTAAGAAGGGCCGAACGGTGACTGACTCTGCAAAGAGCCCCAAGATTGTCTCCATTTCCAATTCACAATTAATACCGGAGCGAATTTGTCCATCATAAGAACAGACCTGTTACCAAAATGGAAGCTAGCAAATATTGGAAAGGTATATCACATCTAAACAGCTACTGGCGAGGTTACTCCAGGTTATGGTAAAGTCGAAATTGACATGAAGATTGGAAGTATGAAATTAAGGCACAGGGAGTTAGTGGCAGACATTGTTGACGACTTCATACTGGGAGTGGACTTCATGAAGAAAAACGGCTTGGTTGTAGATTTAAAAGATGAACTGGTGAAGATCCAAGAAACAATTTTTATTCGTCTTGCAAATGTCAATAGTTACCCAGTGACCGTACCTACCCACCAGTGGTGGGCAAATGTGAAGCAATTGCTTCTGTGAACCATATTCAAGTAAACGATGCATCCGCTCGGCATCAGTCTGACACTCTACCACCACTATTAGAAAGATTGCTGGAAGATGTATCAACGTCGTTAACACCCAAGGACACAAGGCACAGAAGGACAGTTTCGGAAATTCAGAAGAATCACCTTTACCGATGAAGATTTTACCCGGACGGACATTTTTCAGCACTGGCGATTCGAATCCAATTCGTCAACCCACATGAAGCCTGCCATTGGCGAGGAGAGAAGAGGCTGACAAGTTAATCAAGAGGATGCAGGGCCAAGGAATTATTGAACCATCGCAATGTCCATGGGCATCTCCTGTTGTACTTGTAACTGAAAAGGATGGCATCACGCGCCTCTGTGTGGACTACAGGCGATGAAATGGTATCACGAAAAAGGACAGCTATCCCTTATCTCGGATTGATGACACAATTGACACCTTATCCGGTGCGAGATGGTTCTCTACTCTGGGCTTGAAAAGTGGCTATTGGCAAGTTGGAATGCATCCCGAAGACAAGGAAAAGACAGCCTTCACTGCAGGTACTGGTCTGTGGCAGTTCAAGGTGATGCCTTTTGGTCTATGCAACGCCGCAGCCACTTTTGAGCGACTCATGGAATTGGTATTGCGTGGACTTTCCACCGGACGTACCGTTATGAATCTCTTCCAGGACGTCAACGACCTTTACCTTTGGAAGCACGAGTTAGGTTTTTCCCATTTTCTCATTAGCAAACCGTACTTCAGTTCCAAAGAATCTTATTGTGCCCACTAAGTTTTAAAAACTGGATTGGGGAAGAATCCAGTTTTTAAAACTTAGTGGGCACAATAAGATTCTTTGGAACTGAAGTACGGTTTGCTAATGAGAAAATGGGAAAACTTAACTCGTGCTTCCAAAGGTAAAGGTCGTTGAAGTCCTGGAAGAGATTCATTCATTCACTGGATTGGGGAAGAATCCAGTTTTTAAAACTTAGTGGGCACAATAAGATTCTTTGGAACTGAAGTACGGTAATTGGAGAAACCTAACTCGTGCTTCCAAAGGTAAAGGTCTTTGAGGTCCTGGAAGAGATTCATGACGGTATGTCCGGTGGATATTTGGGCATCAGCAAGACATTGTCGAAAATACGAGCAAGGTTCTACTGGGCGAAATGTAGAACTGATGTGGAAAATTGGTGTGCCAGGTGTACTACATGTGCTGCAGTATCTGGACCCCGGAAAAACTGCACCCTTACAACGTTGGTGCTCCATTCGAGAGGATTGCCATTCACATAGTCGGGCCATTTCCAGAAATCAACCGTGCAAATAAATACGTTATGGTAGTAACTGATTATTTTACCAAATGGCCAGAAGGTTACGCTTTGCCAAATCTAGAGTCAATAACTGTTGTGAATGCCTTGATAGAGAATTGAATAACAAGATTTGGAGTACCCATGGAGATCCATTGCGACCAAGGCAGGAACTTTGAAGGACACATTTTCCAGGAATTGACCAGGTTACTAGGCATTTTCAAAACGCGAACAACTCCCTTGCACCCACAGTCAGATGGAATGGTGGAGCGTTTCAGTAGGATTTTGGAGAGACATCTGGCTAAAGTTGTTTCGAAGAACCAACGGGACTGGGACAAACATCTTCCCCTTTTCCTGATTGCACACCGTTCTGCAGAGTATGACACTACTAAACGAACTCCATACAGTGTCTTGTTCGGAAGAGAAATGCGTCTGCCTTGTGACTTAAAATTTGGGCGACTAGAAACTCGACTGGAACTAAGTGAATACTCGCAAGAAATTGAACACTGTTTAGTGAACACTCACGAATACATCCGACGTAATGTCAGTTTGGCGACAGACAAAATGAAGGTCCCGCTACGATCGACGAGCCAATGAAACAAGATTCCAAGGAGGGAACCAGGTGGGTTATACAACCCCAGAAGGACTCGTGGACTGTGCCCCAAACTACAGGCGCCTTGGGATGGACCCTATCAAATAATTAAGAGGAATAATGATGTGGTCTATAGGATACAAAAGCTACATCTTGTGTCACAAAACGTTAACGAAGCTTCTCGTTGGTTCCAACAAGTTCAAGAAAACAGAAATCTACTATAAAAGTCCGCACAGGCGCGACATTAGTTTAGTGAGAAGTTGGCAAGCGAAGGGTTCATATAGAGATGGACCAGGGAATGAACCCGGTGCATTGAAAGCACCCACATGGGCGCATTCACGAGGGTACATACAAGAATGTACCGGGTGCATTCAAAAATTTAAATTTCTCGCGCAAATCGAACAAGAAATAATCTTTTCTTGATGTTATTTAATTTTTTGCAGGTGGTTTACAGATTTAATGTTTCATAGTGTATGGTGAATAGCTGAATAGTAAACTTTTAAGTTTAACCGGAAGCTTTGTAGCTTAAAATCTGAACAAAATGAGTAAGTTTTTGAAAATAACGTTACAAAATAATTGTCTAGCGATAGTCCGTACAAAATATATTATATTTCGTGTCATTTTGAAGCATTTTTTATGTCTTATGTAAATGTAGTCAACCGGGCAAAGCATCCAATGCACCGGGTGCATTGTGGGTACATTCCGTGATTCCACCGGTGAAAACGGATGCACCGGGTGGAATCCCATCTCTAGGTTCATACCTCGAATAAATAGAAAGCACATTTTGTAGAAGTGTTATTTGATAGACAAGTGTTGAAGCTCATTACTATTGTGTTTTTAATTGTGTACAGGGACAGTTTGTAAAGTGTTCTGAAAATTAACGACTATAATTTGTGAACCCTCAAATTCGTAACATTATGATATCGACACATTATCAAGTGTTAGCGTTATATCGTTAAGAAAATGCTCCGGAGCACGTGGTTGGTTAGATGCTTCTACTTTTATTACAGAATTTGCCTGTTAGATTGAAACTGTGATATTAAAAAATGTCTGTATATGCACAATAATCTTTATTAAGTCACGACCAAAGACTTAGTTAGGAAGTAAGTTGAAAATCTAACGGGATATGGTCACTGGATGTAATCACAGCCCAATTGTGGCTTCAATTATTGTATTTGTTGACCAATTCATCCATCTCTAGTTGTAAGTAGTGTAACCTTAAGATTTGGATTATTTAACCTCTTGTTAACTTTATAGTAAACCTCCTGGTGAAGTTGCTAAATACAACGAAATATTGAGGCCTTAAACAAAAGAGCTGCCTTTTACTAATCGTCCAGTGACCATATCCCGTTAGATTTTCAACTTACTTCCTGTATATGCACATTTAATTTTCTTTCATTTTTATTTTGAAAAACCCTGTGTTAGAAAAACATTCAGTGTGGAAGAAAATTAAGGAACTGATTCGATATCTTCGAAAATACTTTGTTCTCGGAAAAATGCTCAGAAGGTCGATTTAGAATTTTGAATGGGTACCTTTTAGACGCAATTGTTTTTTTACAGTGACCTACAACAGAGTTGTGACACTATCGATTGTTTATATCAAATGTAAACCTACTGTTTTGATTGCGGTATTCGATAGACAATACTTTTCTACGTATCATAAAGTAAAACAATTATGGGGTTGAATAACAAAAGTTCCGAGAAAAATTAAATCAAAAGTAATAAATTTAGTAACCAAGAAACTTCTCAAAATTATAAAATCAGTGATAAAAAATGAAAGAAGATGTTCAAAATGTTGCCCGTTAGTCACCTGATAATATTCTAAAGAATAATGAACCCTTCTTGAACGTGACGAATTACTTCTGGACTAATTAGGCGCATTTCAAGTCTAATATGGTCTCTCAATTCCTCTAAATTTAAGGGTCTATTTACATATACTTTACTTTTCAAGTAACTCAGTAGGAAATAATTTTGTGGAGTTAAAGTCTGGAGATCGCTGAGACCACTCCATAGGATCTCGTCGCCCGATCCACCGCTTGGGAAACACTTTATGCAATAATTACGAATCATTGCTGCGTAGTGCAATGGTGCACCATCCTGATGATACTACATCTCGTCATTAAAAATATCTGGTTGAACTGGGTGTAGAAATAATTTTACTAAAGTAGGGACTAGTTCAAACTGACAGAATTCTAAATATCTTTCCCCAGTTAAATTTTCATTAAATAATACTGTCCCAATGTCCGATCTGTCAATATTCTTGCCCAAATATTGACTTTCTGAGGATGCTGCGTAGTTTTCTCTATCATCCAGTGTGTTTTTTCTGATGTCCAGTATCTACAGTTTTGTTTATTCACGGTACCGTTTAAACAGAATGTAGCTTCATCCGAGAATAAAATATTTCTCACAGATAATTAATTGTGACTACATATTCTCTGCATTTCCTAGTAGAATTGTAGACGAGATGATCGGAATCATCCTCTAAAAGTTCATGAACCAGTTTGACTTTGTGCGGGTATAATTTTTTCCTGTGACAATTTTTTTTAACACAATTATGGCTTATTGAATTATCTAAAGCAATTTGTTAACTTGTTGAATGGAGACTCTCTTGCAAAGCCAATAAGACGTTCAATTCGGTATTTAGATGTAATTTTGAACGACCACATCCAGGTCTGACTCTAACATTTCCAGTTTCTTCGAATTTTTTCTCGATTTTAGTCACAGTTGAACGTTTTATGGGTTGTCGATTTGAATGTTTTTGAATAAAAATCTAGTAAACTGCTGTCTGAGTATTGTCCAATCTCCATGTCCTAATAATTTTTGAGTTTGAGAAATATCTTTGTTACTAAAATTTATTACTTTTGATTTAATTTTATTTAACAGCCTTGATACCGTAACAAGATTCATAAGTAATTATTAGGGGCTTTTTTCTATCGAGTACATTAAATTTAAAGGACTTTTGCTTCGGTAACATCCATCATAAAGCCTTTAAGACGGTTGTTATCACAGCAATAGTCCTTTAAATTTAACGTACTCGATACAAAATAGCCCTTAATATTTACTTATATCAATCTTGTTAAGGTATCAAGCGTCACCTGAATAAGGCTAAATAAGGTTAAAGTAGTCTTAGCTAATGCAAAATACAAAGCTACGTATTATGTCGTTTAATGCTTTATGAGATATTTATTAGGGAACATTGTACATTTTACAATTTAAAAAGATTGCATTAAAATTCCTATTCAGCTTAATCTAAGTGGATCTAGTAATTTCTACCTTGTTAGCTTTTGGTCTGCAGATGCGCTTTTCAGGCATATCTTTTTTCCTTTGCCATTTTTCTTATTTCATAAGTCTACTATGTTCTTTTAACCTGTTTTGAACTTTTCTTTCTACCGCTTTTCTATGCAACATTCGTTTAACAATTATTTCATCCCTCTTTCAGTGCCTATCTCTGCATCTATGCTTCCAGTTTTTGGAATTCCAAGTCTCTTTCTTCTTCATAGATTTGATTTGATTTGATTTGATTTCTTCTTCATAGTTTGTTAATTGCCACTTTGATGTATTCTATTTCCCCTTCTACCTTATAATTCTATATCTTCCAGATTCCTATTACTAACTCATGGTTAGTTGCTAATTCTGTTTTGTTATTGCTTTTGGTGTACTGTATTTCATTCCTCATTATCGTAATTTTTAATCTTCTTTTTTTCTTGGATTTGCAAATATAATCCAAACAAAATTGTCGATAGTCTTAGGGAACAGAGTTAGGGAATGGTTTGGTATTTTGTTTTTATTATTTTATAATGTTTATCCATTATATTAGTTGGATGTAGATCCTATATCACTCCTTTATCAGTTTATTCCTATTTTGTTTTTCTTTAGTTTTTATATAACTATAACAGTCCGCGTAACGGTCAAGACAAAGGAAAGTATTAGGGTAAAAGTGATAAAAGGCAAAGTCTGTAACAATAAAGTATTCTTTGACTTTATCATTCATAGGCTTAGTGGTGTCTTGAGTACTATGTATCACTAGAATAGTCAGTTATTAAATAGGTAGTATGTTTTCTATATCTCTGACTAGTTTTTTTTTTTTTTATAAATTCACGTCATCACCTTCTTACCCTTGTATTTATTCCAATCATAATATAAAATTAAACAAATACTTTTCACAAGTTTTCTTTACAGCAAAATTTTAGAAAGACTTATGAAACCAAATGTAGGTAAATCGAATATACTCTTACTATTGTCTTAGTGATCCGTTTTAAAGCAATCTCAAACAGTAAAAGTAATAAATTTAATTAAAATAATCTTAATTATAACAGTTCTGTAAGAATGAATACTGTACCTACTAATAAAATGGTGCGTGCGAAAGCAATCCCCGCCTACCACGTCTTCTTGCTTTACTTTTCTCTTCCACACTTTGTTTTAACAAGAACAATGTGTGATGATGACATTCGCACAGTTTTTAAAAGAGTAGGTCGGACGTCCGGAATAACGCGTCTCGCAACAGTTTCGAGTTTCACTCGACGAGCGCGCACTTCTTGCGGCTTTTTCGGTGCAAACATCGCGAGTGAATCCTGTTCTAATTATGAAACGACGTAAGTATTCATTCTCTTATTATTTAAAAAAAAATTGAAAAAATTCGTCATGCGACCCCAACAAGAATTAATTATGTAACGGTGTTCCGGCATTCCTAGAAAATAAATCCGTAGATGTGACAGTGATTGTGATTAAACTGTATCGCGCTGTACAATAAAATAAAACAAATATGATTTCATTCATGAATAATAGATTCTAATAATGCAATGCACGTTTTCAGGGTTCCGCTTAGTAATAAATTACCTAATTTATATTTAAGTTATTTTTTTTTCTAAGTTAATTATAGTGCACCTTAATTATAAAATGAATGACTCACCTAAGTGATAGTATTTCGTTCGTAATTTGCTCCAGGGTTTATTTTTTGTTTCTATTTTACATCCGCGTGTAGAAAATTATGAAATACATCATCGCTCGTTGTGATCAACGGATGCAGGAAAATTTATTGGTCCAATCACAGTTTAATTGTAATTTGTATTACATCATTCGGATCAATGAGATTCAGTAGTTAGCTTAATTGGATTTACGTTATTAGAAGTGGAGACATCTGTTTTTCATGACTTATTCATGATGTTTCTTGATTTAAAACAGAGAATCGGATAATTTTAGAAATAAAAAGGCAAAGGAAAAGAGTTTGAAAGAAAAGAAAAGAAAAATATTGAAAAGAGATACATACATATTGTTACGAATTTGGGGTTCACAAATTATAGTCGTTAAATTTCAGAACACTTTAATTAACAGCTGTCGATTTATACAATTAACAACACAGTAGTAATGAGCTTGTCTATTAAATAACACTTTTACAAAATGTTCTTTCTATTTATTCGGGGTACGAACCCTTTACTGGCTATCTTAATAAATAACTACTTCTGACGGATCGTACGGCTTAAGGCGCTCGATCTCGGTCTAAGGACACAGGTACTGCCATCATATGGTTTTGACACTTGACAATGGGTATTTGACCTTGAACAAGCGGGTTGTCAAAAATGACAAACTGATTATTTCATGTAAATCAGAACCAATGATCTGGTGTGGGGTGGATGAAATGTAGAGTGAGAGGCAACGCGACGAACATTAGAGACAGAGAAAACTAGCTTCGATCAGCTGGGTTGGGGCAAACCGTCAAAATTAGTTTGACAATGTCAAAACGTGAAAACATTCGTTGTCTGTGCATTTTGTCTGTTAGTTTTCAAATTGTATTTTGTGGGGTCGTTTTCTCGATTTTAAGTTATTTGAAGTGACTTATCAAGTTTTTGTTTATTATTCAATTAAAGTTCAACATCCATTTATTTCGCTTCTAGTTTTTACGGGATGTTTTAAATTGATTTTGAATGTGATTTTATTAGATTTTAAGTTTTATGTAAGTGACTATTTTACTCTAAGAAGATAAGCAGGTTTCTTAAATATTTTTTATTATAATATTTCAATAATCGCATTAATAAAATGTAGAATACCTACTAGTTTCGCTGATGATTGCATAAATATGCGACAAAAAGATGTAAATGTATCCATCCACAAAGAGGGTAGACGTATTTTAAAATTACTTAAAATATTCAATATATTTCGTATTACACGCAAGTGCAAATTGTAAAAATAGATTCGATAGTCTAATTTAAAATTGGAATATGAACTATAAATTACGAAGTTCATTAATTTTTGACAATTCGTTATTCAACCACTTACTCGCCATGGCAACGGTGTTTGCAAACGCATTAAGCTTAGTTGAGATGCATTTCGAATATGCAAAATATTTATTGCAATTTGTTTTTGATTGGTTAGTTTCTTGCGTATTCGGATACATCTGAACTAAGCTTTCATTTGCCCCAAACCACGTGGTATCGGCCATTTCTGATCTTTGTTACTCTTAGGGAATGCTCATATTATCTTTCTCTTTCTAATGTTAAAGCCGATGCAGTCCTATTCAAAATGACGCTAGACTCCATCTAACCTTATTACATCATTGATCAGAACGCACATGTAACGCAAATCATTTTAATTTCTATTTTATTAACGACAAGAATAAGTTTACAATCAACAAGGAATAAGTTTACAATAAATCTAGACAATAACGGTGCGAATACGACACAATAAACCGAAAAAAGTAACCAAAAAGTATACGTGAGTGAATTAGAAGCTTTTCAGGTAAAATATTAAGTTTACTTAAATCCCGAAACTATTTCAAGGCATAAATCTCTAAACAGTTGACCATAGAAATAGAAGTTTCAGTAATTTAGCTGTTAACTGAAATTAAAAATTGTTGACTGATTTTAATTTTTCAACATGTTCCAAGGGTAAGCTATTAGGTTCTAGATAATGGGACTCGGAAAATAATTGGATTTAGCAAATTCCAAAAACATTTAGGATGAAAATGAGCTTTAGGACCCAGTCCAAAAAAACGTAGGTAATACCGGACAAAAAAGATACTTTTTAGGCAGAACTTTCCGAATTTATTATGTCATATCGCTTCGTAGTTGCTTAGCTTTATTATAAATTTATACTTTGTCTTAATAAAATGGAAATTGAAACTATTTTGCGTTATTTTTCGTCTTGATTTACATAAAATATTCCAGTTTGTCATTTTACGACTGATTTGTTCAAGGTCAAGTACCCACTGTCGCGTATCAAAACATATGATGGCAGTACCTGTGTCTTTAGACAGAGATCGAGTGCCTTAGTACGGCTTATATAGCAGGGCTCTCTATTGCCCGAACATGCTAGAATGATCGAGTAATTTCCGGTCATGTTCTGTGACGCAAGGTGGCGTACTGATGCTAAAAATAGATCAGTTTGCGCGTGACGGATGTAACAATATTATAGAAGATACTAAAATATTTTAAACTACTATAATCAAGTAGTAAAGATTATAAAGTAATGTGCAAACTGAAATTACGTAACCTCAACATCTCATATTATAAAATGTGAAGAATTAACTTCAGTAAAATGTAAATTAAAAATAAATCTAAAAAATAATTGAAAATATTCTACAGCGTATTTCTGTAAGTTGGTTATAACTAAGGCCTCGAATCTGAGGGTCCAAACTCAGAGGCGTTGTATTCCGCGCGCGGCGGGGCTCGATTTTTCGCTGCATTTCCGATAGGCACGGGGATTCTACGATCGAATTCTGCGTCTCATTAATTTTGATTTTGACGATTCGACATTTATTTGATTGCTCAGTCTCTCCGTAAATATTGAAGAGTTCAAAATTTACTTACGGAAAGCCTCTCTCACAACCTGTTATATTGAGAGATCATTTTCTCGCTTTAAAAGACAAGACATTCTCACGGCAAACCGAAACGAACGAACGAAAACTTGGAACGTTATTTGATAATTAATTTTAATAACAATTAATAGCTGAGAAATTTTAGTATTTTCTTCCCTATTCGAATTTCGAATACAGGAGAATACTCAACAACGCGCGTCTCTGTTAAACCGAGCAATCGAACGATTCAGATCTGCGCTACACCAGGGGTGTTACGATGCGTAATCGGCATCTGGGAGACTGGATGGGCTATTTTCCTCGATGCTGTAGTTATAACTCACAAGTTATCAACTTAAGACCGTCAAACATGATATGATTGGAAAGCTCGTAGAAAGGATTATCCACATATGCTATAATATACGAGGTGCTTATTTAAAAAAAATACTAATTTTACAATATGCGAACTGAATCGTAGTGTTGTCATTAAAATTTTTCGCATAAAATTAAAAATAGCTCGGTAAATACTTTATTTAAAAAATAATAAGTTAGGTTTGTAACTTATTAAATAAACAATCTGTATACTTGAAAATCATTTTAAATCTACATTTCTGGTGGAGAAGACTCAAACAGGGCCGAAACAGCTGTACAGAGACTGCTCGAGGTTTTCACTGCAATCAGAAACGATTTGCAACGATTTTTTTTTATGAGAGTTGTATAGTACGTGTCTAGTTTCCAAGAAAGTAAGGGGCTAAATACACAAGGTGTTTCAGTAACCATCTCTTTTTCTCGAGAATTATACTGGGTGTCTCATAACCTACGGAGGAGATTAAAAGGGGAGATTAAATTAAAGAGTTTTTCTTAATAAATTTTTGGTAAAAACTAAGTAACTAAAAAGTTACAAGAGTTTAAAGCGAAATTAATTAACAAGCAAAAGTTACTCCCTGAAGTAATATTTTATGTTTTAAATTCAAATTTGAGGCATTTATGAGTTAATTGAACACTGTTTTACAATAAACAACTATTTTAAAAAATGTAGTCACGTTAAAGTTATGGCTATTTAATTTTTTTCTTCTAATGCCCAAAAACGGGTTTTCATGTCGTTGTGCACCGCGTACTAATTAAAAACAAAACTAGGAAATAGATTAACATGGACATTTTATGAATGGTGGTTTTGATAAATTTAGAGCTTATTTAATAATAAAGTTGCATTTTGTGAAATAATTTTTATTAATTAAGAAGCCACAAGTGTAAATTAAAGAAGAAATCAAGAAAGTTAAACTGCTGAAACTTTCTTATTAAAGGGTTTTAGTTAAAAGCGAATTAAGAAGAAAGCTTTATTTTGATGTCTTACAGTTGCCCTTTCATTCTCCTCCGTACGTTATAAGACACCCAGTATATGCATCATTACTGTGGCTGAAAATGGTATATTATTAGACTTGAGTTTCTAAAAATTTTTAAACTATTTACTACCTGAAACTACATATGTGAAAAAGATAGAAACTTGAGATTATCCTAAAGAAAATTAAAAAAGACCTGGAAACAAATTAATTTCGATTTCATTGACCTTTACGTTTCTACAAATTTCAATCAAATATTATTAGTAATTGCTTAGTAGATGATGCGCTTCTACATTAATAATAGTTAAAGAACTGGGTCAAAAGCAATTTAATAGAATTCAATTTGAAACAAAACTAAGAAACAGATTAACATAGACATTTTATGAATGGTGGTTTTGATATATTTAGAGTTTATTTAACAATAAAGTTGCATTTAGTGAAATAATTTATATTAATTAATAAGCTATAGGTGTAAATTAAAGAAGAAATTAAGAAAGGTAAACTACTGTAACTTTCTTATTATTGGGTCTTGGTCAAAAGCGAATTAAGAGAAAAGCTTTATTTTGACGTCCCACAGCTGCCCTTTCAATCTCCTCCCAGTATATAGGGTACATGACAGATTTAATGGCGATAGGTCTCACAACGTACGGAGGAGATTGAAAGGGCAGAGCTGTAGAAAATCAAAATAAAGCTTTTTTCTTAATTCGCTTTTGACCAAAACCCAATAATAAGAAAGTTACAGCAGTTTAACAATTTTATTATTAAATAAACTCAAAATTTATCAAAATCATCATTCATAAAATGTCTATGCTAATCTGTTTCCTAGTTTTGTTTTTAATTAGTGGCGAAACATGAAAACCCGTTTTTGGGCATTAAAAGAAAAAATGAAATAGCCGTTACTTTAACGTTTTTTAAAATAGTTAAATAGTTAACTCATAAATGCCTCAAATTTGAATCTAAAACGTAAAATAGTACTGTAGCGAGTAACTTTTGCTTGTTAATTAATTTCACTTTAAACTCTTGTAACTTTTTAGTTATAATGCTTTTTTCCCAAAAATTTATTAAGAAAAAATCTTTAATTTGATCTCCCCTAGCTACCCTTTTAATCTCCTCCATAAGTTATGAGCAAGCTTAGGAATTGGGTCCACTTAGTACCGACGTTTTCACGCCGAATGTACTGTTCACTCCTACCACCTTTGCGCTGCTACGATGCTTCTAATTGTCACTGAATGGAGAGGGAAGAGATGCGAGTTAGTTCAGGTTTTTCTTCCACGACTAAACGATTTAAATGTATTTAATCGTCAAAACGTTCGCACATCCTAGAGAGATAATAGAAGAAAGTTTCTCTTTGAAAATATAAAAATGCATGTAATAGTCGCTGCAAATCACCACATACTTTAAATATTTAATTGCAAACAATGAAAACGCCTACAAGTCGACAGTAATGTGCTCGATGCAGCCAGATAAGATAACTCCCTTCCAAATACTGCGGGCGGAGCTAGTACAGTCCGAGTATTAAATTTTCGTATTGAGCGCGGAACAAGTGGCCCGATTTCTTTTCCTTGGTTATGAGACACTCAGTATATACATACCGACCTTTCATTTGCACACAGCTGTCTTTATTTTGCAATATCGGCCTTTGTTTTGGAAATTGAACCTGTCATGTCAAAATCGGCCTTTGTTTTGCTCACAGCGGCCTTTCAAATGATTTTAGCTGTATATTTATTGAAGCACAAACTGATCCTTGTATTTCTTTTCGCAAAAATCAATAATAAAAATTTATGTTACGAACTTTGTGAATGGCGCTGTATGTGTTCGATCAGTCGACACGCTTAAATCCAAGTGTTACTTTTATTATTACTTACGCTTTCTCAGACTTTGTTATCGGAAATATTGGGTTGTCTTCATGACACAGATTCTGCAGCGAATGACTGATTAACTGAGGAAGCTACTATTTAATCCTTGCTTTAGTAATAATGCAAGGATTAAATAGTAGCTTCCTTAAATGAGTTAAAATGAGAATAGAAAGGAAGTTCTATGTTTGATAGAGTGATAGAGTCGAGGGATTTTAATAATCATAAAGCAATTTATGTTTATGTGAATAAGGCATTCTAGAATTTCGCGTTTTCAATATAAAAACTGCACGATAGTAACAGATATTTTTCTTTTAGTGGTAATACAACGCGGATACAAATAACTTGCGAAAGTGGTTTATTCGAACTCTTACTTCTCGCGTGACGGTTTACATTTGATGCGGAAGCACGTGGTAAATAAATACTAAGCCAAATATTGATTATTTTTTCTGTTCACATCCTTACATAATTTCGTCGAATAAAAATTTGCCGTTCACATAAGCCGAAAGGTGTATTTTGCACAAGCAAACACTACCAATTAGTGGTGATAAAACCAGGTACTTACCCGGAAAAATTCAGCGCAACAGAGCAGAGCCGGATTTTTTTGTCGTGCAACACCCTCACCACCTCACAGGAAGTGGAAATACGTCGTCATTACCTTGGCAACGCGTAAACAACAATAACGAAACAGGTACAAAAGTGTTTGACCGCAACCAGGTACGATTGTATTCGATAAAATAGCTCAGGTAACTTTAGTAACGCGCAAGTCGCCGAGGTGATTGCGTCGCCTTACCTGGCCTACGACATTCGTTTGCATCGATCTAACCCATTTTATTTATTAAAACAACATGCACGAGGTGTTCAATGTTTAACGAGTATGTGTGCGTGTGGTTTTGAACCTAATTTACCTTGTATATATTTCAGGAGGGTTTATTACGTGAGTATAGAAATGAATTTGTGTATATTAAGCCGAGTTCTCACTAGTCAATTTGTTGATCAATAAGAGTGAATCTATATCAATGAAAATAGAACTGAATTCGAAATGCGTTCAGACTATTCAAGGATATTGAATATCTACTTAAGAAAGTGTCACATTTAAGAGTTCGCCAAACTGAACAATTGTTATGAACGCCGTTAATATATTGTGCAATTGTTTGTAGTGCAAAATGTGCATATTCGACAGTTATCGTTGTTCAATTTCATTTAATCAATCCTGTTGATCAATCAAAGCAGCCCTGCTTTACATTTTTATTGAAACGAAAAATTATGGATCAGTTTCGTTCGAAACGACATTCACATTCATAAAGCTTAGTTCTCACTAATCAATATCATTGATCAATAAGACTGATTCTATAGCATAGAAAGGAAATTGATTAATGAGAACATCGTTTCCACGAAATTGATCCATTTTTTTTCGTTTCAGTTTTGTTGAAATAATGTTTTCATTAATTTAATTCCTTTTCATGATCAAGATATTTAAAAACTGAAATAATGAATTTTTAAATGTAGGTATTATCTACAGGTGTTCCGGATGTAAAGGTCAATATCTCGTGGGGCTTAAAATAAGTTATTGTTAGTCAAAGAGTTTAAATAAACATAATATAACCTTTTAATAATATACCCAAAATAATTAAATCACATGCGGCGAATTTTGAAATGCAATAAATTAGTTTCGATTGCACTGGATATCTCTAGCATCCCCTGACCAGCTGTTTTGGGCCTAATAATTTTTTGCGAGTGCGCCTGAGAATATACTCACGTTCTCTTATTTGGCCAACAGTATGTTACAATATCAGAAACCATTAATAAAAGACTACAGTAACTCATTCTACGTATGATACAGGATTTTAAGGTAATAAGACGGCGCATTCGGTGCGGGCATGCGAACGTAAGAAATACTTTAATGTGCGGTAGATGTTATGTCATGCTGAAAGCGTAAATACTGCTCTCTCTCGCACATTGATGTTTCTTAAGATGCATGTTCTGGCCCAGAATTTTCATAAGATGCATTTTATGAAAATGTTATTAAAAGATTTTTACAAAACTCATACAAAAACACCTTTCATAATAAACAAATAAACCAAAATTAATGTTTTCACATACCGGGTAGAAAGTTTCAAACCCGAACATAGCAAACTTGCATTGAAAACTACGTTTCTGTAGATTACTGCTCGCCAAAAATGGTAATGGTATGAAAGGAAAGAGAAAATTAAGGCCAATATTATCGTGTTAAAATTATTCCTAAGTATTAAAACATTCAGAATAAAAATTTAATTTTCAAATCTTAAATGAAAAATTTAGTGGCCTATGTCAGATTTGGAACTGTCAGTTCTTTTCAGTTAACGGAAAAGAATTTATACGTCAGTCAAAAAGTATTATGATTATGAATAATTATACGGACTAAATAACAGGTACTCTTTTCGTTAAAGTTACAACGATTGTTTATTAGAATAACTTTATTCTGCGTCTTAGCAAACAAAAATATTTTTGTTTCTGATTTTATCAATCATTCAATTTAAACTTGATACTAAATCAGTTTTAAATTTCAATTGTACAAGAATTAAATAAGTTTCACACGACTATACACTGTTCAAGAATACAATATAACATAAAACTGTAAATAATATTTACACAAATCCCACATGAATTCCACAAATTCAGTTGCCATCATTTTTTTTCAAAATTAACAAGAAAATAGGAATGTATTTTGTAAAGCTGCAATATAAATAATTTTAACACGATAATATCGGCCTTCATTTTCTCTTTCCTTTCATACCATTACCATTTCTGTATCTTTAAATGACGAGCAGTAATTTACAGAAACTTTGTTCTCATTGCAAGTTTGCTATGTTCGGGTTTGAAACTTTCCACCCGGTATGAAGGTTGTCCCAATACTCGCACCCTAAATTTTTATTTCAATACCTTTCACGAATTTTTAAAATATTTTATAAATGAAAAACACAAGAAAGTTAAAATATTATAGTATGTAATAATAATCGTCCATTCCTTGGTGAGATATTGAAAACCGATATGGCCCAGAGAGCAAGGGTAAATGCCGATGGCAATGCGAAACACATATTCGAAAACTAAAATTGTTTAACGCAGAGAATAAGGGAGTTAAGAATAAAAAACAATAGCCAATCCTAACAGCGGACAGAAGTTATTTCGTAGGTTTTCGTTAAACTGCTAAGATACTTAAACAAATTTGAAAAACAACTGGTCCATTTCGTTGTGACATTGATGTCAACTTTTGTACCTGTCACTTGAAAGGTTCAAGAATGGATTTAAGACAATGGACGGCTAACATAGGGTTATGGAATTGAAGCAAGTGCACCCGCAGTCCGCCATTTGTATTATGTCATAGTCAACTTGTTCTCCATTTACTTAAATGTTCAAAGTCAACCATAGAAATGGTTATTTAAGGGAGTTATCGTTTACTTGGTGATTTCTGTGTTAATATAAATAACCGTTAGCATAAATATATCAGTCTGAAGCAGTGCTTGTGGCTGCATAAATAGATTTAAAGCCTCGACCATGTTTGCAGTAGGATTTCAATGCAGAGAGTCACTCAAGAATCGTCAAAATAATACTTTAGAGACCTACAACTTTCATACACATGTCAAGGATCAATATGTTGAAAAAGAAGAACACTTGTAGCTGTAATGCTCAGGAAAGTCTAACGATTTGTAATTTTATTATATGTTTTATTGCGTTTATGTTATTATAATTAATACTTATTATCATATCAAAGTAAAGAAGTTCATGAAGGTATTAATTACAGATAATGATTACATTTGTGTTGCAGATTACTACTAAGTAAAAATATTTAAAAATTGTGGTTATGTGCTCTTCGCAACTCTTTAAAAGAAGCAATTTAAAACAATAGAATATTCCAACTTTACCGTGACCACTTTAGGTTAAAAACACACATCCAAAAGAAGTTCACACAGAGCTTCAAATTTCCTTCGGCATTAACTTATGTTTTACCGAAGGCTTTGGTTATTGCAAGCAAGTCGTTATTAGACAGTCAACTTTTTTTTAATTTAAACCGAGCTGTTATGTTCTAAAAGATGCAAGACCACATAAACTATTTTTGACTTTGATTGTTATCATTAAAAGGTATTTGAAAGTGAGAGCGTTCTTAAGCAAAATTTTTTTCTGTAAACTTTGCTAATCCTGTTAACAAGAAACAAGAATTGCTTGCAAGGGAAGAATTTTGTTAATTAATTACTAATAGTTACTTACGGGGTCATATTATTCACTGAATTAATAAAATATTTAATAATTTAATAAGTCGACTCTTATTCGATGAAAATTATTTTTAATCTGTGCCGGACACTGTGGAAATTGCACAAAAGTTCAACGTTTCACTATCGATTGATAGCTCGGGCAAGTGACTATCATAGTGAAACATTGAACATTTTTGTACTTTCCACAGTGTCTGGCAAAGATTAAAAATAATTTTCATAAAATATTTAGGTTCAAAACGAAATTTTATTATTGCAAATGTATACATATTATAGACATTTGTATAATAAAACGTTTATGAAAAAAAATTATAGAAAAGTCTTGCCTTTTCAGCAAAAAGAAATAAAAATTTCGTTTTTCTGTAGTAAGTAAATGCGTTCCCGCGCTTTTTTGACATAATACCACCGTCCAATTGTCAGCGCTTGCTTTACTTAAGATATGGATAATGTATTGCAGTTGTCAGTCCATATAAACGTCCTTGGATTTACTTCATATTTTTCGCTGCTGATTATGTCGATTTATTTATGGGGATTTATATAATAACGATTTATGGGGAGTGCGGTTGCAACGTCAGCACAAGTTTTATTCACTGCGCTTTCCCGATCGTCCCTTAAACCATAAAGTGATGCTTAAAACTGTTATAAGAACGCAAGAAGCGGGTCAAGTTATTCTGACTCGTAACAAAATTAGTGGTTCTCCTAGAAGAATTTGAACTGTCGAAAATGAAGGAGACATACTGAATGCGTTTGAGGAAAATGGCACGCCTAGGAACAGCTCAAGAATCGAATCTGCTTTTGCGGAGATTACTCCTCAAATGGTTACAGACTCTAAATCGAGCAGTTTGAGAAAAGCACGATTGTAATTAGAAATGAATGGTGGACATTTTGAGCACTTACTGTAACTTTCTGTTCTTTTTAATTTTAATTTTTGCAACCAATTCTCCTCAACATTAGTAAATACATTTGACTTTTCAAGGAGTACTGTCACATTGACATTACAGTAGACCAAAACATTTTTAAAAGTTTTACAGATAACAATATTATACCGTCTCCTAGCAATATTTGAAGTTCCTACGTTTTACCTAAGCGAGAGCTCTCAGCATTGGCTACCGCTTTTTTGTCTTCATTCGAATATAGTTTAACCTAGATAAGTTTTTTGTTTCCGATTTTGCAGTCTCTATTGCTGCATGCACGTCTCCTTACTCTCTAGTCTTCCCCACATTACGATAAGCCGCCCCTGAATATTTAGCCTAGTTTGGGTCCTGCCAATGCACAACCGAATGATCTGTCGGATCACCTACATTAAAATATTGACCTTTCTTCCTGAAACACTTGGGATATTACTCTGCAGATAAACTTATTGGAAGATGCAGTGATCGGGTTTTAGAAAATATAAAAATGATTTCATTAAAAAAATATTTTCCTCGTATAATGTCTTCTAAGATAAAGATATTTTCGATTTTATTGACCATTCCCCTCGTTACAATAAATACATTTCTCCAATTATTTCTATAAATGTGTTTAAGTTTATTAAGTTTAATTTTAAGTATATCCTTTTTACGTTGGTAATATCTTAAAGAGTGTGTAGTGAAGCGAAATGTTTAATTTTCTGCTTTTTCACGCAGAGAAAAAGAACTTGAATTCGTGTTTTCAGCTTAACATTTATAATGTTAGCATTTACCGGTTTCGTATAACAAATTGGAAATAACTTACGTAAGTTGTTTTACGAAAGTTCGTCTCAAAATGAGACGTAAATTCACCGTAACTAACTTCAGTATTTATCTTGAAAAACTAGAATTATATTATATTATTAGATGAAGAGCGAGGCTAAATTTACAAAGGCAACCAAAATAATGTACAATAGTAAGCACATTTATATTTATTATTTTTATTAACAAATATTTGTTCTTTATATTACTTCAGTACTTCAATGATTTTGTAAATGATAACTGCCCGTTTGCCAACGCAAATTAATTGACGGGATGTATACCGATTTTTGAATCAAACTAAGATCATGGAAATTCAACGAAAGCAAATAACTTAAACAATTGAAAATTGAAATGTATAAAGTGAGAATAGGATATCATTCCATTAAGTGCAACGTCTTCGCAAGAGGTTAAAACGTGAATCTCTTCTGCGTGCTGGTATATCTCTTTTTGTCGATTGTATTGACTATGCTCTCACTTTACAACAACGACTGGTATATATAAATTTTCATAGTGGATACAAACATCAAAACCTCAGACTCAACCCACTTGTTTGTAATATGAGATGATATCTGAGATTTATTGCAAAAGAAACATATTTTTGTATACATTTATATTATTATATATTTTGTATAATATTTATTCTGATTTTTGCATAATTTATATATTCACATATAGATATATACACATATATACGTAGCGTATACAGTACCGAGCGTAGAACACGGGGCAATATTTTACTACCAAGCTTTAGAATTTTCTGAAACTCGTTAAAATTGATGGGCATAAATATTCCGCAAATTTGATTTCTTATAAGAATTTTGATTTATTTCGGACCTATTTTTTGATATTTTAATATACTTTTTTAATAATATCAAAATAAATAGTTTATGCTTTAGTTTTGATAAAAGACAAAAGAACTGTTCTGATCTTTGATAAACTTGAGTTCGTACATTATTTTTAAAATAAAAAAAACCTGTAAAATCATATTTAAAACATATTTATGCGCTTAAGATCCCACATAAATCGTGGTTTGTGCGAAGAGAAAGTTAATGTTGCAATCCTCAGGCCCCTTTTGTTATAATAATTAATAATACATCGTTATTTATTTTGTGTCTCATAAAGTTAAAGCTTCTCTCGAACCTCTTTTTTAATAAATCAGTAAATAAATAAAATAAAAAATTACCTAGAAGTTTTGCCTGTTAGAAAATTATTCTGAACAACTTTTATGACCAACAAAAAGAAGCTAAAAGTATTGCTTTCGGTCATTAGTTTTATGTGCTATTTTATTACCCTGATGACTGAAGCAATTCTTTCCCAATCTCCGTGAACAGAATTCGATTATGGACGTTTTTACTTCTCACTTTAAATGAATTAATCGATTGGAACTGAAACTTGTTTATTTATTCAGTCTATCTACCTGAAGGTCGCGACGATTTTGAAAATTGATATAAACGGAAAGTGATTGTATGAATCGTGATATATCGTGCAGAAAAATCAAATCACGTGCATATTTATGTATAATTTCCACATAAATTAATCGTAATATATCTAAGCAAAATAATATATTACCATATAATTACATGATACGTAAGTAACTTGGCTGATTTTTCAGGAATTTCCAAGGTTTCGTTTTCGTGTTTCTAAATTTCAAAACAGGATTTTTAATGTCTTTTATTTCCTGTGTTTGTTGTATTTTAATTACATTATATAAAATTAAACTTGCATACTTCCTTCTAGTAATGTGCTTTTGTATGTATTTTGAGCACAAGCAGGAAAGCAGAGATGCCCTATTTCTCTTGCGTGGCTGTTGAGCTTTCAGTATGTCTCTATGTTCTCATTTTACAACGATCGGTATGTACAGTTAAAAATGGAAAAATAAATAATTGATAATTTCTGATTAATTTTATTTTGTTGTTATGCAACAATTTTATGATATGAAATCACAAGATAGAACTGTTAGTTGGTAAATTAATGCTTATGACTTGGAACAAAAACACTCGGAGACTTTAACGATACATCACGACACAAATTGATTACACTTGTGTTTTCATTGCATATTAAGTATTATTATTTTTTGCCTTTGTCCTTTAATTACTTGGTCTAAAAATTTCAGTTCACATTCACAGTTTATGAATGTCGTGCTTATAATTAATTATATATATTAAAATATTTATATTCCTACGTTTAACATGAACCACCTATGTTGAATTTAAAAATAGGTATTCAGTTTCAAATAGAAAAGAGACGGTAAAATCTATAAAAAGAAACAATAAATTATTATTTTACATTAAGTGCCACGTTCACTACGTGTGTTATAACATTTTAGTATTGTTGTTCGCAAGTGCTTGCGAATACTCGGAAACTAGCACAACGTCATTGTGCGTCTAACGATGTTAATTGCGAGCGCAAACAATTCTAAACAAAAATTTCTCGCTTCATTTTCCAGAGGTAGTTTTAAGAACCATGGACCCGGGCATTGTGTGCTTTCAACACTGTGGCCCCAAAATATTTTGCTTTTCACTGCCGGAGAGATGTCCCGCCTGCGGAGGTGACTTGTCCAAGGCGAATTTCTCACTTTTACCGTTCAGGTAAGGAAGTTAAAGAATTAAGTTTTAAAAATTTATGTTTTAAAATACAAATAAAACATAAGTTGAGTAAGTTTAGATTAGAGCAGAATTGAAGAAATTCCAAACTAGTGGTAATTAGTTTATAATGTATGTCTGTCGGTCTATGAGTTTTATTTATTTTTCAGAGTCCTTGAATATTCATTAGGTTGCTTATAACGAATTTTCAAAACCTAATACTGTGAACAAACATTGTTTTCACGATGTTGTATTTATTAGATTTTATGATTGCTGTTTTGTAATGTCATTAGTCAGATGAGAAGGAAATTATTTTTAATTTTAATGTTTCTCAGTGGTGGTATGCTCAAAAGCAAAGGGTCGTCCATGATATTGGGAGCAAGAATAATTTGTATTGAGTTGTGTAGTAACATGCATTTTATCAAGACATAATTTAGACTAGAAACTGCGACTTCAGAAAATGCACGTTACTATACTGTAATTTAGTATATAAATTTTTATGGCCACTTAAGGTGTTATTTATGTTTTATTCCAAAAAAATGTGTGTTCTGTTTTTCTAGTTTTAAATTACTGTTCCTTAATTTGTGATAAATGAAGAAAAATAAACTTTTGATTGGTGAACAATTCGTAATAAAAATACAAAATTCATTACGAAAATGAAAATAGTATAAAATGAATAGATAAAACAGCAGTTACCCCATACAAGGCGGCCGCCGTTTTACTATTCATCACTATTACATCGCAATTGCGAATAAATTGGTCAAGTTGTTTTCGGTTTGCAGTGGAAACTTCGAGCAACGTTTCTGCTGAAGAAGCCCCAAATAGGGCTGAAACAGCTGTACAGAGACTACTCGAGGTTTACACTGCAACTAAAAACGATTTGCAACAAAAATTTTGAAAATATAAAAGTAAATTGAACGAAGGTAAAAACCGAATCCCTTTTATCTTTAAAAATAATAAAAAAAATATCTGTGACTAAAGAAACTTAACACAAACAAAAAATGAAAAAGCAAAATAAAATTAATACGAAACAAATAACAAAGAATGGAATTCACACACAAATAAAATAGAAAGATGTTAGAAAAATAAACAAAAATAAATTACTGAGTAAAAAAATCAAAAATGGGAGAAAGTAACAGTGAGAAAATCGCGAATAAAACTTACTTCAAAAATTTTTTGTTTTGTTGGAAAATATAATAATATCAAATTAAATAATTGTTTTAGCTCACACATTTCTTATTAATTTATCAAAAACATTTTGTATAATAAGAATTTTTTTCTTTGAAAAGGTGAAATAAAAAAGTACACCATTTTCGATTCGAGGTTGCAAGTGATGTTGACATATTTTTAATGTGGCATTTAAACAAAAAAACCAATGAAAGGGGACAATGAATTGTTGTATATGAAACTCATAAAACTAGAAGCGTTTCCGAATTTCTGTTTAATTTACACAGTACGAATAAAAAATATACACCATGATCGATGATAGAACTGTTATTATCATAAGTTTTACTGAAAAGAAAAATAAATAAAAGTTGAATGGCTAATTGTTTCAATTTTTCATCTATGGTTTTTTAAAATTACTTTTTTTCTCGAAATTGACAGTGTGGCCATATAATTTATTCAATAATAACAATTAAAGAATTTTTCAAAGGTAGAAACAGCATATTATGTAAAACAAATAATCCAAGAAGATGGAGTTGTTCACAGGCCCTGCTTGGATGACTGGATGAGACAACTGGTGTGTATGTGCAGATGTTTGTGGTTCGCCTGACTACAAAAACAGAGCGCTGGGCGTATGTGTGTGTACAATAAGCCTAACTACAAGAACAGAGCGCTGAGGTATGTTGCTTGCGTGTGTGTGAGACGTCGGACTATAAGAGAGAGAGAGAGAGAGAGAGCATACGACGTACGTGTGAGTGACTTGTCGGGTGTAATGTTCTGACAAAACTAATTTAAATTTTATATCCGTCGAATCTGGTGGGGAATCGATAATTCTGTATCAGTGGATGGACTGCAATTCGAATCAGTGATCGTAGTGAGCGTAGCCAATTCTTATTTGTCAATAGGTCTTTATTCTCTTTACCCTTATAATTGCCGTAGTGATCACATTAGATAAGCAAAACTATTTGTTGGCCGATCGGGAATCGAATGTAACTGCGTTTCAATTCACTAAGGCGGCTTGTCCACGACTCCGTCTGCCGTCCCGGCAATTTTACCGGATTAGTAATAATACATTAGATTAAATTCGGGCTTGTCCACGAGCCGGCACGGTAAATTTTCAGAAGACGTGGACAAGAATGAATATAATCTAATGTATTACTATTAATCCGGTAATTTCGCCGGGACGGCGGACGTCGAATATTCTTGTCGTGGACAATCCGCCTAAGAGCGGTCTGATTTTGTATTTGTGTCGTCGCACATTGGGGCCAAATAGGCCTATATTTGGCGAAAAATAAATTAATGCATACTTTGATAAAAAAATGTTGAATAAAACCCGTCTAAATGTTTAAAACTACTTATTTACTAAAAATAATATTTTCCCATCATTAATTTTCGTTATCGCTCACGCTTATTGAAGATTGTTCATGTACAGTACTTTTTTTAAATTTTGCGCCCTACTTGGTGGGTTTATTTTAAGAGGTAGTAAAAACTTTAAATGGTTATAGGGCTTTATGTCTATTATCTTTTAGAGTTATCAAAAAAAAAACTTGTACATCAATAATCAGGTACAAAATTCTTAAAAAATTGGCTGGAATTCAGAGAAAATAAAAAATAACGATTTGGACAGAGAGCAAAATGTTCGTTGAAATTGTGATTAAATAGCAAAAAATTATGCACATTTGTAGATTATTTATATTATTATTATATTATTTTTATATTATTATTGATATTTAAAGTTTTTCTTGAGCTCCTAAAATAAATCCCCTAGACAAGGTGCAAAATATAAAAAACTCTGTACAACATTCTCTGTCTTCAGATTTATTTTTAGAGATGCGAATAATGCAAGAGCGTCTGTTGAAAATTTTTTTGCTGGTTTATGTAAATTTGATACTAGAGGATCAGAAGATATTAATAATAAATTGAAAATAAAATGTTTTCTTGGAGAGTACTTTAATCCCAATGTTATTTGCTAATGTAGTGCGCATAGTAATTGGTATATAGGATGAATTTTTATTTCTAGCAAGGACATTGTAATTTTTAATATGACGACAATTTTCAATTCTAAACCACATTTTCTGATGACATTTTCCTATACCTTTTAAAATAAGGACACTTTAGTTGTCTCATTTTTCGGAGTCCACGCTGTGTACCATGAAAGATAAATTTCGCCTGATATTTCCCAATTTGATTTCAAGGAATGCAGAATCGTTCCAGCATCAATTAAATTTAATAAAAGGCGATAACAAAGAAAAATTTCATTGGTAGCACATTTTTTAAAGATTTTAAAATAATGTAAAAATAGGCGCTTAAGCATGAAAAATATACATACGTCCCTTTCTAATTAAAAACATAATCTAAATGTTTAAAATTGAATTACCTAGGTTTTTCCTAAAATAAAATTTTAGGCAATTGCCTAAAGATCTGGGGTTTAATGAGTTTATATCAGTTTATTCACAACTAGAAATTTTAAAATAATGTAATTATTGAGTAAGAGCTCTTTCCCATTTGGGTTTGCCTGTAAAGATATTTATGATTTTAATGATAGTAAAATAAATTCAGGATGTAAGAAATAAGAAGTATCCACTTAATAAAGACTATGTGGTATTCAGATAAATCCGCTGGTATAAAGCGGTCAATAAATCTTATGTAAGTAGGTTAATTCGTACTTATTTATTTATGCGTATGTACACAGCAATCTTTTATTAATCTCCGCAACCATCGATAGTTTTATTCTCATTGTTCGCTAGAACGTGACGAGTTCGACCTACATGCGAGCGAATTTCCTTGGGCCTTTCGAAAATCTCCTTTCAGTCATCAGCAAAATGAGTAAATCGATCTTTTTTTCATTGTTTTTCAGAGTTCCTTATCCGTTCGTCAGGGCTTCGCAATACCCATGCGCGGTGGTCATCAAGCCAACATCGGGAGATTTTCTAAAGTAAGTTAACTGTTTATCCAGTTAATTACACACGGCAGAAACAAACTATAATTATGTTTAATTTATAAGATAGTAAAAAAAATACACAACGTATTTAACGGCCTTCGTAAATCCAATTTTATTACGTCATAAAACCAATACAGATTCTTATTTTTTTAGTGATTATTATAACTCGATGGATCTTCATATTGGGGTGACTACTTCGACTGGTACAATTGTGGAATTCGATAAGAATGGACTTCGTCGCCATCGAAGTAGCCACTGGGGTCAGTGTTTGCTTTTGGACCAAGCGAGTTCTCCTTGGATTGAACATTGGGATAATACGCTGACGCAAGTCTGCAAGCAGAAGTGTTGGTCTCCCAGGAATTACAGTGAAGATCGACATAATTGTTACACTTTCGTGCTGTCTTTCTTGAGAAATTTGGACTACGGTAACCTTAGTAAAGCGGCGTCGAGTAGGACGGCTTTCTGTGAGAAATTCATTGTACCCAGGACCACTTCCGCGGGAAAATACATCTCGTTGTACAGAAAGTTAAAAGAGTTCGGGTTTTATATACATAAGAGCAATAATTACAAGTAATGTTAGTCTGTGTCACGCTAGATGTACCAAACCATATCCTGTTTTGTATATAATAAATTATTTTTCTTGTTTGTAAGTAGATTTGTTAATACCAGTTCTGGCCCAAGGTTAAATCGATCTGAATTTTATAAAATCCCATAATTATTTGTTTCATGTTCGGTTTCTTTTAAAACCGTCTTCTCGTACAGCGAAATTGGATTTGCTGCAGGAAAATAACTAAGATTAATTTTCAACCTTCGCAACAAAATAAATTACACCAAAACGTATGGTAAATTGATCAACAGCTGTCAGAAACGTGGTAATTTTACAGTCGAAAAGAAGCGGAACATTTTAACACTTTCTAAGCTCTATGAAGCAGGTATAACAACTTTGTATTTTACCTCAGTTTTAGGTTAACAACCTGAAATTAAATATAATAATACCGAGGTTGAAGTACACACAAAAATTATTACTATACAGTACTCCAAACAAAATGTTCTTGTTTTAAGTGAAATGGCGACCACTTAGATACTAATAATTTCAATTCCATATCATTTATAGTAGAATACCACATTTGAACTTCAGGTCGTAACAGTTCAATGGTAACGCATGGTCCTAAAGTTTTCGGAAAACTTTAATGCTTTCCAAAGTGTTTTACCAATGATTGCTTTTACTTTATAAACTAAATGTTACGACAGTTAACATTAACACTTAATATTCAAATTATATATTCATATTATTGATAGCAGACCATTATCTCCAATGTTCCAGTTTTCTTGTAACTTGTTCTATCAGCTCCTGTACAACACCGCTATGATTTCCGGAATTTTTTGGAAAATACGACGTCGTAATTGATCTTAATTTGCAGCTTTCCAGCCATTGCTGTACACTTTTCTAGTCAATATTGACCAAATTCCTCTATTGGCCGATCCTGTGGTACATCGGGAGGATTGTCTAATTTAGTTAGGAACAAAATTTGTGTTGTGTGCGTTGACCAGTCTCCAGCATAAGGCTCAATTCTCACACGGCAACGCGTTGCAGCGTGCCGCGGCGCGTCATTTTGGTTCCTATGCTTTTGAACAACTTTTCGAGACAGCAAAATGACGCGACGCGACGCGCTATTCTGTAACATTGATATGCATATCAATTGATATGGTCTTTAATAATTGAAGAGAACTTGTTATGATTTCATAACATTTCACGTCGATTGCCGACCGCAAATTGAAGAGAGATGGATATTAACACGAGATCATACTTCAAACGGATTGCAAGTTGTTACGAAACTATTTACAGAATACCAATTTTGCTCGGGTCGCTTGAAACATAGCAATATCAAGCCCATATCACTGTTACAGAATAGACCCCATTCTCACTATCCTGCAAACGGCCTGCAATGCGCGGGCAAGGAACGGGCTCTGCACCTGCTCGGCAAATATTGTAACGTATGAATTCAATGCATTTCCCGGGCTGCATCCTCATTAAGCGGGCACCGGCCCAGGAAAGCACGTTGCTTGCACGCCGGGTTTCTTTCTAACAATATTTACCGAATACGTACCGCGCCGATTCTGCGTGTTGCAGAGTTTAGATTAGTATTATATAAAGCATGACAGAAATGATGAAACGTCAGCAAAAATTTAATTGTTCATCCGAAATGGATGAAAAATTAATAGGTTGCATTATTTGCCGAACACGTGCAGGGCCCGTTTCGAGCCCGTGCGTTGCAGGTCACTTGCACGATAGTGAGAATAAAGCTTAAAGGTAATTAACATACGAAAATCAGATTTCAACATATGAATGATGTAAGTGTAAAGTTTATTGTTATTTTCTTTTTATGCACATAATAATTATTGCTAATTGTTGAATAATAAAGTTTCGTTTTTGTTTATGCACAATTCAGTAGCTTTTAATAAGGTTGTATAAAGGTTGTACAAACGCTTTTACAACCATTTTAATCAGCCTTTGCTGAATTAGTTTTCCAATTTTAGCTGTTTAAGAGTCGAGTAAATGTTTACTTGCCATTTATACAACTTCTAATTCAGCTTCTTAAGGCTGAATAAGAAGCTTGTACAGCTTAAATTTGTTTGTTGGGAAACTATACCCCTGAATATATTCTGAAGTAATTCAGTACGTATTCAAAATTAATTCCCGTATCATCAAATGACACCAACCTCAGACTTATTGGGATTTTGGTTGAAAATGTATAGGCTGCTATTTGAAATTTACTAGACTTATTAAGTTTTGGTTGAATACCAATACAAAATCCTAATGTTATGGATATATTAAGTTTTGATTGAAACCTTAAGGTTTAGTATTTTTTTTTTCTCAATGAAATATCTATAAAGTTTTGAATAAATAAGTAAACTCCTGATTCCATGTCTACTCAAATTTCGTAAACAACAAACAATGTTCTTTATGCAATGCAAACTATTTATATTATAAAAATAAGTGAAGCTGTGTTCGGATATTCAGTTCCGTGCACTTTATTTACTCATTTTACATTTTTGTCTCACTTTCACCTAAAGGAAAAGAGAGACCAACAGTGCAAAAGCAGTGAATAGAGCGCACGGAACTGAATATCCAAACACAGCCTGAGAGTTGAATGTCTATGACGTTTTCTTTTTATTCATTTTGTTGAAGCTATTTATTTGTTTAAGTTTTATGGAGTTTTTATTTATTTATGACATGACAGAAGTAAATATTTGTTTTAATTTAATAAAAACTTTCTAATTAAATTCCCTATCCCGCACTTACAAAAGTACAAAATAATACTTATAGTTAAGCTGACCATACGTCCCGATTTTGGCAGGACAGTTCCAATTCTTTACAAGTTGTCCCGCATTTTACGGTGTTTCAGAAAAATCGAAAAGTCAAATATGTGTGTTGAAAATTGGTTTATAAACACCCGGTAATTTAGGTCTTACCTGGCTCAGTTTATTATTTTTTTGAATCTTTCGTCAATACTTTAGTTAGATATATTTTAGAGATGAGTTTCATTTTTGAATGGTGAGAATTAAATTATTAGGTTGAATTGTGGAATCAAATTTTATTAGGTATTTTAGTAACAATTAGAGAACGGGACTTGGAAGGGAGGAGTAGCGGAGGGCGGCTGCACCTTCGCGTCCTGCGTTGATTTGAATGTAGTGGGACTGTTCAGTCCCTAAACAACAATTTATTTTATTTTTATTTTTGCAGTACAATTTGAAAGCATTTCTCTTAACTATTTAAAATATTTCTTGTCATTGCATCCATCTCGCTAAGTTCGTCTGTCCCTTCTTAGAAACTTAGTCAGCTCATTTGCAGCCCTCACATTTTTCATTCATTCCAGTTTACACCTTTGTCACGTTCACATTAACAGTGTCTCGGCAACGGCGGTGATCAGATTTATAGAATTAATTTAGTTTATGTGTATAAAATATAGAAAATAAACTATTATTAAATCTTGATCGTAAAGTAAATCAACAAAAAATTCTGAATCTATACGGAGTTACGCTCGTGGATGGTAAACAGGAGCATCACAGCTCAAAACATTGGTCTTTTCGAGTCGCATTCCATCAGCGAATAATTAAACAAGAACAACTTTCCACGTCGATGCCGACGGTCCTTTCTAAATCCCGTTCATAAGCATCACTGTACAAACAGTAAAACAATTAAAAACGCAACGTAGCTCTGTAAAAGGACGTATCACCCGCATAAAAACCCATTTCCATAATGTTAAAGAAGTAGATGTAAGAGATATTAATTCGCGGCTATCGCAGTTAGAAATTCTGTTCAAAGAATATAAGAAGGTTCAATTAAAAATAGAGGTTTTAGAAAATTCAGAAGACGATGTAAATGAAAGAACTCCAGTCGAAGAAAATTATTTTTCATTAAAAGCAAAAGCAACGAAAATTCTTGGAAGTGAAGGTACCGCATTAAAACCAGTAAACGCAGGGGTGCGTTCATAAATAACGCCCGAACGGGTGCGAGTTATACCGGGGTGAGCTAAAACCATTTATAAATTCAATTTCATACCAGACGCACCTCGCCCTTGAAGCGTTCTAAAATCGCAAGGGTGTAGCGCTCGGTGTGCGCTCCCAACTCCCCGGTCAGGAGCGAGATGAATTTCGCCCGATTTGCGCATTATGTAAAATCATAGGTGCATGTTAGATGTGAGGCGTAACAAATTGAATACGTTATAAAATAAAATATATTTATTCTCCCTACTGAATGTAAATAATTTTTTTAAAGGATTTTGATATGATTTGTTTTTGGAACCAACAAAATTAAATATGGATCAAGGGTTGATATCAATAACATTTAAATATTAAACGATGTCTGTATCTGCAATACTGCAATACATGTAGTAATAGTAACAAAAGTAGTAATAAAAAATTGCACCACTCGGAGGACGTCTGTAATCATTACCCTTGGGGTAATGCTCTACCCTACACTCTCCATTTTTGAACGCACTCCAGTAGAGTCACAAGTTACAGGCAGCAACCCCCGACTGCCCGCAATAAAATTACCAAATTTCTCGAGATTGTACGAGGAATGGATGCCCTTTTAAGCAGCACGCGCACCAAATCTTCTCAGACCGGTCGACTCGACTCGGAACAATCAGCACGTTTTGCTATGCGCACTGTTTCGGTACGATCGGCTCGGACCGGTCGGATAGACTCGGACCGGTCGGATAGACTCGGACCGGTCGGATCGGCTCGGACCGGTCGGATCGGCTCAGACCGGTCGGATCGACTCGGACCGGTCGCATCGCCTTGGCTTCGGCAGAGAACCATAGAAGGAGCAAAAATTGCCTAATGGTCAGACAACCTTCAAACATTTCAGGAGGTGCATGTCACTGTCGCCATTAAGAAAAAGAAATTCTTTGTAGCGAATAATTAAATAGTTGCCGTCGTGCCGATCGTTCCGAGTCGAGTCGACCGGTCCGAGTCGATAGTTCCGAACCGAGTCGATTCGGTGCGCGTGCTGCTTTACGATACTTTCAATTCACTAATTCATACCAATACATCAGTTACGAATATACAAAAATTCCATTATTTAAAATCGTCATTAGAGGGAGAAGCGGCGGAGACAATTCCTTCACTTATAATATCTAACGGAAATTATGAAATAGCCTGGGATATGTTGCGTAACAGGTTTGACAACAAAAGAATTATAATACAACAGCACATCAAATCCATTTTTGATCTACCTTGTTTAATTAAAGAAAATCATGTTATTCTGCGACAGTTGCTAGACGATCTTTTAAAACATTCGCGCGCTTTGCACGATTTAGGACGGCTACCTGATTCGTGGGATGACCTACTTATACATATCATTGCAAACAAACTTGATACCACCACAGCCAAACACTGGGAAGAAAGCTTGCCTACGCCTTCTACGCCGATAACTATCAGCTCAAATCAAATGAAATCAAAAAGCATTTCTCATGTAACAACAAATGGCACTTGTCACATATGTGAAAATTCACATCAGATATATTAATACAGCAGCTTCTTAAAAATGACACCGGATCAACGCTTAAAGGAAATTAAATCCAAAAAATTATGCGTTAATTGCCTTAAGTCAAATCACCAATTCAATCTATGCAATTCTGGAAGCAAGCATTGCGGTAAAAAGTATAATTCTTTGTTGCACATCAACCGACCTAGTTCATCGTATGAATCGGGAACATCAATCAACAACATTGGTCAACACGCAAGTTTTTTTTTATCAACCGCCTTAATTCATATTTTTGATAAGAAGGGAAAAAAGCATACTTGTAGGGCATTATTGGACTCGGGCTCGCAATCGAATTTTATTATTAGAAATTTAACTGAAAAATTGAGATTGCCCCAAGAAGCGTTCAGCATTCCGTTATCGGTGTCAATCAAACCACTACTCAGGTAAAAAATAAAACCATTGCCATCCATGCACAACAAATTTGAAACGATAATTTAATGCTTAGTTGTTGACAAAAATACCGAAAGCTTGCCTTTGACACGAGTAAATGGATCCGGCGCAATTACCATTCCGAAGAATATCACATTAGCTGACCAGAAATTTAATATTCCTAGTTCGATTGACATGCTCATCGGAGCAGATCTATTTTGGCGTTTGCTGTGTATCGGAAGAATAAAACTAGCTGACAATCAACCGTTTCTCCAAAAAACGCATTTTGGTTGGATTGTTTCAGGATCTTTGACCACAAATAATCAAAAAACAAATGAAATTGTGTGTAATTTTTCCATGAAAACTTTAAATGAAAACCTGACCCGTTTTTGGCAAATGGAAAAATGCGCAGAAGAGAATAAATACACTTATGAGGAGCAAACTTGAGAAGACCATTTTGTGAAAAACGTCAGACGCAACAATCATGCTCGTTATATTGTAAAATTGCCAAAAAATTATCAATTTCATCAAATTAGTGAGTCTCGTAGTCAAGCTTATAAACGATTCTATTCTCTTGAAAAACGATTTACACTAGATTCCTGGAAGAATATTTAGAGCTAGGCCATATGCGCCCTCTTCAGTCTTCAAACACATCTAACAATTCTTCAGTACGATATTTTCTTCCGCATTATTGTGCTTTTAAGGCAACCAGTTCAACCACAATACTGCGCGTCGTGTTTGATGGATTGGCGAAGACGTCCACCGGTACATCTCTAAATGACGCTCTCCTAGTTGGACCCACCGTTCAACAGGATCTTTTTGCTATTTTAATTAGATTCCGTACTCACCACATTGCATGAACTGCAGACATAGAAAAAATGTATCGGCAAGTTTTGGTCGATGAATCTGATAGACAATTGCAATGTATACTCTGGAGATTAAATCCGATGGACAAAATACAGACATACGAGCTCAACACTGTTACTTATGGAACAGCATGCGCTTCTCTTCTAGCAATTAGATGTCTGCATCAACTTGCTGCCGATGAAGGTTATCAATTTCCTTTGAGTTCGCAAATATTGCTGAATGACTTTTATGTAGATGAAATGTTAACTGATGCATCGAAGAAGCAAAACAAATACAGTGTGATATTACAACACTTCTTAAAAAGGGTGGCTTTCCATTAAGAAAGTGGGCATCGAATTGTCAAAGTATAATTTCAGAACACTCCGATATTATATTAAATCAAACAATACAGGATAAAAACAACATCAATGTTACCTACACCCTAGGCCTACAGTGGAATCCATTTGAAGACTGTTTTCAGTTCACTGTTCCCACCGACAAAAATATCTAAGAGAACTTTGTTGCTAAAATATTTGATCCACTAGGACTTGTTGGACCTATCACTACACGAGCAAAAATTCTCATTCAAAAGATTTGGAAACTGAAACTCAATTGGGACGAATCACTTCCCATGGATTTTCATTCCGAATGGGTGGGGTACCGAGAAGAAATGACTCTTTTGGATTCTCTTACTTAATGAATTAGATTTTCTTACATGATTACTTGCCATAATAATCAAAACTTGAGAAATTAGGCAATCTGAAAGAGATCAGAATCTGTCATCGGAATAAACAAATGACGAATTGGTACCGCACTCGCCGTAAATTATTTTTGGTAAGTAATTTCGACAACTGTTGACAGTCAACATAACTCAAAACATAAGAAAACATTAACCGTTCAGTGTTCTAAACAAGTCAACATACCATCGGTTTTAGTAGTTTTGAATTGTTAGAATTTTAATATTTGCCCATGTACTAGTGTTGTGAGTCGCTAAAATTACCACGTTACCTTACTGTAAATTCTCAGTGTTACTGGTAAGGTAACATTCATATATTACCGTTAGTTACCGTTTGTTACCTCTGTCGTCAAAATAACGTAATTTCGAGTTTCACACTTGCAAAATTCAAGTAAAATGATGAAAGAAATGGCCAAGAAATATTTTTGATTACTTGGGAAAAACGTAAATACTAAAAAACAAGAAATAAATACTTCATAACCTAAAATGACTTTCGTTTACGCATGAATTTATTTAGTGGAAATACATAACATTGCCAAAAATATAATGCGTATTCGGTATAAAATTAATCAGAAGAATGAGTGAAAATCACATTTTTAATTAAAAGTGTAATTTGTAGCTTCGGCGCTAGATGTCGCCACTTGAGCTGTAATTTGTAATATTATCGTAACATTACCGGTAAGGTAATATTAAAAATAAATTACCGGTAATTTAACAACACTACCATGTACCTTACATTTAATCTTTTTTAATTTAAAATGCATATTCTAGAAACTCTATTGTTCATAAAAATCAATATAAACTAGAGATGGGATTCCACCCAAATTTTTGAATGCACCCGGTACATTCATGTATGCACCCTGGTGAAGGCACCCATATGGGTGCTTTCAATGCACCGGGTTCATTCCCTGGCCCATCTCTAGTATAAACTAACCTGATGTAATATAATTGATTTTATAATCACTAGCAAATATTAAAATTCTACCAACTCAAAAATACTCTCGGTGGACTTCTTTTGCAGACCGACGATTAGTGTTGGGAGTTATTATGCGGTCAAACTTTTCAGTAAGTTACCACCTGAAATCCGTCAAAAACCATTACCACAATTCAAATCTATCATCAAACAGTAAGTAAATTTTGGCCAGCTACTTGTTATAACCGGTAATTGAAACCGATTACTTTTGTTCATTTTGGCCATGTCAGAGTAATGCTGTTTGACGTCATCGAATACGTCATTGCTGTTACTCGGTAACAGAAATCTGTTACCTAGTTCGCGAGGTAGGTAATGAACATAGGTAATTGAAAACCGGAACTATCAATCCCCACTGTATAAAATAAAGTGATAAAAATGTACATTTGAACATCATTATTAAAAATAGTTCCTAAATTGTTGGCATTAATTTTCGAAATTCATCTTCTTTTAGAATTACACCTCAGTTATTACCGTACCGTACCGGCAGCATTTTCACCATCACTGTAAAAGTTATAACTTTCGAATGGTGGGGGGACTTTCTTGAGCATTCTCCTGCAGGAGAGAGGTTTATTGGTAATTGAAAATTTTTGTCCAGGCTGTTTTAGTAACATCCGCAGAGATGGCGCTACGAGTAATTGTAAATTTGGCGCGAATGAAATGTCACATGTTGTCAATAGTTGTCTTTTATTTGCAACGCAGATTAGTTCAGGTCAGTTCAGTTTAACCCAAAGTGAACTGATCTTAAGTGATCGATTTAATAGTAAATAAAACATGCGAGATGTGATTGCTGTATTTTAATCTTCAGATGAAGATATTATTTTTGCATCTCTTTACAGTGAGTTAAGCAAAAACAAAAGTTTGTTTAGACGAGTAATGTAATTGACAAACAGTTGAAATAACATCCCCTCTGCTAGTGAACCAACTGATCCAAACTGATCTAGAATTTTCGAGGTGTAGTAACAGCAAGGCGGGAAGTGTTTTAGATCACTTTGGGTTAGATCATGTAGCCAAATAAAACAGACAAATTTTTGAATAAGTGATCCAGTGTAAAAGTGAACTGATCTGACATGCAAATAAAAGGCAACTAATGTTAATTGCTTTAGTGATGGCGGTGATGGTGATCGTTTAAGTAAATTAAAGAACTGGTACAAATATCATGGGTTAAATCTAATTGTCCGTTAAATAAACATTGCTGATGATTAAATTATTTTTGTGTGACCAGAGAATAGTCTCTAATATAAACAGAGTTTGAGAGAAATGGACCTCGCAAGATCTGCAAAAGAGGATTTAAATGTGTAGTTATTGGATGCAATTCATGTTCCAATCAGACCAAATTTCCTTCAATTTTTTATAAGATTTTATGCTAATAAAACAAACCACATATTATTTTCAAATTACTATATTTAACTGCAAAAGTAAATAACACATTATTTGTACATTGTCATTTATGAAGTTCATAATTTATGGAAATGCTTTCAAAATTGCAATTCAATACATTCTTTCTTTATCCGTACACATTATTTTTGACTTTAAGTGTGAATATCTTCAAAATTACTGCAAATTAAACTTCTTTTGTTTAACAATTTTTATTCAGAATACTGTTACTTTGACCACCTTTAAATTTTATAAATCAGCTAATCACTCAGACAGAATAATACTTGTTATACTTTAATAAAATTATTTAAAGTGATTGTTTCATAGTTGTAGCTCCTACCTTCTGCACTTTCATTTCTATTAAAATGATGAATTGTCTCGGTACATAATACGATGTGGATACAGTTTAAGTCTCCGTATTAATTTAATCTTCCTTCAATCATGTCCTGGATACGTATATCTGTAACAATTTACATTTTACTGCCATTGTTAACTTGGTAAAATAAAAACCTTATTATGGATTGTTATGATGCTAACGGTAACGCTAACCTTTCATCAGTGTGACGCATACACATCATCTTGCAACGAAATTGTCACAGGGCTTCGTTACCTAAATTAGCAGCCCCAATTCCAAATTGAAGGAAATTTGGCCTGATTGGAACATGAATTGCATCCAATAACTACACATTTAAATCTTGTCCAGATCTTATGAGGTCCATTTTTCTCACACTTTGTTTATATTAGAGACTATTCTCTGGTCACACAAAAATAATTTAATCATCAACAATGTTTATTTAAATGACAATTTGATATAACCCATTTAACCCATCACACAACATGTGACATTTCATTCGCGCCAAATCTATAATTACTCCTAGCGCCATCTCTGCGGATAAATATATTACTACAAGCCTGGACAAAAATTGTCAATTGTCTTTAAACCTCTCTCTTGTTCTCATGTCTTTTTTTAAAATATCTACATGTATTATGTATGTGATTGATTGATTTATGTTTTACAATGCTTCTTACACATATGCTCTATATGACGTGTGAAATACTTTTTTTGTATTTATCACAAATAAATTATTATTATTACTATTATTATTATCATTATTATTATCAAATTAATCAGAAAATTGAATAAATATCACCTTCTTTATTAAAGCGTAATTTGTAACTCCGGCGCGAAATGTCGACACCTGAGCTGTAATCGGTAATGTTACGGTAACATTACCGGTAAGGTAACATTATAAATAAATTACCGGTAATTTAACAACACTATCGTTTACACATGAATTTACTCAGTGGAAATATACATATAGTATTAAATAGAGATGGGCCAGGGAATGAATCCAGTGCATTGAAAGCACCCACATGTGTGCATTCACCAGGGTGCATACATGAATGTACCGGGCGCATTCAAAAATTTAAATTTCCCTCGCAAATCGAAGGAGAAATTATCTTTTCTTGATGTTATTTAATTGTTTGCAGGTTTAATGTTTCATAGTATCTGGTGAATAGCTGAATAGTAAACTTTTAAGTTAAACCGGAAGCTTTGTAGCTAAAAATCTGAACAAAATGAGTAAGTTTTTGAAATTAACGTTACAGAATAATTGTCTAGTGATAGTCCGTACAAAATATTGGGTATTTGGTGTCATTTTGAAGTATTTTTTATGTCTTATGTAAATATAGGCAACCGAGCAAAGCATCCAATGCACCGGGTGTATTGTGGGTGCATTCCGTGATTCCATTGGTGCAAATGATTGCACCGGGAGGAATCCCATCTCTAGTATTAAATATTGCAAACATTATTTATAACAAAAGCCAATAATGTAATGCGTATTCAAAAATCACATTTTTAGTTAAAAGTGTAATTGGTAACTTCGGCACGAGATGTCACCACTTGAGCTGCAATTGGTAATATTGCGGTAACACTACCGGTAAGGTAACATTAAAAATAAATTACCGGTAATTTAACAACACTACCGCCGATACTCAACAGTTGTGTCCGCTGAACGCGCCCAATATCAAGCCATCAACAACAAGAAGTTACTCTAGTTTTACCAGCTGAGTTCGGCAATGCACTCAAGTTACTTTCTGATCAATAGTGTGAGGGAGAGCGACTACATATGTAAGAGTGAATGAAAGACAGCTCCGAGCGGTCTGAGTGTAAATCAGTGATGCCAACTTTACATTTAGAAAAGAGTTAGACGGAAACCAAAATAGGGCTAGATTTGAGTGGTTTAGTGTTAAAAAGGTTTCGCTAAGTTAAAAATAAGCATTTTTATTGATTTGTTAGATAATAAACAAAATAAAATAAATAAAAATAGCTTGTAAAACAAAGCAAATTGCCTGGAATGGTATAGGCCATAAGACAATGAATGTGCAGATTGCTGCGCAAAGCAAAGAAAGAAAGAAATTCTTGTATAAAATACGGTAAATAAAATAAAATAAAACGAATATTAAATGAACGAAAATTAATTTTTGAGCTAAAATAGCCCTCAAGGGCTATTTGAAAATGTACAGGGTTAAATCTCTCAGAAAAGAACTAAATTTGGCCCCAAAAGGGCTAAGTTGGCGTCACTGGCGTAAATGCGAATGCAAACTCACCTACCATTTAAAAATAAGATTTATCATTGCCAACTCAAACAGTTATATTTGACCACTGTATTACCCACACCACATCACATCAATTCGTAGGGACAGCTTGGGCTTTCCGCTCTTACCGTTTCTTAGAGCGCATGTGCGGAATGAGCGGGCATTCATCAAGCGGCCGAGCGCGGCGCAACGGTCAATGATTGATTGCCTCGTTCAGGTAACCACAGGAGCTGAGTTACTAATTCAACATCGCTATTGAACAGACATGCTTTTGGAGTGCCAAGCTTCAGCAGCTAGTATTCTCGTATTAACCCTTTAAGAACACGAGTTGTTAACTTTCAATATGCTGAGTCTGTATCAGGGTCTGCATTCAGGCCCAGTGATCACCTGAACATGGCCAAAAAACGAACGTTCCGCCAGAATTCCGGCATACATCCAATATGGCCGTCAATTACCGATCAGCTGTTTTGGTGGATAAATAACCTTTAGATTATCTTATTGGATTTCATCACGTTTCGACTATTTTAAGCTCAATTGTAATTTTTCTAATAAAACAAGCTTTTGTTTTTTAAATTAAGAAGTATATCTTACGAAATAAATAAGTTTTTCAAGTAGCGACATCTGGTAGCATTAGAATGACTGCCCGCCAACATAGGTTCGGAAAATTGTAGTATGAACTTCAAAGGTGCCGACAGAAGCTGTCCCTACTGATTGATGTCTATACTATGCCCACACATTTATTGAAGTAAGAAGTAAGCGTTTTCTTTTATTTTAAAGAAGTTGGCGTTTGTATCGAGTTTATTTAAATATGTTAACAGTTTTTTAAGTTCTTTTTTATTTTTACGGTGGAAATGGTACCTTTTAAGTCCGCGAGAGGGAATTTGAAGTTTAATGGTATGGCAGCACTTAATGGCAGAAAAAGCTGAGCCTTGCGTGTTTTGCATATGGCGATGTAATTACTCCAAACAACTTTTTAAAATGTTCGAGAAGCTCTACTCACTTCAGATTTACAGAGATCTTTGCAACATTTTCAATATTTAACAGTTACGTTTGAAAGTTTTTGTAAGAGTCGAAAAGCACCGAGAAAATGCTCTATAAACACTGTAGAGTTTGCCTGACGAAGACTTTCAAATTTTCCTGTTTCGGCAACGGTGAGAACTCCATCAAATACAAGTTGAGAATGTGCATGCCAGAAATGGTGAGTGGAGACAAATACTTTTGCCCAAAATTAATATCTGAATGTGTTCCAGGATTTAAATATTGTCAGTGACCCCGTGTTATGTGAATCCTGTACAAGAAAGCTTGACGTTGCTTACAGTTTCAAGTTACAATGCCTGAATATGGAGGATGAAATCATCAAGTACATAAAAGCCATGCAACCAGGAACTCTACATATTCAAATGTTGGATGTAATCCGAATGTCGATTACTAATCCCGGAGGTATTCGGGCAAGTAATGCGGCTGTTATAGAATTATCTGATGCTGAAGATGATATTGTTGAAGTACAATCTCCCAATATCATTCCCATAACTCAAGTAAGTTTACCAGACCCAAATACCAACCTTTTAGAACAAACGATTGAAACGATACATTTGAGCCAAGTAAGCACCACCATTCCTGTTGTGTGCATTACTCCTTCAACAGAACCTATAATAGTAGAAAACGCATCCAAAGAAGAAACAATGCAAATTGATCTGCAAATAGCAAGTAAAGCCAACAATAAAAATTCCTCAACAAATGGAAGAAAATACAGTGATGTGTTTCAAGAAAGAATATCAAATTACGTTGAGCAAAATCTTTTATCAAATGATACCAGACAAACAAATGCAAAGAGGTCTGCAGATTCAGATGTTGAAGTCGTAATCGTTGATGACAACTCACCACCAACAACAAACCTTATACCAGGGAGAAAACGAAATATTTTTAGAAATGACAATCAGAACTCTCTGCAGAGTAGTGCAGTTTCAGTTTCTAAAGAAAATGTGCAACAACAAAATACGAGCAAATATCCGTATAACACTGACAAAAATAAAATTAAAGGTCATGTCATGAAAGATGGAGCTATTATTAAAAAACCTTTTGGGTGCACTAAGTGTTCTGAGACGTTTGAAACTATAGACCGGTTGTTGAAACATGTTCGTGAGCACAAGTCTTCGACTGTAACAAACTATACGAAAAACTGTCGGGTTGCGACAAGTAAAAATAGTTAGTACATATTTGTATATTTTTATAACAAGTGTAAAGTGTCTGCTGCACATACAAATATTAGGGTGGGTTAAACAACACATTTATTCCAGGATTAAATTTAAGAACTACAACTTGCTGTACGTCACTGTATTTGTTAGTCTAGCTTTGGATTAAATTTAATCCTGGCTTAGATGTTTTGTGCAACCCAGCCTAAATCTCAACATTTTAAATATAGAGTTTATTCAATATTACATTTGTGAAGAGTAAATGTAAAATTATAATATTGAAAATTACGTCATTTATTTTTTTTTATTTTTGTATAAAATTTATAGCGTTTTTCGCTGGCTGTACCAGTGTGTACTGTGTATCTCCATCTCGTTTTATTACATAAAGCTGAACTGAGATGGAGATACACTCGGTGTGCACTGGTGCAGCCAGCGAAAAACGCTATTATTTAATAGATCAAGTAGAAAGAATGGTATAATCTGTGAAATGGCATGGTAACTTTTGCTTTCTTTAATTTAAAATGGGATGTTTGCAGAACAAATAGAATTATTATTACAGATAGAGAATTGATCATATAAACTAGGTAAACTCAGAAAATTTGAAAACAAATAACTTGTATTACAATTAATTTTTTTTTAAGGGAGTAATTTCTACGTTTCATGTTTTACTTTTCTAAAGATTATGTAACATAGTGTTTCTATCTATAATAATAAATAATAGTGTGAAAATTACGTTAGTAGTTTTTACTCTGCATTCTACATTTGTACATTGACTTAAATCATTTCTGTTATTATACTCTTGCACTTACTTAACTTTCCTACACCTGGTGAATATTTTTAGTAACTTAGGTGTGTATGTGTGTATGAAGTACCACAGGCGACATAAACATGGGGACCTTATAATGCATTAAATAAATACATGTTTTAGAAAACTGTTGCTGTAGTAACGAAATTGATTTGGCAAGCTAAATGTGTAACATGATCATCTTGTTATGAAAATGCTATAAACTACAGTCGGAAGCAAAAAGAAGTAGACAAACTACAGTTTCCTATAACCATTCCTTCCAAAAATGGTAGTGATTAAAGACGTCTTCACAGGTAACATTTAAAAAAGTTAAAAGCCGTCAAAATTAACAAGTTTAAAACTTTGGTAAAATCTGTGAATTCGTCTTTAATCTATGGCATTTTGAGAAAGAATAATTACAGGAAACTGTAGCGTTTCTACTTTTTTTTTAAGACGGCATGTGCTTTTCTCATTACTAGCTCAATCAGCAGTTTCTGTTAGTGTTCTTTTTAAGGTTAATTTGCCTTCATATTTCTTAACAACTTATGTCAAACACAGATACTACAAAGCAAGACACGCAGCTTCAGACTTTGTCCCCACTTTTTATGTCAGTGGTATATAAGCTGTATGTACAATACTTTTTTCTATTTTTTTTTAAATACCTTTTTGTTGATTTTGTTTTTGTCCTTTATTGATATTATCCTGCAAAATATAATTATTGTTTCAAATATTCTGTACACTATTGAATTTTATTTGTAGGCGTTTTCCGGTTAGTTCTGACTTGCCTTTTCAGCTCATTTAGCTCTAAAGAAATTTATGAAATCTTGCCTAACTGAACTACGCGGTTTGCAATTTCTTGTGTCTTCGTTTATGTCCGTAAAATGGATAACGGGAAAACAGCCATTATTATATTTATTGCTTTCAATTGATTTATAGTGTAGATTGAGTTTACAACAGTATTAGAAAATAAAATTGAAAACATCAATAAATATAATGATGAAAATAAAAGAAAAATGTTTATTTGTGAAGAATTCTTTGAAATAATTCTCTCCTTCCATGTTAACAAAAATAATATGCTTACTACTGTTTACAACTGTTATACTACAAAAAATAAAACCAAATTTTCAAATTATTTTACTCTGACACTATCATTAAATTGTAAGGGTGAAGTGAAAAATATTAATTAATTTTTACTATCCATTGTTTAAATGATAATTACATACAAACTACAAGAAGTCTTGATACAAGAAAAGTTATTGTAAATATTAATATAGTAATTATAAGTGAATGTAAGGGCATTACACAATTTTCGCAATGTGTTTGTATATATTCCTATTACATTCCACCTGAGTGGAGACTTTCTGATGAAATATTTTTAATTGCCGATCACAGTTTTAGAGAAGTTTATTTTATTAACTGTTTCAAGTTAATTATAATTTTTTTTTTTTAGTTTTTATTTAAACACTGAGAAAAGTATTGTCCATTTCCAAATATTTCTTAATTATAAAAATTTAGTTAAAAATAGCTATTTATTATGCAAATGACTTATTTGCTGTTACGGCACGAGTGTAATAATACATAGTTTTATCTAAGATCTGTTTATTATGAAGTCATAATAATGCCGATTTAGAATAACATTTTAATTATGGGTTCATAATTCCACTAGTGTGTTTTATAGACCTCATAATATATTCAAAATTCAGTGGCGGATTGGATTTAAAAATAATATTGATTGCTATGAAATAAAACCTCATAAATGTTACAAATACCTAATGTTTAAAGAGATCCGCAAACTGATACTCTGGCTAGTCCGTCACTGTAAATTGGGAATTAGAAAAGCCTTTAAAAATATTTACGATTATTTTATAATCATTTAGCTTGTTTATATTTGTATATTTTGTATAGGTATCTAAGTGTATGAATGTATTTGCAAAGATAAATACATATGAACAATTACAATTTAAGAAAGAGTATGTAAATGTATGTATACAATACAGATGCACAGTCGCCTAAAACAGTATCGGTACCAATTGGAATATGATTGCCTTGATATTATTATATTTCTTCACAAATCAAATAGATTCGAATTTGATATAATACGATCCTGTAGCCGACTATCTGTTCTGGCTCGAACACAAATTAATATTTTAAAATGCAAAAGTCTTGAAAAGTTATTTTATTAAGTTGAGTCAGTCTTGTTATAGGCATTTTTTTTTCTCTAATAAAATATTGCCTTGATATTTTAAGAATACATTTTTGGGTACGTGTACTTACAATTTTGAATTTCAATTATCAATTAACAAGAAATATTTCATCATTTTGCCATCGCAAAACATTTGCATTTTCGCGTTGAAACGGTGACGTCGAATGACGAATGATTTGAACCGCATTCAATTTGTTTTGAAGCGTCTTGTGGTGACATTTTTGAAACGTGTTTGTGGTGGGGATTTGAAATCCAAAAAACATTGAAATTTGAAGCAGCATTTGTGGATTAAGAAAAAATTTTGTACAAAAATCATATTAGAATAAGAAACCAATATATGAAAATCAATTTAAGGAAAAAGTGAATTATTTTATGCAGTGCAGGCAGCAGCTGAAACTGACAGAAATTTTCAAAACGTATTCAAAACCAGTATTTTCGCCATTGTTTTATAAGTTACGACGTAGTAGCTAATACGGTTCTAACCATAATATGAATTGCTTTCAACGTGACAATATGCCTAAAAAGATTCAAACAAATTTTCACCAGTTTGTTTATAATTATTGTAGTTCATTGTAGTTTATTATAAGAAACGTTTCTTAAGGACATGCAATTGTTTTCTTTTCACACCGTTCATTCCAATTTATCTTTACTGAATATTAGCAACACCTTTCCTTTTTACAAAACCTGTCTTGAAAGTAGAGTTTGTCTAAATTCCATGTTTTTTCGTATAGGTATATTTTAGCGACAATGTATTCTTAATTTTTATAGTCTCCTTTTCATAAGAGTAATTTTTTGAGGTTTTTTGCTTATAAACGATTTCCCAATGTCTTTTAATTGAGAACACGCTAAAAACCGCTAAAAATCGACAATAATTAGATATTGACATCCTGGTCTTTGTAAACCAAGAGTACACATGATTTACAGTGCTAATTTCGCGTATTAAAGTAATTTAAAAAAATTATTAGTCGCTCTGATTGATTGTCGCTTTGTTAATTATTTCCACTAACGAATACGTTTCTTCGTAGTTCCAGTGCGATGACGCTTTATTGTTTTGGCTCCACAAAATAATAAAGCGATGACTGCATTCCATAATGATTTTCCGAAATGCAGAAAGAAAAGACATTCTTAAACATTTTGCGCAATAAAGAAATAACAATGCAGTTTATTGACGACTAGCAAATAAAGTACACGATGAATACGTATGAATTAGTAAAATAATTTTAGAAAACGGAATTTCTAATTTTTATTTATTTTTACAGTTTTGTAAGCAGAAAGCTATTAACAATTACGTGAAAATTAAGAAAATTGATTAATTTAATAAGCAACGCGATCGATATTTATAATTCTATTCCGTTATGGAATTACATAAGCGATGATTTTAACCCAGTGCCCTTCAGTTCGATGACGCTTTATTGTTTTACGACGTTTTATGATGCGTCTGTAGAAACTGATACACGGCCAGTCAGAAGTTTTCAAACAAAAAGTTTCCGGGCTCTGGGGGGGTTTTAATTTCTTTAATTTTTCACCAATAAAATTCATATTTGCAGAAATCACTTTCTTAAGTGATAAAGAACTTACAGTTATAATATGTGAAACTTATTTGATTACAGGCTGTATACACAATAGGGCAAAATTCAGGTGAAAAATGAGACATCAAATAAAATTGGTAAAATAATATAATCCGATACTGCCCATAGTTTTCTTATTATAAATACATTATTATTTATTTATTTATTAGCTTGCAGTTAATAAATGTTTCTATCTAAGACAGCATCATTTTACATATCTATGTGTTAATTTGTTATAGGTATTTTTCTATTAAATAAATTTTTGATAAATTTTACTAGAGGTCACCCATGACTGTTAGGCTGGGTTTCTCAGTCACAGTTTCACTTTAATCTCCAGTTTTTTTTTTTTACATAGGAACAGATGGAAGCCAATTGAAGATTAACGAGCAACCGTCCCTTAATACATGCATTTTATGATATTTAATTTGCCATGTCTCGTTTTTAGACTTTTTCGGGGTTAAATATGAGATACAGTTTTTATTTACTTTCACCTTTTTAAAGGTATTTTTTTTGTATGTTTTTGAGTTGTCAATAGTTTTTTCATCATCGTTTATCTCTTACATAAATTTTATCAATTCCGTTGAAGGACTTTTAACACATTAAAAAATTGAAAGTTCTAAAAAGTGTCTCATTTTTACACCACTTGACCCTACAGAATTTTTCTGTTTTTCTCTTAGTATTTCCTCCTTTATATTAAGTAATTTATTTAATTCAACACTAATATGTCCTTTATGTTTGAAAAAGGATTCGTGTTAACGACTTATTGCTGGCACAGTCTTAACATGTTTTTAAAAATCGGCTAAAACTAATTTTACTGAAAGCAATACCACATTTTTCTGAAACTTCTCTCCGTCTTAAGTTTTCAGAGCACGACAGAAGTGAAGAGGACTCTGCTTCTCTTTCTTGAGCTTCCTGTCGATTTTAACAGGAATTGGTAAAATACCTATTGCTGCCCCAACTTTCGGACATAATTTTGTTGGATTCTGTTTAAAGACATACTTTGATTGATTTTGATCTACAGACTTTGCGGCTTTCAGTGATCTCCAATCGTGAAGGGAACTCTCTCCATGTCTCCAATCAATCAAATTAGGCAACTAAACTCACACTGGTGTAACACTTGACGTAACGTGCGTTCCAAAAGTCTTAATTATGCTTGGCAAATTGTATGTTGAATATTAATTAATAATTAATTTGTATGGTGGGTCAGATAGACCATAAAACCTAGATTCACTATTACTACAGGTTTTCCAAAAGTGTGTGATGTACTCGAACTGACTTCGCTGACCATAAGTGTAAATATGGTTGTCTAAATTCCGATAATCACCCGAGATTCGAGTTTCTCCTCTGAAAACCTATACCGATCACGCTACAACAAACAGGATCATCCGACTCGGATGATCCGAGTGCTCACACTGCTGACGAGGCAGTGTTACAATGTGAGGGTAAGTATCCTTGACTGCATTTTATAAAGTTGTAGTTTAACGTTGAAATTGCAGTATGAGATGATATAGCTATGTTTATAAAGCAAATCCTAATTGGGTCATAAAAATGCCTCCTTCCAATTGTTTATATAAATTCTCGCTCGAGTCTACGTGGACTGCGTAGCACGCAGGAAAAGAAAATGAAACGAGCCAATCACGTATCAAAATTTAGAAATTATAACCAACAATGTTCGTCTTTGATCTGTATTTGTAGAATTTAAGTCTGAAAACACTTAAAACATAATAATCGGACACAGATTCTAGTTTTGTTAAGCGGCAATGTGTCCACAAAAAACCATAAACTTGCTCGCTGGCTGCCACTTTCCCTTGTAAAGTGCGAATTGTGAAACTACGACTAGATATAATGCAGGCAAGTATACAATGTGATATATGATGATTTAAATTGTGTGCTTATTAGGAGTAGTTTCATCTGTACATACATTTCAGTTACTGGAATATCTTACTGCCAATCTGCGAGGCTGGAATGTTTTATACGTTTTGTCTGATACAGTACAAGGCTGAATACAAGGGTATAAAACGCCGGCGTATGACATGTTCTGTATAGACTTTTCTACAATTATATTTCTAAACCTGGAGAAAAATACTGCATACTTTTGTTATAACGAGATAGTAAAAATTAGCAAGTAAAAGTAAATAAGTAAAGCAAGTAAATCCAAAAACTAAAGAAATAACAGTAAAGTGTACTTTTTCAGAACTGCTTGACAAATTTTGACAACCAAAAAATGATTGATACGCCCGAACCTAAATAATTTAAAAATTCCCGACTACCATTGACCAAAATAATTTTTGACGTCAAAGTGTTAATATATTGTTAAAAGCTGTATTAACGCTGAAACAATTAACAATAGACGATTTAAGTAAATGTTAAAGTAATGTTACATTAAAATTTAGTTATACATATGCCTAAGTACTCGGGGTATAATGCAACCAAGTACTCATATTCAGTTCAGTTCAATTCATTTTTCGAGTGATATTGTTTAGCGAAGTTTTGCGAAGGGCCCTGTAATAAGCAACATACAGGAACAGCATTTGGTTAACTTACAAAAAAATGTAAAATTGAATAGCTTGCGCGTAACGCTTTCACACGAATGAATATTATTATGTATGTTTGTAATAATAATAAAAGTAACAAAAACATTAACGGGTCTAAAAGGAGAGATTATATTGAATAACATGAATGACAGCTCTTTGCTTTCTTTATTAAAAGCGCCATCTCTTGGTTCACGATTTTCTCAAATAAGGCTTTAAAAAAGCAGCATAATTTTGAAGTAGATTACTTACGTGGAATGTCAAAAAAAGCATGGGGGGGGGTAAATTAAACTCAATGTGCTAGTACATAAAATATAGTTGTTTTATTTATATATGTATATATACCTATATATTAATATATCTCTGTGACAATAGTGCTAGGCGCACGTATACAATCCCCAATATAGCCAACTCTAAAATAATAGATTAGATTGTAGTATAATAGATTAACATTAGATTCATAATATATAAATGATCTTTTTTTTCTCCAACCTATACAATTGCATCTCAATAGTACACAATATAATATAATCTATCTATAGGTACAAAGAAAATTCCAGCCACTTATATATTTATAGAAATTCATTTATATAACATAATAATTTAATAATACCTTCAACCGCATATGATATATATAATATACATTTGACTGGAATAACAACACACATAGCACACCGCGACCTCTGCCGGCCGGGGCATCACATCACTTAGCACCGAAATAGAGTACGGAAAAACACGTATAAAAATACCAAAACAAAGCGCTTTGGTCCTCTAATATAATTAATTGATAAAATATAAGCCCTGTTTAATTAATAATACTTAAGATCGCCACCGTTCCGTGAACGGTTTTTTCCATATCGTTCCTTCATTATTCATGTAGAGAGTGAGCGTAAGCATCCACAATAATTGCACCTAAAAGAGGTCCGGATAGAGAATGTTCATGATCTGGATGAAGAACATCGCCAGTGCTACCCCAGAGCAAACGGCGAAGACTGCCAGGAGTAGGACGACTTGCCGTTCTCCTAATCTCCTGGAATGCGTTATAAAAGACCAGAAAATTTGCTGGAGGTCTCTGAAATCTCTGGTTTTGTGTGCGTGGTGACCTCCAGAAGAAGTCGATGAAATTCGTGAGATTACTATTGGTTCTTGAGAGGCTGTCGTGAACGTCGTCGAAGGAGAAAATGCACCGGCGAGTTCTCCACTTGGGCTAATACGCACCGGACATACTCTTGCGCAATATTCGGTTCCAGATTCCAGTGTTTCTAGAGAGCATTTCGTTTCTGTACCTTTAAATACCTGAAACACGAAACTTAATGTAAAAAGATGATCTATACAGAATTTTATAATTTTATACGTCCAGGAAAATTTTTGATTTCGGTTTTTCGGGTTAACATGGACTTATTTTTCACTGAATAAACGCAAAAAACCCTGATAATACTGGAACTGAAATTTTTATATATATCTTCGCAGTACTTTATCTGTAAAATATAGAGATTATAAGGTTAAAAGAAGTTACCGCGATAAGATGCCTCGGACAAAGGAGGCAAAAACATGATCCTGTTCACTTTTGGACATAATTACATAAATACTCTGCAGACTGATATTCTTTGTTCAAGGTTTAAAATAGATGGATAAGTTCCATTCAACCTTGAGTTGTCTCTTGGAAGAGACTCAACAGCTGATAAAATCAATCAGAGTATGTTTGGGCTTAAGGGCCAAAGTGCTAGTACAGCTTCTGCTTTTTTGATCACAGTAGTCACTTCAACGATTTAATTAAACTCTCTAGTTAATCGCTGATTCACAATTTTTTTGTGAAACCTACCGTCATCTTGCTATTTAGAGCTTGTTTCTGTGGTAATGTAAAAACACGTCGTCATATCTACAGCAGGACACATTACATGTCCTAGATTTTTTGGCGGGCATAATACATCGACTGTCGATAATTTCGCGCCATTAGTGAGTTTGCGGCAACCCTTTTTCGTTAAGTTATACGGCCATTTTTGCTTATAATATAATGTAATGCAATATTATGAAAAGTTCGTTTGCGGTTATCGCCAAAAATAAATTACGTTATAAACGTCTCTTGGTTAGAAAGTGACCGTTGGAGCGAGAATTGTCAGTTCGGCAACTACGTCGACTAAAATCGACTGTGCACGTCTACCAATTCCGTAAGGATTATTTCCTGATTGGCTCCCTTATTTTAAAAAATAGCGTTCGGAAATTAGTTATACGGAATAATTTTCCATAATAACAACGTTACAGATTATAAAGAAAATAATTATAACGGAAAACACACTACCGCAAACTCACTATTAGTGAGTACCTAAACAGCCAGTATTTACTTAAAAGAAATAAACGGTCATCGGAACCCAAGAATTGAGTACCAATTTTGTTATTTTAAATGGAACACTCAGTATATTTTTTACGAAGTAAGAAAGATTGTTTTTATAATTCTAAAAATATATAGTTTGTTTATGTTTGGTCCTTTTTGCGATATTTGAAATTTATTTTTGTTTTGAAATGGTTTTACAAATTTATGTTATATAACATTGTCTTAGCTGTCAGCGTTTTGTCTTATAAAATGACCCAGATGAGCAGTCTTTTAATATTTTTCTTAACATTTGTCACACAACAAAATTCTTATTAATCAAAGTAAATATTTTTTTAAATTTCAAACTTAAAATATAAACAAACTACAGTCGAACCTCCGTAACTCAAACTTCAGGTTACCGGAAAATTAGGAGTAATAGACATTTCAAGTTAAAGAAAAAAAAATATTTTTTTCGCAGGCTAATGTAATCGCAAAATTAAAATTTACTGATACTAAGCAGTTTGGCATCCGATGACTCCAAATTTGAAGAGTTCAAAATTTACCTAGAAAAAGGACATCTCACAAGTTGTGATGTTGAGAGATCTTTTTCTAGCTTTAAAAGACATTCCCATGGCAAAATGAGTGTTATAGAAGAAAAATTGGAATGTTATTTAATAATTAATTTTAATAAAAATTAATAGATGAGAAATGTTTATATTTTCTTCCCTATTTGAATTTCGAAAATCTGAGAATACTTAACCACGCGCGTCTCTGTTAAACCAGGGAATCGAAAGATTCAGATCTGCTCTACACCGGAGGTGTTACGATGCGTAAACGGCATCTGCGAGACTGGACGGGCTATTTTGCTCGATGCTTTAATTATAACCAACAATTTGTGTATTATTTTTAATATTCTTGATTTATTTATTAGTTTTCATAAAATTTTGTTTTGTAAGTGTAAATCTCCCTTTGTAAATGTATAAAAAGCCATACCAAGAATTCTAATACATATGGCTTATATAAATAAAAAATTCAGATGGTAGATATGTATTTAAATGTTATTTTTCGGTTTTCTAAAATGAAATTGAAATTGCAGTCAGAAGTTAATTTTAAAAAACCTTAGTTTGGTAAATTTTAAAATATACACTGGTGTTCTATTTAAAAAACATGACTTTCCGACAGTTGAAATCAATTCGAATAGAAGTTACTTTTCAACCAGCCCGTAAACAATTTTGTGTAAAATTAGGTATGACAGGAATGAATCAGTCCTGCATAAAGTGGGCGTTGTCTTAATTCATTTTGGGGGTTTGATGGTTTTATGTCATCTCTAACAGATACATAACGCTGTTTATTTATTGAATTAAATCAGCTGGTTTACTTAATAATTCATTTTTTGAGGAAAACGACTTATCTATTTCTTGTTTATGATGTAATAGTTGGCTTTATAGCAGTGTTCAAAGTGGATGCCGTTGATACAAATATGTAAATATGTACTTTGTACAATCCAAAATAAGTATTAAAAAGTGACTTTTACTTGCTTTTAATAATACAAACATGTATATGTTACAATACGCCTGGGTTGCCAACTGGCCGGTTTTTCCCGGCTTTTTCGGTTTTGTCACCATCATGTCGGATGCCGGTTTACTTCACAAACCGGTACCCAAAAACCCGGTTTTCTCCTTTTCATGCTTAAAAGAACATTTTCTCCTATTTTCAAAATAATAATTTTTATTAAAATTATAATCTGTAAAGGCCGTTTCTAGACTATTCTACTTCTTATATTGGGTCTTCATGTAATCCTGTAATTCACCTGATTTAAGACGCACCAAACCCAATTGTTGGATAAAATTCACAAAGCTCTTAATCGATGCTACTGTAAAAATGAGTAACTACGGTCACGAGTAGGTCGTCATTGATTGTCAAAGATTTGTACCTGACTTGTTTTTAATTGAAAGTAAGGAGATTGATGTCTTAATTTTGAGTATCGGGAATAATTTCTGTGAAATTTAAATGCAATTAAAATTGATGTTTTTGGTTGACAGTGACGACCAAAATTCAATGCTCACGACTGTGCATTTAATGATGAAGACCCTGTACAAGGTTTGGTACAATTTCTAAAATAATACTTGTGCAAGAAATTTTTGAGCTGCAAATATTCTATTTTTTTTTAATTAGTTTCATTTTTGGTTACGTTTACCACACAATTGAAACTTTTTAAAAACAAAAGGGTAGTCTAAAACTGTAAAACTGCATTGACTTGATACCAAACATATACCATTTTTTTTGTCTGATAAAAACCTATTTCTGAGTGAATTGATTTTTTCTTCGAGTTCGAATCTGCTTTTTATTGTATGAAATTGAAAGTATTTTTAAATAGAAATATATATGTATTATATCGTCGAGCGAGATATACTTCCAAAACATTTTAAGTAAGGTCCTTTTTTAAATCATTAAAATTGACTGATGTATCTCAATAATTAATTAATTGTTTAAATAAATATTTGTCTAAAAATTGTTTTATTTTTTAAACAGTTTATTGAAGAAAAAACTAGCTAACTTTAGTTTAACTGTTTAATTAAGCTACATTCTTACTGTGTTTAGGATATAAAGCTGGTAATGTAAAGTTGCAATAACAATAAGATAATAAAATCAGTTTTTAACTGTAACGAATCGATTTTGTGTGCGAGTGGTTAAATTGTACAGGGAGATTCAGGCAACCCTTTCATTAAAAGTTTACGGACTTCTCCTTTGAATTTCTGTTTCATATTTTGCAGCTATTAGTTAACGATATGGATCTATCAAAATATAATATTTTCTAATTTCGGACATTTCCGCTTATACCGGAAGTTGCTGTCAACTTTCTTTTTTTTAAATACAATACCCCATTTTTTATTACATTTCTGAAATCTTCATGAAATTCTAGAAATATTTTGTGTAACATGTGATACAAGAAAAATTAGCCGTTTTAGAGATATTTCCATTTAAAAAAAAAATTCAAAGTTGCAGTACCTTCTTTATGATGCTGCCATCTTTGTGTAACAAAAGCCATAATTTCAATTTTTGGCCTGTAGTAGGCTATGCTCATAAGCTTTCAGGTCATACCTAATGTTACACCTATCGTTTACGGGCTGGTTGAAAAGTAACTTCTATTCGAACTGATTTCAACTGTCGAAAAATCATGTTTTTTAAATAGAACACCCAGTATTTTTTTATACCATAAGAATCAAAATTAAATGTTCTTTCGAACAGTATTAGCATTCCCTATACCCATCTCTTACCTTTCTGTTTCTATTCATGATTTTCTCTTTGAGACATCAATTTTTTTCAATTTTCAGTATTATTCCTGAATAGTATGGTAAAAAAATTTAACAAATTGAGGTTTTCTAAATTAATTTCTGACTGTAATTTCAATTTCATTTTAAAAACCGATAAATAATATTTAAATACACATCTATTATCTGAACTTTTTGTTTACATATGCTGCATGTATTAGAAGTCTTGGTATGAGTTTTTACACATTTACAAGGAAAAATTTACACTTAGAACACAAAAATTTTTGAAAACTAATAAATAAATCAGAAATATTAAAAATAACACACAAATTGTTGGTTATAATATTGGCTCTAAGTTGTCCTCGGCTATTATTTATTAGTAATAACTTTCTATTGTGTCTCAGTAATAACATATTTTCCTTGATATAAAAACTTTTTTTTATTAACTTCTTGATGAATTGTCGATTTTTTTATCATCAAATATCTTTAATATGTCTGTGTTTGATCATTCATTTTTTGGTTCTTCGTAGCGAATAAATTGTTTTTTTTTAATTCCTACTATACAGATGATTTCAAAAATTATAATTTCTCTAGTTTTCGTAGCCCACTATTTAAAAATAATACCGAAAAATGGAAAAAAATTTCGTGTTAAAAAGAAATCATCGATAACGAGTGAACTATAAGAGATAGGTATAGGGAATGCTAATACAGGACGAAAGAACATTTAATCCTGAGTCACACGGTATAAAAATATACTAGGCGTTCCATTTAAAAAACATGACTTTTCGACAGTTGAAATTAGTTCGAATAGAAGTTACTTTTCAACCAGCCTGTAAGCAATCAAGTGCAAAACTGTACATGATCTGAAAGCATGTAACTGTAGCCTACTACAGGCCAAAAATGGTTTTTGATGCGCAAAGATGGCAGCATCATAACCAAGGTTCTGCAAGTCTGAGTTATTTAAAAAAAATTAAAATATCTCGGAAACGGTTAATTTTTCTTGTATGACATGGCACAAAATATTTTTAGAATTATATGAAGATTTCAAAAATGCATTAAAAATTAGGGTATTCCATTTAAAATAAGTAAGTTCACAGCAACTTCCGGTATAAGCGGAAGTGTCCGAAATTTGAAAATATTATATTTTGATAGATCCATGTCGTTAACTTATAACTGCAAAATATGAAACACAAATTCAGAGGAGAAATCCATAAACTTTTAATGAAAGGGTTGCCTGAATCTCCCTGTATAAAATCCTGAATGGATCCGTTTAAACCATGCCCGTTCGGGATTTTAATGTTTGGTTACTATCCCGCTTTCGGGACTCTAGCCACATCCTTATTATATACGCGTCTAAATTCTATGGTGCAGGGGTGTAAAATAGCAGATGTTTATTCGCAAAATAAATTTTATACTGGGAAATCAACCATTATTAAATTTATTTTGCGAGTAAACATCTGTTATTTTACACCCCTGCACCCTAGTTCATAGAATTTAGACAGGTAACTTTAGATATTTATAAGAATTGTTTTATTTTAAGTTTAGTTTATTAGTATATCTAACGAAAACACTGTGTGTCGAGACAATTGTCATACGTTATTTATAATAAACAGTGAAAATTCAAAAAACTGTGTTTTAGGAATTTATCTGAACCGACAGAATTTACTAAAAACGAAAATGTATGACGATGGGAAATGTAACAAATGAGTACCGAATGAGATATTAACTCCTATACCACAGATTTAAGATATCTTTTGATTTTGATAGATAATAAACTAATACAAGGAAGAGAAAAAAATATTTTTGAGGAATTTGAATTTTCAATTAATGGATTAATATAGGTTTTATGGGAAAATTATTTAGAAAAGCTATTTGAATTATAATGCTGATTCCTTGTCTAAAATCTGATAAATTCATAGGAATAGAAAATGAGCGATGAAAAAATGACTGAAATGCTGTTAATTTATGTTCAAAAAGATGAAATGAGTTAAAGTTAATTATATTGTAAGTATGTGTAGGTTTACAATAAATTTTATACGAGAGAATTATTTGATTTTGTAATTGTTATATCTAAAAAATTAATAGAGTTAATAACTTTAAATTTTGCATCCAGTTTCTTTTAAAATGGCAAAAATCTTCTAAAAAGTTTAGTCAGTTTACTAACAAGGTAGCTATTACCGGAAAATATTTAAATATTTTAGTAAGTGACAACTTCAAAATTTGCAATTTTTGCACTTCTTCGGAGAGTAACCGAGTGTTATAGTACTTCGCAATGGAGTAGTAAAAATTGCAAATTTTGAAGTATACAAATATCCAAATATTTGTCGATCATAGCTAACTTGTTGGTAAACTAAGGGCCAGTTTTTCAATTGGGGTTTAACTTTAAACTCCGTTTTATTCTTATGGAAACAATTGTCCTTACAATTGTTGCCATGGGAATAAAGCGAAGCTTAAAGTTAAACTGAGATGGAAAAACTGGGCCTATGTCCATTTCTCAGAAGATTTTTGTCATTTTAAATTGCGAAATTTAAACTTCTAAGGCCCAGTCTTTTCATCTCTGATTAACTTTAATCGTTGACTTATTACCATATATACAATTATGAGAGACAATTGTTTCTATAGTAATTAATCGGTGGTTAAAGTTAATCAGAGATGAAAAGACCGGGCTTAAATATGACATTAAGTGCATTTGAATATTCTGAACAATATTTTCCTTTACCGTTTTGCTCTACAATCTACAAGAGAGCCAATACTAGCAAATATTTAGCTTTACATGCTATCTCGCTATGTCTGAAAAACGATTCAACACAGTGTATATTTATACCATAAAATTAAGATTTATAATAATATATTGTGTAAGTTTGCAAATTTAATGTTTATAAAACAATTAGTTTTAATATTTTTTAATTTATAGAATATGTACACTTGAGAATGTCTTTTTGTCGAAATCGGTGGTCTGTAAAGAAAATTAAAATTGTAGAAAAGACTAAGCATTTCAATTGTATTAATACCATATTATTATATTTATAATACGTATTTGATTCATCTGATGAAGGTAGTAAACAACAAAAGAAACGTTAAGTTTTATGCCATTTTAAATTGTTGATGGACGAGTTGTTACATAAACTACGAAACCTATTTTCTTTTTTTCTTTTGGCACTAAATATTATGTAGAGTTGTCTCATAGATTATTTCAACTACCTTGAAATTTGCTTTTCTGATTTAAGTATGTATTTATTGTAAGGTTTATGAGATGTTTTGTACTCAAATGAAATTTATTAAAAATGCACTCACTTGTTTATAATCTTGGTCCCGAAGTCTGCAAATTTGGACTAAATAAACAATCTCGTCATCACTCAAGGATCTCGATGGCGTCCACTCTAAAACGCAATTGGTTTCTTCAACTTCCACCACCCTAGGAGCTTTAATGGCCGGTGGAGGAGACATATTGGTGGAGAATTCATAGCACTCTGAGAATTCACCTTCACCAGCATCATTGGACGCATTTATTCTGAATCGATACAGCGTAGATTCTTGCAGTTTGTTAATCTTGAACATTAAAGCCGTTCCTTTGAAAACACACTGAAACTCGTTGGCCTTTGCTTGTTCCATTTCCAGGCAGTATTGAGTATAATCTTGATTCTTGCCTTCTCCCCACTTCAGTTTTAGGTAATTATGACCTGTCCCAATGCACTCCAGTCTAGGTGCAATTGGGGGCAATCTTAGCGTTGTCACTCTCAAAGAAGGGGAGAACATTCCTGCTCCTACATTATTCACGGCGCTAATTTTGATTTTGTATTGTGTTTCAGGGTGTAAAGATCCAGCTGTGATTTCAGTGACGGGGCCTTCTGTTGTCAGAAGCTGATCACCAATTTCTATGTTGTAGTGAGTGATGGGGGAACCGTTTGAAATTGGTTCATTCCAAGACAGATGGAAGCTCGTGGGCGTGGCTGTGCAACGTGGCGGCAAAACTGCAGCAGGTGACGCTGCTGGCGTAATTGTAGCACACGTGGGAGAAAATGGTCCGCAGCCAGCACTGTTGCACGCTTGGACACGGAAGAAATATGGGGTGAATGGGTTTAAGCCTTTTACATCGTGCGACGTGGATAGTCCCTGGAAAACTAGAGCGAATTGATCTTCAGAATCGTTAGGGCTCATTTCTAATTTGTATTCCTTAATAGGAGCACCGTTGCTCAGAGGCTCTTGCCACTCAAGGAAAATGTGGAATGGTGATTTGCAAATAGCTAAGATGTTTAAGGGATGATCAGGTGGGGCAGCGCCACTGGTTACGGCAGTACTGTCAGACCAAGGTCCCGGACCTATCCTATTTACAGCCCTGACCATAAAAGTGTATTCACATCCCGGGTTTAAATTCGAAACTAAACACTCCGTCTCCTTGTTTTTATGAATTATGCGCCGACTAGCATCAGGACTGGTCATTTCTAATTCGTATTCTAAAACAGGCGCACCACCATTGTAATCGGGTTCAGTCCAGCGCAGCGTTACGCTGGTCGCCCTGGGTTTCCCGTGCAAGCGAGGGATGGAGCACTGCCCCGGACTAATCGCATCCGTTGTTACGGTGCAAGGATCAGAATAGTTGCTTCTTCCTCCGGCACTGAAACAACTGACTCTCAACTGATACGTCGTACCAGGTGTGAGCTTATCACAGACGGCTTCCGTATCAATGCCCATGTACACGGTGTCGTATCCGCTACCCGAATTCACTTCGAGGATATACTTGGTAATTTCAGCTCCGCCTGTATCACTCGGGGGTTCCCACTTCAGCCGAAAAGAGTGCGCATGGATTCGTCCTTTAACTACTGGTTTGGAAGGCCTTGCCGGCCGATCGGGCAGTGTTTGGAATGTTACTTCCTCAGACCAAGGTGAAGGACCACCTTCGTTTTGAGCTCGTAGTCTAAATTTATAATCGGAAAACCGTTTGAGATTCGGACAGACACATTCATTATCTCTACCGTTGTAAACGACTAGATATCCGTAACTACTTTTCGGATCGTCCATTTGGAGCATAAACTCGTCATCTTTCGGCCTCTTCTGCCATGATACGTGCAGAGTGCTTATGCTTGCTTCCTTCAATACCGGCGGAGATGGTTGAGGTGGTGCGTTATCGGAAGTTGAATAGGTAACAACATCAGAATAAAGACTTTTTCCTACGTCGTTTAAAGCAGCTAATCGGAATTTGTAACTCGTCGCAGGCTGCAACTTCTGCAGCGTGTGCTGTTTACCCCTGCTTTTATGTAGTTCCATAAAATCTCCGCCTTTGCCGTCATCGTACTCCAAAATATAGTACTGTATATGAGAACCGTTATCATTGACGGCATTCCACCTCAGCTGGAGGCTGTTTTTCGTTCTGGAAATTAGCTTCGGTGGTTGCGGCTGGTCAGGCTCGCAAGCTGGGGTGGTAAACTTGATGGGGTCGGAGGCCGAGCCCTGCAGTTCATCCAGGTGCACCTGAAGACATACTGAGTACTCCTGGCCAGGTCGCAAGTCCTGGATGCGACAAGACAAGGAATCACCGCTGTAAATTGACTTATACTTCATTTCTTTACTTTTATCACTACTTAGTAATACTTCGTAACGCAAGTCGTTCTCCGAAATGTCTAGCTCGTGGCTGTCGTTGCTGGACGCCTCAGAAAGTCGCAGGGGCGCAGCCCACTGAAGTAAGGCACTACGGGAACTCAGTTCAGACACCTACAAGAATATAAACCAATTTTAATTGGATGTGTGACTCAAATAAACTCAATAAAAATAAGTAAATTCATAAATATTGAATCTCAAATTCCGCAAGAAGGATTTAAAACTTTTTGCAAAATTTGGAAATTTTAGAAGGTTTACAATTTTTTTATTAACCGCTGCAGAGCGATCATTAAAATCGGATTTCACCAGTCAAATTAGCATAGCATGATGAATACGAGCATACCCATTAATCTCATTTTTGCTAAGTTATTTCGGCAAATTCAAAATTAAGCAAATTTTAATTATATTAATAACACCGGTTATTGCTACGTCCCTGAATAACCATTGACTTTGCGAAGACATTTCGACGTTCAAACGAATTTTTTCGAAAATTTATAATTTACGTAATTTATTGTTTCAGAACTAGTTCACTGAGCAATTAGGATAATGGACATAATCGCGGGTAAATTACGCGACAAAGTGAAAGGGAAACCAATCTTTTTTTGTAATCCATGAAACTGCACTTTTTGCAAGGCTGATCAAAATAATAAATTATTTCAGATAATTAAATATATAGAAATAGATTCCTGTTCTGTATTTTGAGAATATGTAATTATTTTAAAAACCAGGTGTTCGGATACTATCAAATGTTCCATTTAAAATTTAAATAGGAAACGATTATCTGTGCTTTCTTGCGTGCGAGTATTAAGGTTGTGGCACACTACAGCACGGCGAAGCGCGGCGACTTTTTTTTTGATACCTTCGCCTAAATGTGCGTACTTTCATAAGAATACAGCAAAAGAAATTTTTGTCGCCGCTCTATGTGTGCGACATCCATTACTACACATCGAACTGGTTGGAATGGGATTTTAATTAACGTTATTCAACATGCAAATTGCAACTCATTATGGTAATTAACGTAAATAAAAAGGAGAAATTTATTTCAGAGAGCAGTAAACACGTTAAGCAGAACGTTTTCTCTTCCAATGAAAAGTGATGTAAATACAAATCCTGAATGTTTTGTTTCGCTAAGAATAGAAGTATTGTCTTTTAATACTAATTATGATAAAAAACTTGATCAAAATAGTTATTTAATATTTAAAAATGCAAGAAGTTAATTCATTTCATCTTAATTTCCGTATGGAATTTTTTAAATCGTTAAAATAACTGATTACTTAAAAAACCTAACTCACTTAAGGCGATTTCTTGTGTAACATTGCGGATCTGATTTAGAGATGTTCTATTTTACATATAGCTTCGAATTTAATTTAATTTTTAGTTACTGTATAATTTAAATTAGCTAAGAAGTTGAACTAAAACGAAAAATCTGGTATCATGGTATTAGAGCCGTATGATAAGCCATTGATTTTGGAGCTTTAAACGGATATTGTAAAAACGCAAGGAATACTCAACTTTTCTCTATCGTTTGATAGCTTCGTCAGGAGAGAAAAATATAATTAAATAAGTTGTCAAGAGAAGCGTAAATGTAATAATAACTAAATTAAGTTTTCTTTACAACTCGTATTTTAGTTTACAATTATGTTACTTTTTCGTTTCTCTTGACAACTTGTTAATTTATATTTTCTCACTCTTGACGAAGCTATCAAGCGATAGTGAAGCTTTGAGAGTTTCTTGGGATTTTACAGTATCTGTATAAAACATTAAATTTTCTCACATATTTAATCGGACATGTTTCCACAATTGTCAAGTCAATCATTGATTTTTGTACAAAACCACATTGAATGTTTTATTGGTTAATTCGACACTATTCTATTAATTTCTCACAAATGATATACAAGAAACATCTCATCTTGCAAACAATAATACCTTGCTTTTGCTCTTAAAAAAATGTTTTTTTTTTCGCTTAAAAGTTTAAATCGTGATTTATAGCTTGGATCTGGATTTCATAGTTCTTGGAACAAAACACCTCAGAGTTGAATTACTGATTGATAGTTTACCTATAAATATCTGCAGTTTAATCCAAACGAGCCTTAAAATTAGAAAGATTCAAAGGAGAAAGGGGCTTACCGATCAGAATCGAAATTTTACAGGGAGTGGGAATTCATCCGTTTGCAAAAGAACGTCTGTCTTTGAATCTAAACCCGTAATATTGCATTTGGATCAGGAATTGGTGGGCAAAAGAAAGCATCTAATATTACAATCTTCTGATTGTTATGTGCACGTCTACAATGTTTGTCGTAACACGGAATGGCCACTATGTTGTGTACACTGTTAAGAACGCATCTTCTTTTTAACATATTGCGAGTCATATGTTCTTAGTTGCTCTTTATGCAACTATTACGGACTAACTTGAACATCTAATCTATTTATACACCGGGTCATATTTAAAATTATTAATCGGAGTAAACAAAGGCTTTTTATTTTTGTTGGCAACATTGAATACGTTTAATGCGTGACATTAGGCCTGTTCCAGCCTCTGATTAGTCTGAAACTGTCAGAAGCACGCGCTAATCAAAGTTTCACATTTAACGCTCCTCGCGAAAGCGGTGATTAATTCGACGGACGAATATATTTGACAGTTTCGAACGAGTCAAAATCTATGTTGGAACAAAGCTATTTAGGTTCGGTTTATTCATCACAAATTAAACTTAGTTTATCGCCGTAGTAGCAATTATAAAAATAATATTTGCAAAGGGAATAAACCAACATTAAACTAAACTTGCAATGAATGAATCGGGCCTTAATTAATTGCATTTTAATCCTCTGACAATCAGATGAGTTAAATGGAAAATTTCAGTGGTCTTTTCAGAATTGCCAATAACTTTCGTAAAATCATGGCTTACTCCAGTTAATTTTTTTTAAATGTCCGTGTAGTTTTTACCGCTCTCTCTAGTTCTCTACTTCTTTGTTATTAGAAAACAACTAATTTATTTAAATGAATATTTGAATTAAATAAACCTTGTCTCAATTTACGAGAAAGTAATTAGCAAGTGATTCGCGTCGTGTTTCATCTTAGGTTATTCCCCTCGTAGAAAGTATAGATAAGAGAGAGAAAACTATTTTCGTTTTGGTGCAGGTAAACTTTATTTTATAAATGGATATGTAGCATTTTGTTAGTTATTCCAGTTAACAAACAGTTATGAAAAATATGTGTGTTTTTACACACATATTTATCATTCCAAGAGCGTATAAAGCCAGTGATTTCCTTTTTTTTAAGTATTGAGTATTTTCCGTAAGTAAAACATGTCAGATAAGAATAATTCCATTCTTTACGCTATCTATGTTTTTAATTTCACTTTTCAAGTGTTATCACTAAGCGCCAGAATTTATTTCTTCTTTTTATTTACAATTATTCACTTCAGTTAGATTTTTTACGCTTATATTCCATGTTCGTATTAACACAGTACGAGTTGTTAATATAAAAGAAGCATTTGGGCTTTTATTTTCTTTGCAGTTGTGAGAATTGTTTAAGTTTCTAATTTAAGTTAGTGTACCTTGTAATAATCTAAATAACTTTTAAGCGCACATGAAAAACGTTTGACAATAATCTGAGATAAAATTTTTATACCTACAAGCTCTCATTAATTGAAATACTTTTAAATTTAGCTTTATTTTCTTAGGTCCATTGACGCGATGCTAAATTTGATATCAATTTTGTTTAGTGAAAGAAACCGGGAATGTTTTATGTTGAAATGGTAAAGAGCAGTTTGCATTTAAAATCGTTATTCTTTCATTCTCGCAACAGTTCATTTTTGCTAATTTGGACGACTCCAATAATAACGAAAGTTAGCAAAAATGCGGCAGTAACTTTGATCACCACGTATATGATCGTTATTAATATTAAATATGGAGCACCTACTTATGATTGGAGGGCATTTGAATTTTCCGCTTGGTAGCTTATTTTTAAAAGTTGGTGCCTTAATTTAACACGAAGACAATTTAACTACACAATTAAAAAAAAACTGCACAAAATCAAACTATTTTATTAATTAGTCTGATATGTAGAGTATTTACTTTTTGGAAATTATTACCAAATTTAAAGTAGCGATACTCACTAGCAGGGAAGTGTACCTCCACTATGTTAAACGTTGCAGCAGCGACGGTTGTATTTATTACGTATTTTGATATAATCGCTGGTTTAAAGTGTTTCCTATGTAGTACTATGACCACCAAAAGGGGGCAACTCTTTACGTGCATTTTTTGGTTACTTTATTAGTTTGAATGCAGCTTTAACCCATTCATCTTGCTATTCAGAGCTTGTTTCTATGGTAAGGTAAAAGCACTTCGTTATATTTACAATAGGACATATTACATGTTCCAATTTTTTTTTGGCGGGCATAGCACATTCAAAAAAATACTTCTCTTTTCAAATATCTAGTTGAAAATATTACACCGCATTTATGTAGTAATGATACACCCGGTATAACCGCAGAAAATATACATATTCTACTTCTTTAGAAACCAAACATACCGAAGTCGAGGGGTGTCAAATCTGCAATGCTCCAACGGTGTAAGAAGAAAAATATTAACACGACTCTAAGCTAAATTCAAACGCCGTTCAATCACATATGAACGTTCTGTATACTTAAAAAATGCTGTGGCAATTAAAAAGGTAAATTACCTTCGGTGCCTGGACGGAAGATAACATGTCGGTGACAATATGCACAGAATCTTCTTCATCTTGCACACTGCTGCTTTCTTCGCCGTCTTCGGAAGTCCCCACGCTGTTCATCCCTTTCTCCTTGGTGCTTTTTCTCATGCCATTAACTAAGTCTTTCCTAGGCGCGATACTGTCGTTCTTCTGTTGCTTGTCTTGCAGTTTCTTCTTCAGTTTGATGTACTGCCTCTGCGTCCTCTCGTCTTTGTAGTAACCGTGGTTGGGGGGTGGCGAATGGCCGGGGTGTGTCGACGTAGGCACGTGCGCTGGGTGGCCTGGAGGGATATTGGAATGAAAGTGATGAGGTGGAAAACCGGGTGGAATACCTTGCGGAGGATAGAAAGGCTGCGGCGGTTGATTTGTTCCGTTCGGTGGGCCACCACCCTAAAAATAAAGAAACGAACTCATTAACTTCGTAAATAGGTGAATTTTGTAATGAATTTAAAAAGTTTCCCAATAAATAAAGACTTGAATTACCGGGTATTACTGCGAAGTACAGTTGCGGAAATAAAAAGCGGGATAAGTCTTACAACGAAATTTCGGAATATTTTGATAGTGTGAAGTTTCCTTGGTAACGGTAGTGACCTTTCTGCATTAATTTATTACTGTTAAAAATAACTTGTCAAATTGGGTTTTTAAGAATGTTTCGTCATTCTAGCTAAAATTTAACAGAAAGTTTTTGACCAGTGAATCAAATGGAATTAATGAAGCGTATAGAAGAACTATGTAACATTTCCGATGTAGAATGTAATATGAAATCTTCATTGAATTGACGCACCGTGTCACGATCTACAGTCAAAAGTAAAAAAATATATAAAACTGAATTTAAATTATTCTCTTGGCAGCGTATATAAATAACACTATCTTCTTCAAATATGCAAATAAAAGAATAATTAACAGAGGTTTGCTGCAAATGATTCTCAGTCTCCTCGTGACGAAAAAATTTGTACTACTTTCAACTTAAGCATTAACAAAATAATTCCATTTGATTTGTCCCTTTAATTGATTTAGGCTCGGTTTCACTACCACAGTTTACCTTTAAATTTCGCTTTATTCCCATGGTAACAATTGCAAGGATAATTGTTTCCATAGGAATAAAACTGAGTTTAAAGTTAAACTGTGATGGTGAAACCGGGCCTAAGTAGTAGGTTGTATCACCAAAACCTAGTTACCTTTCCTATTATCTTAGAAAAATTTTGTGCAAATCGTTTTTGATTGCAGTGAAAACCTCGACCAGCCTCTGGACAGCTGTTTCAGCCCTGCTTGGGGCTTCTTCAGCAGAGACGTAGCTCGACATTCCCACCGCAGACCAAAAACGACTTGCCCAATTTATTCGCAATTGCGATGTAAGAGGGATGAACAGATAAAAAGCGACATCTTACTATCGCTTTTTGACCTGACAATGAAATGTTTTCTTCATTTCCTATTATCAGTCAAAAATAATGTCATTTGGTTTATTGTCAATGTGGGTAAGTAATAAAGTTTTTCACAATGTCTTATAATAATCTTATAATTAAAACCAGTTTAAAAGAAAACGATAAATGTCGATTCTCAAACGTTTTGCTATTTGGTGGTTGCGCCGGGCTACACATTAATGAGAAATATTTCTGCTGGTGGTCTTGCTGCTGCTTCTTGCAGCAAGACCACAGCAACAGCAGCATCACCAACAGCAGCAGCAGCCCTAAGAAAGTTCTATAGAATATATATATATAGAATAGAGAACGAAACGTTGGCAGTAGAAGAAATCTGAGGAGAGACGCGGTTCCAACCAGAAGCCAGGAATTCTGCAATAGACGACGGCCGCGGAAGCCTTCAAGTTAAACGAGTGAGATATAATTACAGATGTTCACTAACTTTTCTTTCATTTTATGGGGATATATCTGTCGGTTCTTGAAAATTTTCAAAATGACTTGTTTTAAGTAGGGCAAATAAAAATGAAACAAAATAAAAAAATAAGTAGATTTCTTTAATGTGGCTATGGCAGTGCCGATAATATATTTTATTGTTTTTTATAACTGCACAACTTAAAAAATATATGAAACTTTTAGTTAAAATTTAAGCTCCAGTTAACTCCATAGAAACTTTTGTTACAATAATTGTTCCTGTGGGAAATAAGCGCCGGTTAAAGTTAGTTTATAGTGGTGCAAATGAGATATAATGTGACATATTATTTTAAATTTTAAGGTTATTTCCAATTAGGGAATGATGTAACATTTCATCACGACGTGTATTCATCTAATCCAAATTTACATAATTGAAAACAACCCTTAATCCATCTGATTTGGCAAAAACGTAACATTTTGAGATTTTGACGTATGTTATTAACACCTTATTAAATTAAATTTGTCCAATTTATGGTGTTATTCAAAAACAAAATTTAGGTAAGTTTAACTCGTTAAGGCTGTTTCATAATCGAATTAAAGTACGCTTTGAAATTAAAGTTACAATCAGATGTACAAACAGACGCGGAAACCTGTTCTTTTTACAAATCAGAATGTGACTTTAATTTTAAAATCTACTTTATTATATTATGAAAATCGATCTAAACTTTAAAATTTAAGATTAACGAATCGTTCAGAATCGCATTTTCGCTTTAATACTTTAAGGGTCGGTTTTATAATCGAATTAAAGGAGACTTTAAAATTAAAGTCACAGTCAGATGTCAAAATGCGAAAATATAGTTATTTACACATAGAAATGTAACTTTTAATTTAAAATTTCGTTTAGTTCGATTATGAAACCGGGCTTAAATTTTAGGGTTTAAAATATTAAAGAGTTGCAGTTACTTAAGTTTGCTTTCTAAATAGCACGATTTAACTTTTCCCTTGAAGTTTTTTTTAACTTAAACTTAAATTTTGAAATCGTTAAATTTAAATATTTCTGAATACCATCATTAACTAACAGCCAACCTATTAAGATAAAATCACAGCCTCCTTCGACGACAAATAAATAAGGAATGGTTTATACACACTACTTTCCAATTTTACAGTATTCTTACATTTTTGAATTTTCTTTCGAAATCTAAATTAAATATGTATGTCGGGTGTTACACTAGTGTACACCAGTACAGGATAACATACATTTTAATGCACAGGCAGCAAATGGTAATAATCGGGGAATAAGGAGTGTAATTATCAATGATTACAATTTATTTGATACAACCATATGTCAACATATGTATAAGAGGTTGGGCCTTGTATTATAGACTGTCTTCACTATACTTTGTAAAGATATTTAAGAGAAAACGCATGTTTAATCTGCAACGCCGATATCACCAGGTTAAACAACTTTCAGAGATTTTAGTCATTAGCAGGGAAAAGAATTCGGGCCACTTGCTTAATGAACGGTATGAAAATTTAGTACTCAGACTGTATCAGCCTCGTCTACAATCATTACTGCGAAGTGCGAATCCTCGCATTGCACTCCTTTCCCTCTCACTCAATAACAGGCAGGAATAAATAGTACATTCGTTGTAAAAAGCGTCCAACACTAAGAGGCCTGAATTCTTTTTCCTGGTGAATAGTGTTAGGCTTTTAGATCCATTAGTCGTTAGCCCTATAAGTTAACCTCGCCCCTTTATTTACTTAAACAACTGCTATCCCTGCAATTTCAATTGTTTCAGGTCTCCAGACTTATTTTGTCCCTAAAGCAGGCCACTCATTAGGGAACATGTCCGGCAACATGGTTCTTAGCAACAAGTTCGTATATGTGTTGACAGTTTGGTCAAGTTGCAGGCTCCCGGAAAAATACCCAAAAGCCATCACGCGATCCTGAGCTTATTGCTACGTATATGGCATTGTTACTCGCTGATAGTTAATTGAACTTAAACACATATGATGTGTTCTTTTATTCTTAGTTTTCTTCCGTTGCTATTGTTAGGTCCACAGTAGGTACCACTTTCTGTTGCTTTGATAAAACTTCTAATATAATTAGTACCCACTTCAGAGGAAGTGTTTTAAAACAACTGAAGTTTGAAATGCATTTCGCAATGTGTGGTCATTAGAAGATATGTTGACAAACATGTTGCTTAGCATGTTCTCTAGTGAGTGGCGGGATTAAAGTTAATATTATTCGTTTGCAAACCACTTGCTTAGAAGATTAATCGATTAATATAAATGCCTATAAACAGTGCCAACTTATTTATAACATTATATTTCTAATTTAAAATGTGTTTGATTTGGATCGACAGCAAAGTTCTCATTCTAAATTCAAGAATGTTCATAATAATAATAATAATAATAATAATAATAATAATAATAATGAATGTTATCGTTTTCTCCGTAATGTAATACATTACATAAAAATTTGAAAATCTTATCTGAAACTTTTGTACTTAGATTAAACATGTACTAGACACTACGGTAACTTAATTATGAAATTATCCTGATGGTTTACCTTTTTTTATGAACATTACCATACGATTAAATCAATTTCTAGCGGCATCAATTGGTTATGAAAAGCTACAAAAAAATCCGTATGGTACCGACCGGTGTCAAATTACACTGAAGAACATGGTCTAAAAATAGTTACCATAACATTCTGCTCCGTGGATTTCAACGTGATTTTAATGGTGGTCACGGCCGCTTTCTCACCCTTATCTTCCGTCATCCCGATCGATGAAGTGTCCGTATTTGCTCGATGCACAAGGCAAACAACATATGTGCCGCAGATATGACAAGTAATACAACTATTTTGTTATCAACGAACATGTGGCATACAAATGGCGCGCGCGCGCGCATCGCCACGCAAATTACGTGGCCAATACATAAATCCTGATAATGTGTTATCTCGCACTTTGTGTTGTTCATATCGATGCATTAAATTACACTGGAAACGTTGGGCTATTATTATAGCACGTACGGTTGTTGCGGTTTAGATAAAATGTCACCGGCTAGGTTTTCATTAGCAGTAATTAGCGTGGATTCGTTTACTTAAGCATGCTTTTATTACCAGTGGCTTCCCACACGCAGGACTGGATCAGTGCCACCCACTTTAGATACAACTATCAGGAGAGAGTTAACCTTTGCTTATATGATTTGTTTGTTCTTAATCCTTTCTTAATCTAGGGTCCAGCTTAAGTGGTGTTCAATTTTTCGCGTTTAATAATCCCTCACGTCCGTCACGACTAAGCAGCTGGTTGTGATGGAGTTAATTTCCTTAGCTCAATCTTGTTACGACTCAGGTTGGTAGCGACTCACCTCTCATGTTAGGTCTAACAAAACTTCATTTTCGCGATGAAAGCAACTAACAGAAACCATCACTTGACAGTCGCTTTCACCCTAAGATGTATTTACGCGATGATATAATTCGAAAGTATTATTGTGAAAATGAAGATTATTAGATTCAATCCAGCAATTTTCGTGAGAATACTGTCATCATGAAAAAAAAGCTTAAGAAATTTTCCAACAAGCTGCTTTGTTGTCTTTCAAACTAAATATTTATTTATTTTTTCTAAAGCCTCGTTTACACGATGTAACCAACTATAGCCAAAAAAAGTATCGTTAAAAATGTCTTCACAGTCACTCTCAATCTATCGCCACAGAACTTTCAAGATATTTACACTTCAATAGGTAGATATCACAAAAACTGTTATCGTGAGAACAAGGCTTAAAAAAGAAATTTAAATATTAAATTTATAATTTCCCATTTTCAATATTCGATGTGGATTCATGTTATGTTATCACCCAATAATTTTAAACTTTTCTCAAAGAAAAAAAAATCAATTTATGACATTGGTGAAGCTCATAAACATCACCGGTGTGAATTGAAGATTTTATTACTCGAGATTCTCATTCAGAAACGTATTTACGGTCACGTTCTTGTGTCATAAACAATGATATCACCGGACCGTGAGTTGAGCATCCATATTTATTTCCACAACCCTGAGCGCAACAATATTTGTGAGATAATTAATGTTTGCCATTATTTGCTTAATTAACTCCCGTGCGTTTTCAGAGTTACCGCCGCATCGCCATAATTATTTATTAGCAACTCCTCACTCTACAACTTCATTACAAACGTTTGCTCGACAGTTACTAATTGCTAATTACGGTTCGATTCTTATTAATAATTTGCTTTTTACGCTCTGCGATTAATTAACGTGTCCTTATGCGGCTGGATGTTCGCATTTAACATTTGTTTACCGTTTCGAAAACATGTTGGAAAAGGGAAGGAGGAGAAACAAAACAGGTGAATGATTCGCAGTCTGACCTATTTTTAACCGAATAAATTGCGGTTTTTCTATAGTTTTCAATTTTGAAGGGATAATTACTAATTACCCCAAATTATAAAAAATGTTACTGATGCCTGTATTGTTTGTCAGTCTACCAATAAATATTTAATGTTAGAGAATAAATGCTACAATGCATTCAGTAAAATTCACAGCCTACTTTAAACAAGAATTTAATTGATGGCACTGTAGTATTATTCTCTAATATCAAGTACAAGTGGTCAATATCAAGTGTCCGGGGTTAGCCACAAAAAAATCCCTACATTAGTATATTTCTATGTTTGCACGGAAAAAAATATTCTGTAAACTCTATTGCAATTGCAATAGATTTTACAGCACACGCGAATTCGTATTGTGACAGCATGTGTCTATACAATTATTTTAGTGTAATGTAACTTTTTGTAGAGATTTGCAATAAAAATTGTAAATTGACGACAGCACATATACGTACATTTAGAAATTTGAACATATATCGTAAAAATAACAATTGTGTAATGTAAAATTACCACCACAAACTGTAATATACCGGGTGGAATGTTTCAAACCCGAACATAGACAATTTGCATTGAGAACTAAGTTTCTGTAAATTACTGTTCGCCATTTAAAGATACAAAAATGGTAATGGTATGAAAGGAAAGAGAAAATTAAGGTCAATATTATCGTGTTAAAATTATTTATATTGCAGTAAAACTTTTGGAATGAAAATCAAATTTTCAAATTTCAAATGAAAAATGTAGTCGCCTTAGTATGTCAGATTTGAAGTTTGCAACTCAATAACCAGAATTTTTTTCATAAAACATACTGATGATGAAAAACTTATGATTTATTTATTTGCTCTCATTGTTTCATAAAATACATTCCTACTTTCTCCTTAATTTTGAAAAAAAATGATGGCAACTGAATTTATGGAATTCATGTGTAATTCGTGTAAATATTCTTTACAGTTTTATGTTATACTGTATTCTTGAACAGTGTATGCTAAGACGCAGAATAAAGTTATTCTAATAAAGAAACAATCATTGTAACTTAAACGATAAGAGTACCTGTTATTATAGCTTCATAATCATAATACTTTTTGACTGACGTATAAATTATTTTCCGTTAACTGAAAATAACTCACAGTTTCAAATCTCACATAGGTGACTAAATTTTTTATTTAAAATTTGAAAACTAAATTCTTATTCTGAATGTATTAATATTTACGAATAATTTTATCACGATAATATTGGCCTTAATTTTCTCTTTCCTTTCATACCATTAACATTTTTGCACCTTTAAATGGCGAGCACTAATCTACAGAAACGTAGTTTTCAATGCAAGTTTGCTATGTTCGGGTTTTAAACTTTCCACCCGGTATACAGTTTATTACGTTTGAAATATCTCAATTGCTTACTTCAAAATAATGTAAAAAATTACTGAGGCGCGTGTATAAATTACAATAATTTAAAATAGGATTAACCATAATTACAGTAAAAATTCTAATGTATATTTGACTTAGAATTTTTCTCCGTGTGGTAGTTTACAAACATGATTCAGTAATTTATTATTTCCGCCGAACTGTCAGATGATAGGCTGTCACCTACATTTACTGCCATTGTTTACTGCTATAACGACTTCGGCCGAGTTAAGTGAACGGTCAAATTGCACAAAATCGTCAAGTCAACGGTCCGACTAAACCCTCGACCAATAACCAATTGAGAAAAGTGATCACTTGATTTGGTCTGACCACTTCGACCGTTCACTTATCGCAGCTATAATCAAAATATATTCTTCTTTTGACAGATTAAAACCGGATATGGAACAGATCATGACAGATGACAGGAAATTATTCAGTCATGCCACCTTAAATTAAGTACTGCCAACTCAGAACAGTTGACATTGACATGTAACATTGGTAGAGAAATAAAACAATATAGGTATCCGCAAAATAAATTATAATTTGCGGTAATTTTCTCATTTAAAGCTTACCTTTGACAGATATTTACTTAAATTAATAAATTTTTTGCACAACCAACTGAGATTTGAAATTTAAAGAGCCATACGTTACTTTTATAAACAAAATGGAAAAAATATTCTTCGAGCCATACGTTACTTTTGTAATTGAAGTTTGTTCTTGTCCGATGAAAATAGTAAGTACAAAGTTTTTTTTAATCTCAAATTATATTACCGAAATTAAGTGTAAAAAGTGGCCAAAACAAGTCCAAACCAATTTTGTATTATTTTTCAAGGCAAATTTTCTGAATTTGAACTTTGGCTTTTTATTGTACTCCAATGTATCTCTGTCTCCAAAAAAAAAAATCAAATGCCTAAATAAATAAGAATTTGGAAGTGTAGTGAAATATTCAGTTTACAATAGCTCGGAAACAACAGTGTTAGCTACTTCTTGCACTGACCCTTTCAATTGTTCTTATGATTAGAAATTCTGAATGATGATAAGAATCAGAGAATTATTGCTAACTTCTGTATTCCTATCATTAAAAATAAAAAAGTTAGCAAGGATGAACGATTTAATACACGATATGGATCAATAACAATCAATATGTTACTTATACAGCGTGTCTCGAAACCATCACTAAGGTTTCAGCTAAACTTTTTCGTTTGTGAAAAATGAACTCAAAACTGAAAAAGAAAATCTTCTATGCAGCTCAGTTTCCTTGTACGAGCTGACTAAAGTTGGTATCTTTCCACTGAATTATAGACAAACCGGAATGAAAACGTGAAACAAAACATTTATATCTTCAATAAAAAAAGTCATTTAAGCAAATCGTTATCTACCGTCTGCAATGAAGTAGCAGCTATTAAGCATTCACTCTTTTTTCTCGTGAGAGTAGCCTAGTTAGGACGACACTTTTGTTGGTATCACAATGAAATACAGACGTCAGATGAAACGGTTATGTTTATTTTCTATTTCAAGTTTATGATTTTAGTATATTCACACCACCCTGACTGCAGTAGTAGGTACATTATTTATGTCAGAGTCGGTCGCAAATGGGTGCTTCTTCGTATTTGGCAGTATAGTCAGATTACTGGTGTGGAATTGTCATAAAATTTTTCATGTCAGATTGTCGAGGAAACGAGAACACGGCCTGCTCTGACAAGAAAAAAAAGTGAATGTTTAATAGGCAACAATTTCAAATTTACATTTTCCCTATAGCCTTCTTATTACAAGTATGCAGTTTAAGTAAGTACGTACATATGTACACACACGGTAACAGCGCTGTCAACTTTTTTTAATTTTTATTTTTATTTTTTGGAATCTTAAAGTGATGCTGGAGTGTACTACTTGAATCTTTAGTGGGGGTTACGGAACAGACCGTATAATGACAAGAACGAAAACAGGAAAAAGTAACCAAGCACTAAAAATCTAGAACATTATAACAAATACAAAGAAAGAAGAAAAATGATAACAAAACTGTGGAAGAGAGAAAAAATAACTGGCTGGAAATTTAAGAGAACCAAGAAACGGAAAATGAATTCAACTTTCAAATAAATACATATGTGAATGCAACGGAAAGAGCCAATTGCTACAATTAAAACAAAACCCTTCTAAGAAATATGTGGTAGAGAAAGCAACGAGGTATATATTTTCAATAACAAATGCTGCAGTCACTTACATTTTCTTATTTTGTGACTAAACCGTAAGAAATATCAAGAGTTAACAAAGATACGAAAAAGTTTCCTATCGAGGGTTTCTTCCTAAAAATTTATTAATTAAAATTATCTTCCGAACCTCAAAAAGTTATGTGTTGTGGAAACCCTGTTTTTCACGTTAGCGGTTCACTGCGAGTAACAAGAAGCATCTGTAAATATGACTTAACTTCTTGTGGGACTTCACACCAAATTTCATTCAAATCGGTTCAGGCGTTTCTTTGTTATGAGAAACATTAACTTTCTCTTCAAGAACTTTGAACAAGAATACGGGCTTAACAAGACTATTAAGGATATAGGTAAGTTTGGTTAAATCATCGTATTTTGAGGCCAGGAATCTGTGGTTAAGCCATGTCCATGGAATTTAGAGGTGGAGTTGGACTGTAGCGCGGCCGAGCGGGAAGCTTAGCCGACTTTGGAAGTCGGGCAACGTTGCTGCGTGAGATCCAATCCCACCAGGGCTATGGACATTTGTTTTGTCTGTTTATTGCTCAATATTAACAAGCGGGTGCCTGGAATGGTTAACACCAAAAGGCAAAATGGGCGTGGACTGTGCAAAGCAAAGCAAGCAAATATGTAGTTTGAAACATACCCACTCGGAAAAATAACTTATGATGTCACGCGCAACTTCTATCTGTCGCAATTAAGTAAGTAGAGTAAGCTTTAATATGTCTCTTAAATCTTAATCTAATTCACTAAAAATGGAATCAATTCTGTGGTCTTCTTTATTATACATTTAATGTGAAAACCGGATTAGCATCCTCAATGGCATTTTTTACGTGACGTAACGAGTTATGTACCCAAACCGACGTACCCAAACCTTCCCCTCTAGATCAAGGCAACCTCTTAATACACAGTCCAGATCTACCAACCTTGATTATACCTTTATTTTCAAAGATTTGAAATCTTTTGGACAACATTTCTGAACAAAAATAAAGAAACAGCATAGGCTTGTACACAGCGCATCTTGCATGAATCTCATTAAAAAGTAAGATAATGACAAGATTCCCACAAAGGTCGCGTCATCCATGACTCCGTCTCGATGGTCTCTTACGTAAAACGAACGAGACGAAAGCCACGAATTCGGATGGCCGATGAAGAGAGACGGGCCGATTTTACGTTCGCCAATATCGTCGGAGGTCGATACTTCGTGCACGCATACAGCATTGGGAACATTCCACGTTACTTGGTTAGTGCCTCTGGGTTTTCTTTGGTCAGTCACCTCTTTACGTCTGCAGGACTTTCAGTTGCTGGCTGCTTTTAAATAAGAGTGTTGCGTGCTGTCTGGGCTACATAGATTTTCGATGAAACTTTCTATCTAAAGCCGCGTCCACATCAATAAAAATTTGCTCGTGTTCGTCGAAATTTTTATTGGTATGGACTGTGTGCCGCATAGAAATGTATATAAATAATTTAGTGACGAAAAACGTACGCTATACCTTATACTGTCGGTTTTCCTGCAACTTCAAAGAGATTTGTGTCGCACAGTAGTGTCATTGAGGACGATTATCTTGCAAACATAAAATACTTACCAGATTTATTTTTGTGCCGCAAATATTTTATCCAGATTTCAAAATATAACACACAACGCAAATTATTATTGATGTGGACGCGGCTTAATACGATCGTTTCTTTTTGGTGTTGCGCATAAAAAACACCCGATCACTGAATTAAAGTCGTCTACGACGGAAGGAGAGATCAATAATTTGAAAGTTTTGCGCTACCAACAAAATAATAAGTCTTTATGATAAATTATTGAAAAGATTTTTCAAATGTCAAAAGAAAGGGTTGAATAAGTGAACATGATTAAATTAATTTTTTCCGACGTTTTAAGACTCAGTTGCTCAGTATAAGTTTAAGCCAGTAATTTATTAACTGTTGGTTATAGAGGGTGCTGCGTTAAAGAACGCAACCTAGGAAATCCCTTGTTAATTTAAAGGTGTTCAAATATTGGTTTTCTAATTATTTTACAGCAAAATTCCATTAAGGTTTTTTAAAGTACTCTCCAAGATGAATCTGCCTGAGCAGTTTGAAAATGTTTCATTTGTTTAGTTTCGAGATTCAGTAACTAAATTCATTTTATACTAAACTATCAGCACGGTCAATGATTGTGAAAGACTATACCTATGCTTAATTATTCTAGTTTTTGTTGAAAATAGATTGATAGAAAAAGCTTTTCTAGTAATTCATCTTAACATTCGCTGATAAAAGCGATGCTAATAGTTTGCTCTAAATTAAACTTCATCACCAAACCTTTTTTTTTAATATTTTGAAACTGAGCGAATGAAAAATTCTCAAACTACACAGACAGATTCATTTTGAAGAGTACTTTAAGAAACCTAAATGAAATTTTGCTATTAAACAATTAGAGAGGCCAATATTCGAGCACATTTAAATTAACATGGGATTTCCTACGTTGCGCTCTGTATACCAAACCAGAGTTAACTTCAAATCAAGGTTGGAAAAAAAGTGTTCTTTTTTTAAAAGAACAAAACTTTTTAAACAGTTTTGTTTTGTTTAAAACATGTTTAAAATGCCCTTACAGCTTATATAAAAAGGTACACATTAAACATTTTGTTGCAATTTTTTTTTTATTGCAGTGGAAACCTCGATCAGCAATCGTAGGATGTCGCCATTTTATCTGTACATATTATTATTATTTGATATTTGTGCAAAAAGAAGAATTTATTCAAATTCGACCTCTAATTAAAAGAAAGATGAAGTTTGTAATGTTAGGTTATGTACCCTTTTAAAAATAATGTATGTACTTTGATAATAATTTAAGGGGAGGATTCCTTGTTACCGTAGCAACAAAATTTAACACTCTTTTAAATTTAACGGTTTTGTTACAGAATATACCTCTAAATAATTTAAAGCAGAGTTTGTTTTATTTAGGATCTACGGTTGCGGTGTTTTAAATGATTTTTAAAGAAAGTATGAAGTATTTGGTATCAACATACTAAGAAAAACATTCCCAATAAAAACTAAAATCAAATACACTCCAAAGAAATAATTTTTCAAATTACTTGATCGCATTAGAACTAAAATACATGACTCGTGGCTTTCAAGACTGGAAAACAAAAATTCCAAATATGTAAAATATGTAGAATGTTCCATTTAAAATAACAAAGTTGATATTACTTCCGGCGAAATCGAAAATCAGTAAGTATATGTATGAAAATTCAAATTAAATTTTTGTTTAATTTAACGTTTTCAAATTTTAAACAAACGTTAAAATTCTAGAAGGGCGAATATACGGCCTTGGGACACATGGTAGAAATTCAATGAAGACAAATGAAACGATAACGTTATAAATAGTTTAAACAGCGACATCCTACGATCGCTTTTTGATCTAACATTGCATTAGGATTGACTAATTCAAGCTAGTTTGCTACATAATAACTCATCCAGTTAGCCCATAGTATGAGCAGGGAAGCGGAGGACCCACTATGTTTAAAAATTTAGCGAAATAATAAAAAGTTAAATATTGAAAAGGTATTTTAAAATTTTGCAATATAAGTATTATTCTAGTGATCAGTAATAATTAATGAACTGATTATAATCAATCTAATTCAATTCAAATTTAGTTCAAATCAGAGCTATAGTGTAGTAATCACGTCAGCAGCTCAGCCACGCATTGTCTACAGTTATTAAAACAATTGTAGCTTCTGGTTACACAGTATTATGTTCAAAAAATAAAACACTTAATCAAAATTATTCTCTTATTAGCTTAAAACTAAAAAAATGAATTTAAAACATTAGAAAAAACATATTTAAAACGTTTTGTTTAAAACAGATGGTATGTTTTTAATTCGGTGTTTTAAACACTATGTTTTCAACAGTCTGTTTTAAACTTTCCAACCCTGCTTCAAATTGTTGCTTAGTCTCTTTTAATTAGTAACTAAAGTTTAACGCAGTCCTGACAGCTTTGATGTGTTTTCGTGCTTAATTTCGACATGTAACTTTTAACTTCATTGCTTGCGTCAGAAGATAGTTATTACAAGGTGCAGAAAATTAAAAAAATGTTAAGTCTCTTTAATCTTGCGTGTATATTTATTAAAAAAAAAAAAAACGGAGACAACTATTTCAGACAGCATTCTAAACAAGCAAATGATAAAATGAAAATAATAATATTCAATATAAATATTCAAAACCGAATAAATCCAGAAGCAACCTTGGGTTGAGTTATAAAATTCCCCCGTTATTAGGTAACATACAAATTACATGTTATCTATCAAAATAAATGTCCCCGTGTAAACTTAACGAGCATGCTTTTGTTGCTGGCTGTATTGTAATCACCAGGCATCTGTATGAAAATTGTACATACGAGATAACACATCCGCACAAATAATTACTATAATTTTTATCTGTAATTGTATCCGGCGTACGAGCGAACGATAAGGAAGGTCTTCCATTGTGAAGGAGCAGGAGGCGCAGATATTTGTCCTGGCCGCTATCTACCTGTCTTATTTATCTTCTTCCGATAAGATAAATCGTGGCAGACGGTAAACGGCACACACTGTTGGAAAGGTGTTCTGGAGGATAACGTATGTAGGTATTAAGGGGAAGTAAATAACAAATCTAGCCTATCTAGAATTATAAAGTGGCTTAGCAAATGATCGTGAATAGTGATACAAACAGGAAACCATTATTTTTTGCTTACATTTGTGAGTACTTAATACTTTGTGAGTATTTAATACACGATAGTTGAGTCATCTGCCTAAAATCTACAAGAGTATAAATATGGAAATATTTGCATATCAGTATAAAATGAACATATTAGAAGTTTATTCAGTCAAAAAGAAAAATAAAAATCTTAGTAATTTGCTAAATGCACAAGTAGATCTCTTGTATTTCAGACCTGCTATTATTCCTAGAAAAACATCGTTTGTAAGAGGACTAGATTTTATGGCTTACAATAATTTTGTGTCTTTCCTTAGAATTTAAATTTGCTTGTAAATAGTCGTATTTCTGTTACAAAACCGTTCTACTTTCAAAAAAGTAAGATCGATTATTACATTCTAAATATAGTTAGAAATATACACCCATGTGCAAAATAATAGCAGTGTCCTAGCTATGAGATATACCTAATTTTAATGAAGCAAGCAGAGATTCTGGAAAGTAGTGCTAATATCCACTAAAACTGAATGAAGGCAATTTATAAAAAGACCAGAGAACGCTGCAACGCTAGTCAATTTTTAGGGAGTCTTCGTTACTGCTATTATTTTGCACAGAGATATACATTGAACAAAAAGGTTGAGGATTTTTTCCAGACTTAAAGTAATTAAAACATTTAAGAAGATAACCCACGGTTGGTTCTCAGACTTAGTTCAATTGAAAATTATTCACTGGATTACAGTTACCTTGAAGAAAATAAAAAAGAAAAGCTACAACACTTAAAATTACAATAATAATAATAAATTATAATTATATTTATTTTTGTTAATCGAATGCCTGACTCGAATAATGTTGTAAATTATTTTTTGACAAAGCAGTACGTTTTCTTTTAACAATATGTCTGAATATAAATAAAAAATGAATATCTTTAACAGTTCAATTTTTATATTTAGATGATTGCATATTATAGAAAAACGACGTTTCTTCATCAAAACCAAGCTTTGTTAAAAAATGACTTACAACGTCATTCGAGTCGGGCATTCAATTGTAATTAGTATTTTTTTGTTAATTATAATAATTAATAGTATTCTGTTCAAGGAGTTTATAAAACCTATAAACTTAGTGCTTGTGTAGAGGATGTCATCAAATCTGACGGTTTTATTTTATGGTTACTTTTTTTTCATAAAACCCGATGTACAGGGTGGATTAATTTCCATGTCTTTTATGGGCATCTCCGTAACTATAAGAGATAGAAAAGAACTAGTGGCCAAGTCTCGATCTCTTTTTTGGAGATTAAGTCAATAGTGTAATCAAAAATCTTCTTTTGTTTTCAAGTTATAGGCAAAAATTTCCATTTTCGACTTTTCGTTTTTCAGTCATATCTCGTTTATTTCTAGAGATATTAAAAAAAAAACTGCTTGAACATTATTAGGGCCATGCTTGCTGTCAAAGCATAATTTTTTTTCATTATGCTTTGACAGCAAGCATGGCCGCCTTGCATGGGGGACTCATTAGGAGCAAATCCCGCTTCAATTTGTCTATCCTACTGCAAAGTTAGGTCAAAAAGCGATAGTAAGATGTCGCTATTTTATATGTTAAATTTTTATTTTACACAGGTAAGATACATACAGTTTTTTCGCTGGATATTTGCACTGACGTTTTAGTGCACTGATCCAAGTAAAGAATATTCACTTATCTTTGTCTGACACATATGAATAAACAATAAAAGAATCTATAAGTTTGTCATTTTGAGTTACTAGACTGATAAAAATCTGGAGTTAATTCTAACACTTTTGGACGCCAGGGAACACTTTTTTGGTGTTCCCTCGCGTTCATCCGTTTGTGGAGTTAAAACAAACCATTTACCATGTAAAAGTAGGAGTAGAGCTTATCGTTGTTGGATTAAACACTCACTTTTAGACACAATTTAGTCGGAAAAGACAACAATAACGCCAAATTAGATAAGAATTTTTTTACTTTTCAGGCAAAACTTTATCCATATTTAACACCGATTAGGCAGATTACAATTAATCCAAAAAAAAATTATGTTTACTCTGCTGTGTATAAAACGAAAATAGATAAAACATAATTTATACGTCGCATATGAATATTCAAATTCTGCCGCGCACAAAATATCCGGTTCCGGTTTCTTAACTGACAGTCACACTGACAGTTGTGGTTAGACTAAGATTTTTTGTGTTTTTTAGTCGCGTTTCTTTTGCACCAGTTCTCAGATAATCTCAGCTCACTTACCCTCCATCTTTGAAATTTTGCGTTCCTTTTAGCTCGAAGTGAGGAAGCACAAGTGAGGAAGTTTTTCCCCCTTCACCGATTCGAAGGAACCGGTAACTCTTCATCATTAATGAGCATTCGTCCAACAGTAAGTGGGGGAAATTAAACATATGTTACTTAACAAAATATTTAATGCTGAAAGGCTTTTTCTTGAAGTCGCCAAAAGATATACGTTGTTCACAAATTAAAAAACCACCACCTGTTGCATTATGTTGGTATAAAACATAAGTCCCCTACAGAACATTATCAAAATACTAAGTTGGCAGAGTATTTGAAATTTCATGTCAAAGTAATTTCTCAATTCAATTTTACCATTTAGATTATTTACATTTATATTCATTTTAACGAATCGTTCCAATTAATTACAGTTTATCTGTTATAAAATTGCTTGCGTACGGTAAGGTAAAAACCATGAATTTATCATAATTATTAAATTTAGAACCAGGGATTTGTTCCGAACGTATCACCTTATCGTTCATTTCAAACACTTGCCAATTTTGTTACCAAATTTTTAACTAGGTCACTGTTGCCGGTTGTATCTTTCACAAGGCAACACCGTCAGTGGTCTTTTAAAATGTGAACAAATTATATTTCACTTAATTGAAAGAAACCCGTTTCAAACATCCTCAAATGACTTTTAACGTATTATGTACAAGTGTCGTGTTTGAAAATTTGACGTAAGAACTTCCTCAGTTTTCCCCTTTTCAATCGTTCCATTTAGACAAATTTTCATTCACTTTTTATGTGAGCTGAGCCACTCATCTCTACTAGTCTAAGCTCAGTTTATTTGTAAAAGGAACGCGACTATTTTGCCCATGATTTTGCTTGACATTTCTTAGGTTAAGATTACCTGACATCTGACACATACAACCAAGCTCAAATTGATGTTTGAATACATGAATATTGTCGCTTAGTTGACTACGAAGTATCGATTTGATCCATTTACCAAAATTTTATGGCGTAATTGCAAAGATCCAGCCAAAAACTGTACTTTAACCGTCTGTTACAATTCTTTATAAAAATATACCATGCTATTGAATAAAATAAGATGGCATTATCTGTTCGAAACAGTTAAAGGTTGACGAAAAATAAGTAATTTGTAGCCTTTAACGTTATATGCAACTTCCCTACAAGACTTTTTACTCTATCTCCCAAAATAAGAAAGTTAAGAGATAAAACTGTGAATCAGTCTGCATATGAATAAACATTAAATGAGAAATTTTATTTTATAATTTTAAAAGCTAGATTAACTTAGACAAGTAACCAAGAAAAAAGAACATAAAAAACAATTAATCCGTAAATGATAATTTACTAAAAATACATTGATTTGGTTTTGATTATTAAATTAATTATTATTAAATTAAATTAAACATAATTAACACTTAACTAAAATAGTAAAGGAGACTGTGGTTTAAGAGATAATTGAAATTTATAATAATTTCAATTATAATTAACACTTTCTTGCCCACTGAATTATTAGTGCGGACACTTTGTAAAATTTAAGTAAATGTCGACGTTTCGCTGTGAACTTGACAGCTTCTTCAGGAATAAAATGTAGGAAGCTGTTAAACGTATAGCAAAACGTTGACATTGAATTCAATTGTACGGAGTATCCATGCGAAAATATTTATTATAATTAAACAATTAAAAACAGAACGAAAACCATTCAAACCATTGCGTATGTTAACAGTTAGAAAAGAAAAACATGAAAAAATTAAATAGTGATATGTTAAAAATCATCGACGTGATTTAATAACAATGAAATAGTTTTAATAAAGAAATCTCTTATTTTAAACTTTTTAAGAACTTAATTTTGAATGCACAGTCTAATCCAAAAATGTAATTCTTTACTTGCAGACAATATAGACAAAAAATGAAAAATGAAAACAATAACCTGTCTCTAATTCAAATATAAATCAGTTAATTAAAAAAAAACCTGTCTGAATTAAATGATATTTAATTAAACTTAATTGAAACTGTAATTAAAACTAATTACAAACGCACCAAGAGAATCAGAATGTAAAAATAATGTACGTGCTTACATCTACGTGAACATGCAAAAACCGTTAATTTAAGAACTCGATGCAGTTTCTTGCGCAAAAGAAAATTAAAAACTTCAAAACGAATAAGATAATTTCAAAATGATTAATACTCAAGTCATGCAATTAATCATAATTTACCTTCATTTATGAATGATGAATGGACGACTGTAAAAACAAATATATTTCTTGCATTATTTTTTGTAATTCAGCAGACTATAATTTATTTAATTGTAAACCTATTACTGCCCATTCGACTCAGGAATTCCTTTCTGAAATTTAGGGAATTATAAATAGTTCCAATAGCGTTTCCCGGCTAAAAAGTAGAATAATATGTTAGCATCTAAAAAAGTTGTTTATTTATCGATGAATAACTAGTTTACTAGAACAATTTCATCGTGCAGGAGTTACTTAAAAAATGCAATTATAATTCAATCAGAGTACAGGTTTTTTTACCTTAGTTTTTACAACTAGGAATTCCACAAATGTTTCCATTTGTCATACTGTAATTTTCCAACTCATTAAATACACTGTGCTCGGATGCCGAACAAAGTACCTGCACAAATGTTAAACGATTAACTTGTTTTTGAATGCCACTCGTTCCCAACCGTGGGTACTTTCTCGGAAACTGTTCAAAAATAAACCGGATGTCCAAAGATGACGGACAGTAAGGCTTTGAAAATTTCCGATCTCAGCTGGAACTTCCGCTATAGTTCTAAGAACTGCCAGACTAAACGAACCGTTCATTTTAGAAATGAATGAACCCCAATATGCAAGCCAGGGTTTTATAAGCAAAATACAAAAGCTGGATTGGCGTGTTGTTCCAGTGGCTTAAAATGTGTGTATTTTAATGACATCAGCGGTTTTTCTAAATGTATTCAGCGAAGAGAATGTTTTCGTTATCGTTTTATTTATAAAAGTAAAACGCGAAATAGTTTAGCAGAGATAAACGAGGAATTTAATGTTGTATGTCCAGAACGTAATGCAAAAAGTAATTTAATTAAATTTAAGTTATTTTATCACTTTTTCGACGTTAGCAGTAAGTAATTAAAAAAGCCTATAACCTATACAGGATGGGCCAATACTGCGTATTTGGTAGATAACGTCTATATTAATGCAGATTTCTAAAATCTGTTTTTGTTGTTACTTACCTATGAATGATTCACAATTAGTTACAATTATATAGAGTGTTCCGTGTGGCTGTGCCAAATCAAAGTTGTGTTTTTTTTAAATGGAATGTACTATATATTATGACTTATTTCGAATCATCTCTAAGAGTAGATAAATTTCTTATAAGGATATTATGTACCTAAACCTAATGGTTTTCGAAATATTGACATTGAAATGAAAAAGTGGTATCGTTTGGTTTTAAATTTTGCAGCAACATTACATAACCTCTCTCGAACAGAAAGCAATTTCCATCTCGAACATATTCCCATTATTTTACACAGCGTGATTCAAAACAACGATGTTCATTTTACTCGGTTAGTTTAAACGGAACATCCTATATTTTATTATTGAATTTAACAGGTCTTATTAAGCTTTACAGTAATATAGGGTTCAGTATGTGTTACACAACAAGCCTACACACAGTAAGATATCAAATTTGTGAATTCATAAACCATTCTTCCAATGGAATACTTTGTCTCTAATATCATTGATTTTATTTAGAAAAGCTGCATCGAGTCTGTTTATAGTTTCAAGTCTGTCAAAAATAACACTCATTTGATTTATAACATCACAGACGACAAGCATAACTAATTCTTATTTTACCAATACTGTTTGTCGTAGTCAAAATTAATGATCGTAATTACCAACCATTACGCCTACGCGACAAACCAGAAAGGTTGGAGTTAGGGTGGTATTAACTAATGCATACAGTTTTTTATGTTACAGATCAAATAAATGTAAATTTTTAAGACTAAAAAGTACAAACAGTCACAACACAGATTTTTTAATTAAAATCAACCAAATTATAGACAAAATATTCCATTGGAAGATGGAATAAATGCCGTTATGAATTTACGAATTTGACGTCTTGCTGTGTGTATGGTAATATGTAACACATACTGAACCTTATATTACTGTAAAACTCAATCAAAGACCTATTAAACTCAGTAATAAAATATAGGATGTTCAATTTAAAGTAACCAAGTAAAATAAACGTTGGAATTATGAATCACCCTGTGTAAAATAATAGGAATATGTTAGAAGTGGAAATTGTTTTCTGCTCTGGAGAGGTTATGTAACCTTATAGTAGAATTTAAATTCCGAATTTTAATAAACATCTAATCTGTAAAACATCGAATACCATTTTCTAAAATTCAAATGTCAATATCTCAAAAACCATTAGGTTTAGGTACATAACATCATTATAATAAATTTATCTACTCGAAATAAACCATAATATACAGTACTGTCCATTAAAAAAAAACACAACTTTGGTTTAGCACAACCACACAAAACATCTTGTGTAGTTGTAAGTAATTTTAAACAATGCATCTACACCATAGGTAAGTAAAAACAGATTTCAAAAATATGCAGTAATATGGGCGCTATCTACCGAATACGCACTATTGGCGCAGCCTGTGTATTTACTAACAATAGATATTAATTTCACGACACACATTTCTAATCTAATTTTACATTTGTTACTCATTCATTTTCATCTTATATCACACGTCAATTTTTACAAATTATTTATATACACATTTATTTACAGATAAAACAGCGACATCTTACCATCGCTTTTTGACCTGACATTGGAGTAGGATAGACAAATTGAAGCGGGATTTGCTCCTAATAAGTCCCCCATGCAAGGCGGCCATGCTTGCTGTCAAAGCATAATGAAAGTTAAAAAAAAAAATTGTGCAAATCGTTTTTGATTGCAGTGAAAACCTCGAGCAGCCTCTGGACAGCTGTTTCAGCCCTGCTTGGGGCTTCTTCAGTAGAGACGTAGCTCGACATTCCCACTGCAAACAAAAACGACTCGTCCAATTTAATTTAATGTCAGGTCAAAAAGCGATCGTAAGATGTCGCTATTTTATCTGCTCATCACTCTTACATCGCAATTGCGAATAAATTGGACAAGTCGTATTTGTTTGCAGTGTGAATGTCGAGCTACATCTCTGCTGAAGAAGCCCCAAGCAGGGCTGAAACAGCTGCCCAGAGGCTGCTCGAGGTTTTCACTGCAATCAAAAACGATTTGCACAAAATTTTTTTAAAAACATTTATTTACGTTTAATCCACCCCAATTTTGTTATACATAATTTTAATTCTTCCTCTTTTTCCAAATTTGTAGGTCTGATGTAGGTTTAAACACCAAAACCGGTCGCTAGAATAAAATTCTACTATTAAATTAGAAAGTGCTTTAATTACACAATCTAAATATTTCTATGTTCAGCTTTCTAGAAAATGGGTGCAAATTACCTTCAATAAAACAACTGAGAATTAAATAATTAGTTCTTAAATTTGTTGATAAACTGTTTCGGCATTTCATAATCGTTTAGAATTTTGTCAATTTGAACCAGGTTTTTGTAATATTTGTTGCAATTTTAACATTCTTTGATTGAAATTCGTTTAATGTTGAAAATGATAAGCATCTCCAGGAAAAAAAGTAGCGGTAGCAATTTGAAAATTTCTAAATATATTCCATTGTGGAAAAAGTTAACTGAACTTACAAAAAACGATTGAGTTTTGAAAGGTCCTCTCGTGAACCAAACGTTCCTGTCAGTGATGAAGAAGAATTTCAGATTGTGAAGAGATTCGAGATGAGAGATTCCAATATGATCAAGTTCTAGGTGCTATTTGAGAGATACCGATGAAAATAAAACATTATTCGACATTGGAAATACTCCTTACGATATGGTGGGAAAAAAGAGTTTATAACGCTTGATGCTTTGTCAGAAGAAGTAAAAAAAGAAACAAATTGCAATGATTAGTACGTCATTCGGTAATCCTGGGTCCAGAGTGCTTTGGGTGTTTAGAACGGAAAGCAAAACGCATAAAATCATTTATGAGAGAGAAAGAATATTATCCAGAGCGGGATCTTTTATTCCTGAACGGGCTCGATGTCCGTGCAATGTTAATGCCTTCAGTGAACTCATTTACCGGAATCGAAAATACGATTATTTACTTTTAATTTTTAATTTACTAAATAGTAAAAATTGAAACCAGAGAGTAGAGAACATGGACTGATGATTTTTCAAAGGGGAAAAGGTTCATTCTTCTTTGCGTACTGTCGGAAGCAAAAAAAGTAGACAAATTACAGTATCTATAGTTGAAGGGGTCAGTGGAAAAAGTGGCTAAGTACATATTTTGCATTTTTGAGATAACCAATGTAAAGTACATTAATTTACATGTACTTTCGTCTGGTAAACTCAGATAAACTTCAGTCGATAAATTTACCAAACAGCAACAATTTCAGTCGAATCCCAATTCAGTGCAAGAAGTTGCTAAGTAGCAATCACTAATTTTTGATGCGAATGTCGCTTGTAAAGTTGTTTCAGTATCAAATTCTGTTATCCTGATTTATCAAATTTGTCGAAATACGCCTGATATTACTTACATTTATATTAAATTCTTGTCCGGATTTAATGTCCGCTATCGTACCTTCATTTTGTTAAAATTTAAATTGTTATAACGTATGCCCTATTTTTAAATTGTTTATAACACAAGTTCGAGTTCTCAAGTGGCTAGGAATAAGTTTCAAGTCTTAGCTAATTGCAGATATTGTTGTTAACTTGATGGCGTATATCATTTCTTAACTAAAATGTTATACCACTAGTTTAATATAACTTTATACTTTTAGAAAATGTTTTTTTAAACGAACATAAAGCTTACATCACGGAATATTACTTTAGTACTGCAAAAAATGGATGAAATTTGGACGTACTGATGTATCTGTTCTAAGCTAAAACATGAATTTCTCTTTGCACAAGCAACTGAGATTTGGAAATTAAAGAGTCATACGTTACTTTTCTAAAGAAAATAAAAATAATATTCTTCGTTGAAATGTTTCTATCTATTGTAACTGATCGACATTACCTAAATTCATTGCAAAAAGTGGCTAAATCCAAAACAATTTTGTATTATTTTTCAGGGCCTAAGCAAATTTTTTAAATTTGAATTTTGGCTTTTCATTGTACACTAATGTATCTCTGTGTGTAAAAAAATTCAAATGCCTGGAGCAATAAATAAAAATGTCGGAGTATATTGAAATATATTTTCAGTTCACGATAGCTCGAAAACATAAAAGTGTGACTTAGCTATTTTTTGCACTGGCCCCTTCAATTATTCTTTCTTAAAATGGAAGTGTTTAAAGACGACTTCACAGATAACATTTAAAAAAATGCAAAAGCTTTCAAAATTAACAAGTTTAAAACTTTGGTAAAATCTGTGAATTCGTTCGTTTTTTTTCGTATGGCATTTGAAGAAAGAATAATTACAGGAAACTGTAATTTGTCTATTCTTTTTGCTTTCAACTGAAGGAACAAAACAATAGGCATTTACGATAATTGGAGCGGGGTAGAAAAGTAAAATAGAACGAATGCGTTTAATGCAAGTAAGAGGGAGAGAATAGATTAACCGGTATACAGCGCTCCAATTGTCGTAAACGTATATGGTATCGTAAATGAAGCTGGAAGGATTTTCTCATACCTCTAACAGAAAAAATTACCACGATAATAAGGATAATGTGCATTTCGAAGAAGCACAATATTGAAATATTCATATTGCTTCATTTCTGTTCAAAATTATAGACGAATTTAAATATATGAACTTACATCACTCACTTTCATGCCAAGGCAAACGGTTAAAAAAATTGCATCAATCGTACCGTAACAAAGTAAATAATAAAAAAATTCTTCAATTATTTATGAAGCAACATCCAGTACCATCTGCATCACGGCGATTAATTAACAAACACATGCTAAGTTAGAAACGGATAAAAAATTGTTTTAGTGCTTTTTCTTTTCGATAAATCAGATATCGAAACAAGGCCAGGAACACCGCAGTGCAGGACTCTTGTTTTAAAGTTGTTTTATATAAAACAAAAGACTCTTTTACTCTGTGTTCTGATTCCATTGAAAGAAGAAAAAAAAACATTTTGTACGAATGTTTCTAGAGATTTTGTTTCTTGCACGTACAAGGTTGAATTTTAAATTGTTGTTGTTGTTATTGACTCAATAATGTTTATGCTTTCAATAAGACATAACATTTCGAATCCGCGGAACGCACAAAAACACAAGCGCTGGACTCTACCAATGATAGAAATGCGAAATATTTTAAAGTAAAAAATTTCCGTTCCCGCTGGGAAATTCAAAATTTTTGTAGCATTCTCATCAAAACTGAGTAAAACTTCATAACAGAAAGTACAGGCAGCCATGCACGAAATAGTGAAAAACTACTTAATATTGTTATTGTTTACTTGTTACTTAATATTTTTAAGTATATCTACTAAGAACATTTCATAGTTAAACTCCCAAGAAATATATTATTTAAAAAAATGTTTTTCACATATACTGGGTGTCTCACAACGTACGGAGGAGATTGAAAAGGCAGCTGTAGGACATCAAAATAGAGCTTTTTCTTCATATGCTTTTGATCAAAACCCATTAATAAGAAAGTTACAGCAGTTTAACTTTTTTAATTTCTTCTTTAATTTACACCAACAACTTCTTAACTAATAAAAATTATATCATAAAATGCAACTTTATTGTTAAATAAACTCTAGATTTATCAAAACCACCATTCATAATATGTCTATGTTAATCTGTTTCCTAGTTTTATCTTTATTTAGTAGGCGATGCACAACGACACGAGAACCCGTTTATGGACATTAAAAGAAAAAAGAAAATAGCCGTAACTTTAACGTAACTACATTTTTGAAAATAGTTGTTTATTGTAAAGCAGTGTTCAATTAACTCATAAATGCCTCAAATTTGAATTTAACACGTAAAATATTACTACAGGGAGTAACTTTTGCTTGTTAACTAATTTCACTTTAAACTCTTGTATCTTTTTGATTATTGACTTTTTACCAAAAATTTATTAAGAAAAAAGCTTTAATTTGATCTCCCCTAGCTGCCCTTTTAATTTCCTCCGTAGGTTATGAGACACCCAGTACAGTCCTTAGGACACTATCTTTACGAGGAACAATTTTTCTGCCACTCAGCTATCTTATCCTGAAGTACCCGATACAGTGTTATTTTTCCATTTCTTCGGCTCTTGTAGCCTGTTTTGCACGTCGGTACGAAACACGTTCGCCCCATTTTGCAGACGAATTTCAGTGGAAACTTAATTGAAATGGGAAGGTTTAAAGTTCAACATAAGTTCACATAAAAAATACTTTAATTTTAACGGGAATTTCTGGTCGTGTGCCTGGCCGCCTCAGTGTAGTGTCCGATCGCAACCGATTTTCTCGCCGAAACCGAAAATGGCATTTTGAGAAAGAATAACCAGAGGAAACTGTAGTTTGTCTACTTTTTTTGCTTTCAATTGTATATATTAAGACAAAAACAAAAACAGTTTAAAATTTTCGTCTGTACCATATTTTACAAAAGTCAAAAGAGATTTTTTTCAGCTACAGCTCATAGACAAAATTCAAATGTGTATCTTATTAAAATTAAATTTAGGTTAGAATCAAAAACTTTAGTATTTTAGAGATTTCACGTGGTGCAAAGCGAATTCACTTTATAAGTTGAACTTTTGTGGTAAAGATTGCGTTAATATACGGTCTGCCTTCTCAAAGTGGGAAATTTTGAATCAGATTTTGAATTGGGATCGGTCACATTTCAAATACGCGGTCAAATATGAGTTAATGCAGGTTTAATTAACTGTCAAAATTGACATTTACACTGTTAAAACCGAGCATCATTAGTATTTGACATCCAAAAATAAATCAAGTTTGAGATTAATATGCATTTAAAGCAGAAAAAAGAAAATAAACGTAGTTTTGGTTGTATCGAAAGTTCGGCTGTTTTTTGGTCGAAACTGAAACTTCGGCCGAACTTCGAAATTGAAGCCGCAACCGGCCGAAACCGAAACCGAATATTCGGTCGGACACTTCCTCAGTGTAGTCTATCTATCATATGCTCTTTCTCTCACATTATTTTACGTACGTGTGAACTGGACTCGAGCATGTGGCAGTGTTTGTAATTACACCTATCTAATCCTGTATCATGGTTTCAAAGTATATGAAAACTTTTATCTAAACAACATTGTTCTAATTACGAATTTGGTTCTAAAATTCCAACAATAGTTCAGCGAGCATAATTTGGCATTTATATGGGATAGTTAAATTCTTTAAAAAAAAGTGTTTCGTATTTGAATTATTCTATGAATTAATCAGCACACCGTACTCCTTTATTTATAAATAAAAAGTAAATCAAAAAGATATAATCAAAATAATGTCTTAAGAATCGGTAAGAGTGAAGTCGACCTTTAGCTCTCTAGTTCTTGCTATTTCCTTTTATTGATGCAGGCAGGGCTTTGAAAGACTTAATGGCGTTTTCAATTCATTGATTTAGTTGCACTTTGATAATATGTATCTCCTTCCCTCGTTATTTGTTATTACATGATAGCAATATTTAACATAATATTTACTTTGTCAGCGCTCTAGTTCTACAGCAGTCAACTAAAAACGCTGATTTCAAAACTTTTCTTGATTCATTACAGAATAGAAAAATATAATAATGATAATAAAAAAAAGTTACAAACAGAAAAAAATAAAAGGTTCTTGTGTTGCTCATAAAGCTAAAATAAAATTAAATAATTTATAATAATTAATAACTAAAAACGCTGATTTCAAAACTTTTCTTGATTCATTACAGAATAGAAAAATATAATAATGATAATAAAAAAAAGTTACAAACAGGAAAAAATAAAAGGTGCTGCTTGTGTTGCTCATAAAGTTAAAATAAAATTAAATAATTTATAATAATTATCCGTCGGGTAGTCTTTAATAGTTATATGAAATAACTAATGTTGACAGGTCCGTTGACAGATTCTTCGGGAACTTAAACTCTCGAAGAAGCTATCAACGTATAATAGACTTTTAAGGAATCAAAAGATTTTTTAAAACCTATTGAGCATATTAACTATTTACAGCTTGTTTGAAAATGAACGAAAATTCTAAAAAATTATTCCATACTCAGATACTGATTAGTCATTTTTTATTGTAAACTTTTTATTGCTTTTATAAATTTATATTAATTAATATTATTCCCCATCGATCACATGTTATCTGTAATAAATATATCGGAAATACATGGAAACCCAGAGATAATTTCAAAGTGGAAAGTTTTGATTCAATCCAATATAAATTACTTGGTACTAATATTCTTCAAAAATTTCCGTGTTTATCAAATGATTTTCTACTTGATATTACCGAAACTGGAAAATGATTTGATAAACAGGGAAGGAAACTTAATTAACAAAAGGAGAAAACCAAAAGGAAAATACTATAATTTTGATCAAACAAAATTAAATCTATAAGTCTGCTTCAGCATAGAATACAGCGTGTCATCAAATAAGTTTCACAACATATTAAAACTGTAAGTTTTTCATGACTTAAGAAAATGAATTCTGCATATCTTAATTTTTTTTTGGTGAAAAATGAAGAAATTAAAGCCCCACGAGAGCCCGGAGTCTTTTTGTTTGAGAACCTCTGACTGATCGTGTGTCGATTTTTCTAAGCAAAACATTACATTATAAACAAAACATAAATCAATAAAGCGTCATCGAAATGAAGAGCACTGAGTCAATAATATTTTCGCTCAGCAATTCCATAACAAAAGAAAATAAACATCCATCGCGGTTGTGGTGTTACTTACTGAATTAATTAAGTTAATTTTCTGCTGACACAAGTGTAACAATAAGGAAAAGTTAGAAAATAAAAACACTTAAGGTAACAATCTGAAAATTATCGGAAACAACATGCGTCGGTATTCATCGTCCCTTCATTTACGTTTGATTATTTTGTTTTAGTTACACTGTACAAATAAATGACATCGAGGAGTACCTGACAAAGAACCTATCTTTTACTTCAATTATTGTCGAATACTTGTTTATTTTACGTATTTATTTATTTATTTATTTAATCTTGTCGTTATTGAAGACTCTTTAGTTATTCAATAAAGAATAAAGTTTATGTTTATGTGATTCATTCTAAGATCTAATTATTGTCGATTATCTAAATAAATAGTGAGAAAACCCCTCGACCACATTAATTTGCGTAAAGTTGACCGGGAAGCCATCTTCAATAATCACAAAGCAACACAAAACCTGTGGCTGTAATCCAAATAAATAGTGAGAAAACCCCTCGACCACATTAATTTGCGTAAAGTTGACCGGGAAGCCATTAATGTGGTCGAGGGGTTTTCTCACTATTTATTTGGATTACAGCCACAGGTTTTGTGTTGCTTTGTGATTGTCGATTATCTAATAAAACAAATTTAATTCATAAATTTAAATTTAATTAATCAGTGAGAGTAGATTTAAAATGGTCTTCCTTTAATCAAATTGCACACGTGGGCAACCACCAGGACACTATGAATTTGATATTGTATTAAAATAAAATATCACAGCTGTTAAAAATGTGATCAAGCACTTGACCTTGACTTTTGCTGGAGTTTTATTTTATGATGTCTTTACACACGATCAACCAGAAGTTTTCAAACAAAAGTACCAACACTCCTTTAGTAGGTCATTTTTTTATTTTTGAGTTAGACCTTTGATAATTGCGGCATTAATTCTCTTACATGACGAGGAACTTGCAGTATTAATATGTGAAACTAATTTAATTACACCCAGTAAACAGCAAGATTTTATCTACGAGTGGAAATTTTCACAGACGTTCAAATATGAGGTCGCAATCGATCCAGATACTTGACCTTTAAATTTGCGCATGAAATAATCATCAATTAGGAACGGACCGATTTTTTCGGCCTTTAATCCAGCAGCTTTGTCGCAAACATTACATAAGCGAACGCACCCGGAAAAAACGGTACTATGCAAACATTCTATTAATAAATTAGAAGTGACTCAGACCGAAAGCGGTTTATTAATGATTCATGTCTGTAGAACATATTAACATATGCCCGTATGTAGTACATGGGCGTATTGACCACGAAATTTGACAGAAGTACGGTATTTCCAAACAGGCGATTAGTCAGCAAAGAAGACGTTTACAGAACAAATTCTTAAAGGTTTAAGTTAGTTTCAGAAACTCAAATACCATATGATAAAAAAATACAAGAACTTCCTAGTATATGGCATTTACAGATACATACTTGTAGAGTTCCTGTATATTATTAATAATACGTACTAGTAAGATAGAAAGGTCATAAACAGTTCATTTTTTCTTTATATGCCGATCGATCGATTGTTAAACCTTTGAACTTCTATATAGCTTTCTCAGTTTAACTTTCGGCAAACAATCTTGTCGTTTTTGGAACATGTTTCATTATTTGTCCTACGCGTTGGTAAAAATGTTAACTACAAATCATAGACAACAATTTCGTCTTTGCTTACGCAGCAGTAATACCCGGCACTAATTTAAACTCTTCTTTCCGCATTTATCAGATTTAAAAATTTTAATACCATCGAGGTGGTCAGCCATCGTGGTAGGTCTTCATTGAGTCTCCATCGGAATGCGACTTGTTCATCCGCGGCCTAATTCAAAGCACGACGGACCGCTTTGGCCGACAAAATAATTAAAACTCTTGGAAATACGCTGTTAACAATGAGAGAAATCGGTACTCACGTAGTGCTGTGGATTATGAGACGTGAGCGGAAGCATTCCTGGTGGATGTTGGGGCGAAAGAATGACGTGTCTAAGTGTGCCACTCTCGTCCACTATTTGTTGGACCACGTGGCCAGGAGGAACCTGTACTGGCATGGCTATGGGCGGCGAGGAGTTTGTTGAAACCATCGGAACTGTCACCGGGCCTGCAACAAAAAAGTTCAAAATGAAAACTGTAAGTCTTTCATTTAAGACTTTGAATGCAAAAATTTTTAAATGGGCGATGGAATGCGTGAGTAGAGGACTTACCATAGATATGAAGATGGTTTAAACGCGAATAAAAATATTTTGCAGACATGCGACAGAAAATGTGGATTAAAAGCTTACAGAAGTCATTTTGACAGACTTGAGATTAAAAAGTTTTGAGTTTTTAGGTTAGATGCGAACTAAAAGAAAAGTAATGAATTAATTTACAATCCCTAAAAGAAATCCATTAGAATTTAGGTTTCGAATTGTCGAGATAAGGTACTATCTGCTTTATTTACAACAGATACCGTAATTTTTGAGAAAGACCTATCCCACTGTAAAAATTAAAAGGATTCGATGAGATTAAAAAAAAAACTCTCAATCTGCAAAGTTAAATTCTTTCTGCAAATATTATTGGCGTTTGTAATTTAATGTTTTTATAATTTGCTTCCCACTTCACACATATCGTGTGTCTTGTCTTGTAAACTTACGCGTATACCTTCAAATCATATGTTAACCAGTACGCTTGTTCGCTTAACATGCGTACTAGGACAACGACTTTCCTCCTAAGGGAACAAACGAACATTTGCTATTTATTCCTTATTTTACAACACTTACAGCTTCTTTGGCCAATCTTTATCTCTTTTCAAGTTCAACGAAACAATCGGTAGATGTTGACAATTCCTTGTTAAATGAAACTAAGGAATTGATTTTAATGTTATTAGCAAACATAATTCAAAATAATTAAACATAAACTGTGAATTGGGGTGAGATATAATAGGGTACGAATATACAGGTGCCCTTAAATTCCATGTACAGGGTGACTGCGCAATAATTCCTACCCTCTTTAACTCTTTTAATTTTGATTTCAGGAAAAAATGTTTAATACAAAACTTACATGGACTAATTCAAAGTTTCTGTGTGTGCTCACAGAAAAACAATTGATGATCGGATAAACGAGATTAAAACTTAAGTTTTTTTTTTTAATGGAATATCCTGTATATTATTACAATTTTCGATTCAAAATTAAATTCTACCGGGACTACGTAAATAATAAAACTAATAGTGTAGAAGGTGCCTATAAAATAATTCCTATTTAATTTATTTTATTTTTGAATTTTATAAATAGAAAACATGAATAATGATCCTTTTATACGAAGAGATGTGATTCAAACCGTTAAAAAGATTTACACTTTGCGTAAAAAAAATTGAGGGCGCTTTGAAAATGTTTTATGTTAAATTTTCAGTCTTTTTTACGTTTCAATTTTTCCGAAATATTTTTCCTTTCTAGTTTAAAAGTTAATTTTTAGAAAACATCTAAATCGATTTAAATGTTAATGGTAAAATTTTATTTAATGTTATTTTATTTAAAACCAAAACTTCGTTCAGTTTTGTTGTTTTTTGACGATTAATTGTTTTTTTTTGTGAATATCCGTAGCAGTACTGAAATAAATTCTACAACTTCTTTTATCTTTTTTTCTTTCTAAAATCAAAAATAAAAAAAAGTTAAGCAGGAATTATTTTATAGATACCTTCTACATTATTAGTTTTATTATATACGTAGTCTCATTAGAATTTAATTCAGAATCGAAAAACGTAATAGTATACAGGGGGTTCCTTTAAAAAAAACTTAAATTTAGTTTATCTCGTTTATCTGACCAGCAACTGTTTTCCTGTAAGCACACCGAGAAACTTTGAATTAGTCCCTTTAAGTTTTGTATTACGCATTTTTTTCCTAAAATCAAAAATAAAAGAGTTAAAGGGGATAGGAATTCTCGCGTATTCAGCCATAGCCACAGATGCCTGAGCTCAAAATAATACGATTTAAATAAATTTACCTGTCTCCAAAACTGTTTTGTTAAGGTACTCTTTTTCAAACTTTTTGAAGAGAAAGTAAATTTTTTTTATAACAAGGCAACCTCTGAACCTATTTAGCACGAGTCCACAGGAAGATAAATCACATTCACAGATGGTTTTCGTTACTTACAGTGAACCGCTAACGTAAAAAACAGTGTTGCCACAACAGATTTTTTTGTATAACTTTTTTGAAGTTAGGAAGATAACTTTACAATAAAATTGGGTTAAACCTCCTAACCACAAAAAGTCTTTTATTACTATATACGTATTTAGGCAGCTAAGCTGCAATCTTCAGTAGATGACTTCTGCTTAACTACAAGAGAAGTATGTCTACATTTGAATAAGATAATTTTAGTTAATAAATTTTTAGAAAGAAGTACTCGATAACACTTTTTCATGATAAGGGCGATATTAACAATGTTGACAATCTCCATAATCGCATTTCACCGCAGCACAAATAATACAAAACAAAACGAATCGAATACTTCCTGATATACTGCATGGTTCATTATTTATCACTCTTGCAATTTCTTACTTCATGACCTGAGTAAAAACGTCCTTGACGGGTCGGACACCTATATTGAATGTTTTAAAGTTAAGATTTTAAAAATTTTAAATTTTCTTTTTCTATTTCAAAAAAAAAAAAAATATTTGACGAGTAAAGTATTCGGAGTTTCTTTTAAGTCATTCGTTCATTTACTGTTCAATTCGGGAAAGAGTACATGCACGTCATATACGGAACTAGTCTATTATAGGTGGTTGCAATACGTTAATCAACACTATTATTAATTTCGCATTTGAACTTGATCTAATGATGCCTTTCCGATACATAAAAATTCGCATAATATTGGTTCAAGTAGTGCAAGTACCTGAAATAGAAAAGTTCCGTATATGACCTGCATGTATTCTTTCTTGAATTGAATAGTAAATGAACGAATGTCTTAAAAAACCTCTAAAACTTCCCTGTAGTTAATTTGTTTAGATTTAGAAGAAGAATTTTTGGAGAGTTTTTTTAAATTTAAATGATTACTGAGTTTTAATGCGTTATATACGATCAAAATATGTCAATTTTAAACAAAACTTAAAATTCATAATACAAATAAAAATTTGAATTAATTGGCAACTTGAACAGTTTTTGTAAAAATCTGAAGTCTGAAAAATTAAATCCGAAGATTTTTCAGTTTCTAACTAAAAAGAAAAACAGAAGAGATTGATAGAAAGATGGCCGAATATGTATTGGCCAGTTCATAGGGAGCGGCACTTAATTAACTCTATCTGTCTACCGTCCTCGATAAAAAAATATTTATTGCTGATAATTAAGAACGGTTTAAAATAATTTATAGCCGCAAATTATTTCCGTTGGTATGCTCTCGTTGGCGAAGCCAGGAAAAAAACAAAACGCTATTCGGAACCGGTACAGCAATTTACTTATACGTGAGTCCGTACCAGGTATTCCATGCTGCTTGTGCGAAGGTAAGGAGGCCAATAGTCTTTGGATGCTGGGCAAAAGAAACGGACTAGAAGGTCAGCTCCTGGGGACAACGGCATACTCAAGGTCGTCTTCGGTCGCGACTCCAGGTGACCATTTCGGAGTACGTCATTGACGCCACGATACAAAACGACTTGACTGCGTTCGCTTCGACTTTTTCTTCGCTTCTTTGTTCGAATTTGAATGGCGCACGCGCATTATACTTGTTTGTAAATATCCAATCTATTATATGCTTTCGAGAAAAAGACAAGACAATATAATGACGGGCAAATGAGCTGAACCAAGGTTCTATTAATTTCGAAAAACTTCATTTTCTCTGTAGTCTGTAATTCTTCATTTGTATTCAAGTATATACCGGGTGCACCGTCGAAAGTAGCCACACACTCTAATCCAACAAAGGAGTTTCAATATATGCTGCTGATGCCTACTATGACTTTTGCTGTTCAAATACTCTGATAGTGCTGGAACACGGGGCTAATTTATTTATTTTTTTTTAATTAAAAAATGATAATTTTTTTCGTTAGCGTAAATTACTTACAGTAGCCGCCAAAAAGTGGACACTTTTCTTGATGTAAATTTAACGATACTATAATTTTTGCTGGGTAGCTGGAATTATCATCTAGGAATGACCAACGAGTTAGCTTTTTTAAAGACACATTCATTTTCCATTTTTGTCTCAGCTGTATGGTTAACAAGAGCCAATATTTTTCAAATTGAAATAATGACTAAAGATATTAATTATTGTAATTAAGTCAGTTGATAATTACAGCCACCCAGCAAAATTTGTAGCCTTATTAAATTTACACAGTACTTTAAATTTATTATTAATTTAGTATTAAATTGACAGAACTTCAATGTTCTAAATTCGATAAACATAATGACGAAAAAACACAGTAAATGAATACAATTCATACATTCTATGAAACGCACATCTGCAGTATCAGCTTGTACCAATCAAAAAAGAGAACAGCAATAATGTAATGATTGTTATACAATGCACAATAGGATGGATTTTAACTTATGACTAATTATTTTCCGCTGGGATACCCCATAAAATGTTTCCATTTTAAGTAAAATAAATAGTGCTTATTTTTGTAATCAGTCAAGAAAGAAGAAATGATGCCTTTAGGTAAACACTTATTGTTTTAAATATCTGTGGAGATAACGTAGTATTTTTGTTAACATCTGGAAATTGACAGCGATAATCACTAACTATTTGTAATCATACTTCCTTCTGATTGCCGTCTTTGGGTTAAATTGTTAATCTGTTATTACTAGAGAACGGAAAGACGTACACGAGACAGGTGAGAGGAGATCACACGCTTGTGCGTTCTGTCTTGATTTGAATGCTCAGTCTTCAATTCATCGTAGTGGGAAGCATTATTAACATTTGGCAAGATATCGGGCCTATTACTTGCCTAATACTTCTTTCTTGAGCTTATTTTTTTATTATATCAGCATTGTTTTTATTTAGAATAAGAGCTTAATTTTATTTTGCATTAATATAGAATTACTTTTATTTTATTTCGGCGTTGTAACGTTATTTAGAATACCATAAAATCTATTCTGACTGGCTGAACAGAACATTGTGCTCGAAACCAAACTTTACAACAAATATACAAATGTTTGTTAAAGCTTTGTAGTATGATCAAGTTAAATGGAATTATTAACAAGACATTTTTAGACAGTGTATTGCTTTAGATATCCAATGAGCATGGTGGCAAGTTCTTGGTACACAAAATCAGTTGCATTTGTTCCTCAAGAAATATAATTGTGTTCCAAAAATTCTTTATAATCTTATATTTTGCAGATTGTATAACTTTTTGTATATCGTTCCTCATACTTTGTTGAATTTGATCTTATTGAATCTCTGGTATAAATTCTCTTTTATTAATTTTAGATCAAGTTTCTTGAAATCATTTAAAAAACGGTATATCTGGTCTTTTTCGAGATTGAAACTTTAAATCAAAAATGCTTTTGAGCATAATTTCATAGATGCGTCTTCTAAAAGGCAAATATAGTAAGTCTTTGCCCAACATTTGCTCCAATAAAGAACTGGCACCGTTTATGTGCCCTAAATTTAAAGCAGTAGTATCGCAAGGCAGAGCTTTGACTGTATTCATAAGGCACCAGATAATTAATTTGCTGTCAAAAGCAGTTACTTGTTCTCTTTCTGATGACAATGATAATGTTGCTACTTTTAATATTTGTTCTGTATTTCCCCTTGTAGTAATTAGAGGTGCGTTTACAACTACATTTTTGGTCTGTTAAAGCAGGAAAAGTTTTCCATCACAATGTGAAACCACAGCGCTTAAGCCAGACTCCTTAAACCGAGTTTTTAGTTTTTCCAAACGTTGTTTTCTGAAACATATTTCACAGTTTCAAATGAAGTTTCTGTTTAAAACTAAATCATTGACATTTATAGCTATCGCTGGTGTTATAAGGATACGCACAGTATCTCGATCACTTATTCGACATTTACCCAAAGTAGCAACAAGTTTCTCTGTCATTATGTTATGTCGTGCTCGAAAATATTTTCTTTTTTCAACACCAGAAGGTCCTGGCTTTAAACTATATTGGACAATGATCACGGGATACAGTTTCTCTTAAAATAGAAAGTACACGTCTAATCTAAAACCGTTCTATTTTCTTCTACATTTTCATCTTCAAGTACAGAAAATCTTATTCACATATATGTATCTTGTAACCGTTTTTTTTTCCTATTTAAATTTTAAAATTAGAAAATTCCATTATAGGTATATTTACGTGCAAATTCCATTTTGTAATATTTTTTTCTTTTCTGACGTAACAGCTTTTCGTTTTCCGCTTCGTTCTTCTTGTTCAGTCTATTTATAATCAATTCCATACATAAATCCTTTTCTTTGTCTATCATTGTCTATTTTTAAAAGGAAGTTAACGCCAGAAAATTATAGAAGACGATTAGTGGCAAACTGGCAAGGGAGAGTAACTGCCGACGTACGTTTCGGTCTTGTTAGCCCTCATCGTCTATTTTCATTAAAGAAAGGTATTAGCATGAGCAATGTCAAATAAGCTATTAAATTTGGAACGAAAGAAGTTTTGTTTTACGTGTATAAGACTTGGTTAGTTTTGCATTCTTTTGAAGTTCACGTCATTCCTTGTACAAATTTTCTAATTTTGTAATGCAGTGTTGATCCTCTTGTGTTGGAATTCTTGTTTTATCTTAACATATTTGACATTCTTTTATAGTTAATGTTGCTCTTTTAAATTCAGTTTCACTTCAGGTAGATTAAAAACAATACCTTCAAAACTTGTTCTATCGATGGTAATTTTTCTCCTACATTTGTGGCTCTCAAACAGCAACATAATAACATTTTTTGTGTGTGCGTAGAAATGACGGGGCACATGGAGCTTTATTTAATTCACCAATGCTACAATTTCATTTATATTCCTTATTTTTAGAAAATAAATAACGAAACTGAAATTAAAATGCGATGTACACATACAAACACGAAGTCTTGTTATGCAGAGCAGACGTATACTAGCAGATCTACAGCTGGAGAGGTACCCTTTCTGGTAATACGATTTGTCTGAAATTTTACAAGTTCTATTTTTATATGAAATAGAATAAATCTAGCAGGTGTCCCTACATAAATAAAAATATTGCCACAAGAAAGAATAAGGGCCACCTTAATGCACAAAGATTCATAGCATGGATAAGATAAGATGATACTAAGCTCAGTCATAAATAAATAATAAATGCAGTTACACATGCACATTTTTAAAGATATGATCAGAAAGAAAAGTATGTATCCGTTCCACCTAAGTGACTCAGGCATTTGATTGTATTTGAATTTAATATTTCAAGGACAATTTCGCAAACACTTTGATTGCAAATCGTATTCAAGCAATGCTATTGTTAGTGTCATAACATAAATAATTACGTGAACCTATGCTTGCGAGATAAAGACCAGAAATTCCGGACCTAAAAATACGTGAAAATAAAAGTTTCCTTTTTACATTCACTCCCAGTTTAATATCTTTAGTACGTGAAGTATATTTTATATATCTCTGAAAAATGCACTTTAAGTTTTTTTATTGACGATTCTATTTCTATTACGATTTCAAATCATTACCTTCGAGTTTACATCTTAAATGAGAATAAAAGTAATTGTTGGGATGATCCATTTCCTTAAATTGGTAATAACAGTTTATGAAACAGCTGTTCCGATATCATTCTTCTGGGTAGTACTTTCTAATAAAGAATAATTATTTTATTCCAATGACAATTGACTTCAAAAGTCTTATTCTCGATGTTGGAGCCCAAACGAGGATAGAAGTTTTGGTCGACATATTGACTTCATCCCCAAACGACCAATTATTATTACTAATTCTACTTAGTTTCAATATGCTTAAAAAAGTTCTTCGGTTTGATTTAAATAGATTCAAAACGAACTTGCAAATTTTAATGACCTTGATGGTGAGTCCAAAATATAACTTTTCGTACCAGATTCGATCATTACAACTGACTTCCAAAAGTGTCTTTGGATTTGTTAAAGACCTTTTAAATGTTGCATACTTTATTCGATCTTGGCAGAGTGAACAACTGCCATGCTTAATGACAACACCTCTTTCCAAATAGGTTTGTGCGCACTTTTACTGCCAGTCTCTTCCTATTCTGGATCTACTGTGCAGCAACGCTTTTAAATAAATAACAAGCAAATAGGAACATTTTCTTCGGCCATATCAAAAAGGCGGTTTATCTTTAAGTAAGCGTTTCTACAGATTGATTTGATATCTTGATATAACAAAAAATGTTTGGTTTTTATGTGTTGATCCTGGTGAATGTATACGTGTACAAACAGCAAAGGTAAAGATGAAGATCATGTTATAAAGCAATCGGTAAAATTTGAGAAACATTTAAATGTAGTATTTTAAAAAATAACACAACAACAATAACAACTGCACATGTAAACAATGTTTGCATATTTACACACATTAAAAATATCCCATTTTAGGAATTAAGAATAATAGAATCAATTATTATTGTTCCGAGTGTTTTGTGTCATTGAAACATCAAGGGATAGTATTACCGAAATCCCTGAATTTAATTGTAATAAACAATCTTGACTAAAGGATCTACTCAAAAATTTCTCAAAGAACTCATGTGCGTGAAGTTTATTCTGCACGTTTTAACTCACCCTCTATTCTAATTTAAGTTTATGTTTCATACCGACGGCGACGGAGTGTAAAATTGATTATTCGTGAAGTAAAAGTAAATATAATTTCTACGTATGAAATAAGAACAAAAGAAGAATTTCCGTATATCACCTGTTTATTACCTTGTTATAAATTAAACAACTCAGCATTTTGTAATTGTGAAAGTTGGTATATTTTCTCAGAGAGAATCTAAACAATACGAACATTGCACGGGAAACTGGAATGCTACGTTCCCACGATATCTTCATTTAGATTTTTAATTGTCTACCGCACTTCCATCTCTCTCGTATGTTTGTGAAGACGAACACACAACTCAAAGCAAATATTTTGAATACATGTTTTTAAAACGTACTTGCGTAGATTTAGCGGGTTACTTTGCGATTTAGTAACAAAGAGAATTCCACTTTGCAGAATGTCTTATGCAATCCCTTTAATTCAGAACAGTGGTTCCATTTAAAGGTCAATCTGCGAAGGATAGATTAAAAGTATAGTATCTACGTGTTTAAGCTTTATACAGAAGGCTGCCTGCATTCATGAATGCAATATAGGAAATCCCCTGTTAATTTAAAGGTGTTCAAAATATTGGTTTCCCTAATTATTTTACAGCAAAATTTCATTCAGTTTTTTTAAAGTACTCTTCAAGATGGAATCTGCCTGTGCAGTTTGACAATTTTCTATTTGCTAATTTATACCGAACTATCAGTACGGCCTTGATTTTTGAAGTCGGGTTGTTAGTAATTAAAATTGTCAAGGTTGTTCATGATACGGTGTTGGTAGAGAGCGGACATGCTCAGAAGGGGGAATAGTTCTATTCCTTGTCGTTGCTGGTTATTTTAACAAAAATTTCAGCGCATGTAATCGCCTAAATTTTCGCTTAACCCTGGTCATAATAAACCTTTAGCTCAGAGTATATAACTTCTTGTTTTAATTAAAGGGACATTGGATTTGTTGGTTGTTACTGGTTGACGTATGTAGGAGCAAAAGCAGCTTGCATGGTGAGAAAACTCAATCGATGTTCAGACTGTTCAACTTTGAAATTGCAAATAATAACCGTTTCACGACTCAAAAATTACGTAAAAGATAAATAAATATGTTCACTGTTAGTAAAAGTCTGATAAAAGAGTTCATTTTGTAGATGATTTTACATAAACGTATTTTGTTTATGTTGTTTAGGAATGTTATACGATACAAAGTTCACATTTGTACGTACATACATGACAACTTGGGCTACAACTATTGGGAAAAAAGATTGTTTGGCACTGCTTTGGGTATGCGAAAAACCTCACCTCACCTTTCGACCAGGCTAATTGATTTTCAAACGTCGCAATGCCTGGCATCCACGCTTTTCTCAACACAGTTACCTTGCTAATGACTTATTGGCAATGCCTGGAGTGTTTTGAATGCCTCGTACGTGCGCGGATCACACGCAAGAATACCAAGATAGAAACACCAGCATATTATTAGCATGCGGGAGTGGTCAGTGAACGTCATCAAATCTCTGTTATGGACGGTTGTTGCTCCTCGTCGACGCCAGCTGTGACAGCGTAGGCGATTAGAAAACTCTTGATTTGCATTGTCCGGGCTCAGAATGCATGTTTTCACTGAATTGGCGGGAAATTGTATGAGAAATGGGAAACGAGAAAGCGTCTGATGCCAGGTGGGTATCGAGAAAAGATTGCGTTTAAATGAATATTTATTGGGTCGAATCGAGTGTGGTGTAACGATGAAGAAATGAAAGGAAGTAGTATAAGTGAAAATCTCATTGTTTGGATTCCAGTAACAATTCCTCATCATTAATCATTCATGGGAAAAAATATGTGCGCTAGAATAAATTTACATTTAATCATGGTTAACTATTTCTATGTACAAACAACGTGAATATTACTTATTTGCTTTTTGATGGCATCTCAAAATCACGATCAAGGAGACAATCTTTTCGAAAGAGAAGGAGGGAGGGAAGGAAATCGCCTGTGTTTGATCGTAACAGGTGAGACGGACACTTGAAATTATGGAACAACAATTAAAATTATCGTAAACGCTATTTTACCACGAACATAACTAAAATATATTACGTATGTTTTAATTGAATACACTTTAATTTGAATTAAATGTGTTGAAAAAAGTTTTTTTGAAAACGTTTACCTGTATACAAACGGAATGCTATAGCAAATCCAGTATTCGATCCATAACTTAAACAAACAAAGAACACATATTACGATTAGTTCAGCGTGAGGCAGTGACAATTAAAAGCTGGAGATCAGTGGTACTTTATTTTTTGAAACATTTATTTACAGAACAGCTGAGGTATGTTACTTCTCACAAGATTGTATGTAAGATCAGTCCTCTGAGTTTGCGTATCTACATCGTCATCAGACCCAGGCGATCTCTAGGCGAAAGGTCCGCTTGTCCGCCGTAAAATCAAAACAATGAAGCGATGTGCAAACTAGAGCGGAAATGACGCGGTGGCGGGCGCGGCAGCGGTCCGGCCGTAAGAACATACAAATCCGCCATCGCGAACGTTTCCGTTCTGGTTTGCGCCTCGTTTAAACCAGTCAAAATCCGAGAAGTGTATGCGGTAAGCAACAACCACTACCGCTCCGGTCAACTGTCCTTTTTGAAGTTACATTAAAGAATTATAGCATTTTCATAATTATCAATTTGAAAGAAACCATAAAGGTTACATAGATAGTTTCACATCAAACGTTTGCTGCTGATGCGATGAGCGCGAGGATGCGAATATCAACCGTACAGCGGGGAAGTTGAAATCGGCACCGCTGCTTGATCGATTGTTTATTTCGACTTGGTATGCATAAATATATAAATTTTTGTGTACTACAGTGCGGATTGTTTCAACAGAAAAATTAATTTGCTGATTTATTTGGCGGATAGATGTTTTAGATAGACTGTCAAATTTTCTTAAAATGCTGCCACTTTCTGGAAACGACCTACAACTTCGCCTAAAGTTTCTTTTTTTTTAATTGCATGTAATACAGGTCTACATCGATTTTGTGCCTGTGATATGAGTACATTATTATTACTAAAAGTGATACTAAAATGAGAACATTTTTTTTTCAAAAAAGTTTGCTCTTGTAGTTAGGAGAATGCCATTACAACTTTTAAGAAAATGTACAACTTCAGGTGTTCAGATAATAAACAAATAAAGACAGATATTATTGTATAACATTTTAATGAACTATTATAAATATAAAAACTGGTTAACAAAACGGAAAAATTAAAAGTCTTATTGAGAGATATCCTGCAGTTCATGATTTTAAAGTTACTTATCGCATTAGAAACTGGCTCGCGATAGTTTTCTGCTCTGTTATGTGAGTTCACCACATATACAGGATGTTCTCTGAGGTAACCGACAACTTATACTATAAGGCCCTGTTTCTCAATCACAGGTTAACCCTGACTCTTAGTTTATTTCCATGGTAACAAATACGAAGACAATTGTTTCCATGGCAATAAACTGAGGGTTAAAGTTAATTTGTGACTTCGTACACATTTTAGGTCAATTCCTTTCCTTTATTGAGAAATCCACAAGAAAAAAAGTGTACCAATAATTTATTTAATTGTTATTTAAGTCAATTCCTTTCCATTATTGAGAAATCCACAAGAAAAAAAAGTGTACTAATAATGTATTTAATCGTTACTTAAGTCAATTCCTTTCCATTATTGAGAAATCCACAAGAAAAAAGTGTACCAATAATGTATTTAATCGTTATTTAAATACACCTTTGATGCATACACAGGATGTCTCAAAACCTCTGTCTTTAAATGAAACTGTAAGTTTCCAGTAAGTCTCCAAATCTGATTTTCTTTGCCCAAAAATCAAAAACTGACCTATCACAAGCGATCGCAGTCCCTTTGTTTTGAAACCTTTGCTTGGTTTACGACTAGTTACAGCAATTTATTCCGATAAAAGAAATAACCGCAATAAAACTTTTTATTTACGTTTAGAAGAACTCGGTAAAGGTCTTATTGTATACGAATATGATCTGCGTTATTATTGCTACCTGTCCAATAGTTGTGTAACAAATTTTGCTTCTTTTCTTGACCACTATTTGTGGTTTCAATTAAAGACATAGGTTTAGAGACACGCTGTATAAGAATGGAAAGGAATTGACCTAAAGAATATATGAAGTTTCTTGTTCAGAAAAATCTGGCGTAACTTCGTTGGTTACATCAGAGAACGTCTTGTAAAACAAAACGAATCTGCATCTTGTTTGCACCTTATTCATTTAATTTAACCTTCTTTAAACTTAAAAAATCACAAAAACCATGTTTTACTAGTTTTGCGGCACAACCAGATACTAATAGGCCTGGGCATTTTAGAGGGACTGCTCAACAACCAATGATACACGAAACTTTTCTTCGATGAATACCTTGTACTTTTCCATTTATGCCTTTTGATTAATGGGGATAATACTTAGTCGCACTACTCAAGCTTTCATGCCCAGGCCTGCTTTAAAATATAAATACCTTAGTACATAATAATTTATGCGACCGTCAGAACTATGGAATCCTTAATATCTCTCTAGACAACAAAAGCAAACTTTGATGGAACTGTACGTACAGTCTTTTTATTTGATTTTGTGAAAAGAATTTTTGATGAGAGAATGGGGGCTTAAAACTTGGTTTCGTCATTTTGACCTTGAGAATAAGTAGGAATTGGAGAAGAACTACAAGAGCTCTCTACCACTAGGTGGTCAAGTTCAAAATTTTACAATTTTTAGTTTTGAATGCCCATGTACCTTACATTCAATCATTTTTAATTTAAAATACATATTCTAGAAACAGCAAAGCAAATATTAAAATTCTAATAACTCAAAACTACTATCGGTGGACTTGGTCACCTTCTCTTGTAGAACGACGAAATAATATAAAAATGACGGAATAACCCGCACTTAAAAATAAATATTTTTTTTCTACGTCCCTTCACGAAAAGATATTCCATTCTCACGGTCTACTTCCAACGAAAGATTGATTTCCGTAACTAGTGAAAAAATTTCACAATGTTAACTTTCGTCACTAGAGACGTAAATAAATCTTAGTCTATCTAGTTGCCTTGTGCCCATTTGTGTCGCTATAACTCGTCATTGGCAAATGTCAGTTTCTGTTGTTAGTCGGAGTTTATCATGATTTTTGATTCAGAAAATGATTTAGAACTTCCTAATTCGCCACCAAAAACAGTAAGTCGGGTCGTAGAAAAAGTATAGTGTTAAACTCGTTGAAATATTTTTCTTAAGCTCGCGAACATTACTGTTCTCTCGCTCAAAAAATGTCACTGTCATTACTAGTGATGGGAAAAACGGTTACGCGTTGTTGGAACGATAGGCGGATTGTCCACGACAAGAATTTTCGCCGACCGCTGTCCCGGCAAATTTACCGGATTAGTAATAATACATTAGATTATATTGACTTTTGTCCACGTGTTCTGAAAATTTACCGTGCCGGTTCGTGGACAAACCAGAATATAACCTAATGTATTACTACCAATCCGGTAAATCTGCCAGGACGGCGAACGGCGAAAATTCTTGTCCTGGACAAGCCGCCTTACTCTCGATAAAGTAACGTATTTTGTCGCGGTAATATAAGCTGCTTTCTTTTGCTTCAAAGTTTGAATCTGGTTTCGAATAGATTGAATCTGGTTTCGAATAGATTGAACCTGGATTCTGTAGTTCTTGTAACAAACACACAAACAAATAACTGCAATCAAACTAATAAAATAACTCACAAATGCATGTAGAGAGTTGACTCAGATTTTTTTGGCGGGCATAGTACATATGATAGATAAAAGTTTAAAAATGTGACATGCTAACAAACTTGCAAGCACTGAAAGTACCCCCAATTTTTAAAATATGAACACATACGATTACTTCTACTTTGCAAGCATCCTCATCTAACGTATCTTTATAACAGCTAAATTCTATGCGTTTTAGTGAACGGAACTTTATGTAGTCGTCCTAGCAAACAATTTAGCAACCAACAGGGTTGTCGACGCTTACCCGATCGCGTTGTGTTCTTCTATATGTAATCTTCCATTAAAATCGTGTTTCGTTAAAATAACAGATGAACGTAGAAAAGTTGCAGTGGGATCTTAGACTATTATATTTTACATTTATGTATATTTACCATATATACCGATAGAAAAGTTTTAATGTAGCCCATAGCGGTTTCATGATAAAATGATTTGATAAATCGAAGATTTAACATACTTTCAAGCATGAAAATAAGCAGCAATAATACAGGAAAAGAAAAAAATAATTTTATAAATACAGTCATTCCTCGATTAATGGACAGACTTCCTTTACATAGGGACATGTGTATAATAATATATATATATGTATGTTCGTTCGAAAAGAGGAAAAATATTATAATATTTGAGCTATTTAGTCAAGCGCGGATGAGCGGAAGAAATGGATTGAAACACAAAAACCAGTAGATATCTGAAACCACGTTGAGCGTACAAAGGATTCGAGAAGAAGATGATATCTAGGCCAGATAATGATTTAATTTCTTTGGAAAACAGGTTACATACTTTTGCTTACGTCCATTTAATTTTTCTAAAATGATCTAAATAACTGAGGGCCAGTTATACCAAGGGAATTAACTGTACCAGGTACAAAATGAACAAAATCGTATCAAACTTTATTTAAGAATGCATCAATTGCCATGTGTCCCTAAATTTCTACGCGAATTTGTTTATTTTGAACCTGGTTCAATTGAATGTCCCCTTGAACTGCCTTGGTACAACTGGCTCTTAGTAATTTCCCAAAACAAATGCTTAACATTTATTTCGAGCTTCGCAAATATTCCATTCTGTTTAAAATTCAAAAAGGACAACTACTTGGAATCCGAGCCAAGCCGTGACACATTTGGCAACTGTAAATTTTCGCTTTCAAAAACTGTAGCCCTACTTACAAATTCCCTCGTTTAAGAAAAGCAAAATAATAATAATAATAATAATAATTCGCACACGCACCAACCAAGCTTGGCAACGATTCCAAAGCGTGTCAAAACGATCAGCATTTCGAATTGTCTTCGGCAGCTTTAAATTTAGCCTTTCGAAAAATAGGCCGGGTAAGTTTGTTTACATCGTGCGTGAGTTTTAGAAGCGGCATTATATTTAGCAATGTGCTGAAAATAACGGGCCCATGCACCATTGGAGAATCCGCATTTATGTAGGCCTGCCGTTGCGTTAATAACTTTGACGACAATTTCAGTTTCTTTGAGACTTAATGGGCTGTGACACATAACGTATTTGTTTGAGCTCTTTAGGTATAAAACTTGACACATAACGTATTTGTTTAAGCTCTTTAGGTATAAAACTCATCACTTGTGCTTCTGTTCGAGACTCTATTGATTTTTAAACGAAATCACCAGAAATACTATTCAGAAGTCTTATAATAAATTTCTGTTTTTTACTGTCAAAAAGTCTGTGGCAAAAAAAAAAAAAAACTAAGTACTTATCCTCTCCTTTTCCCAACCCAATTCAACTGGTTATGTCTCGAATTTCAATAAGGATCAAGTTCTTAGGAAAATATGTTTTGGAACCATTTTGTGCTACGATATGATTATTATGTATGAATATAATATACTAAATATAATATTCTATCAAAAAAGGAGAAAAGATAAACGAAAAAACAAGTACTTTATTATAATAACTTAATAATTTCTGAAATAAGAGGTGGACAAAATTATGGGTACAATTTCTTTTTTAATTTGTATTACATAAATTTCACCAGAATTAATATTTCGCATGACCTCCCTTGGTTGCAATGACTACTAAAAGTCGCCTGTCAATTAAATTTGTTATTAATTCTGTTGGAATTTCTTCCCAAGCAGCGATCAGTTTGTTAAAGTAAGATGTGGCATTTGTTACTCCTTCTCGTGAAATTTTGCTGTCTAAATAAGCCCACAAGTGTTCAATTGGGTTTAGATCCGGACTTTGAGGCGGCCACTGAAGGACTTCAATATCATTTTCTTGGAAATAATTCTTAGCAACTCGCGAAGTATGTTTGGGATCATTATCCTGTTGGAAAATAAAGTCGTTCATCTTTTCGAGCGAAGGATACAAATTTTCTTCCAAAATTTGTACGTATGATATTCCTGTCATCGTACCTTCTATTCTAGCTAAATTGCCTACACCCTTTTACTAAAACAACCCCGTACAAGAAATTGCCGCCTCCGTGTTTAACTGCAGCTTCTACCATTTTAGAACTTAAGGCTTCTCCTGCTCGCCTCCATACTCTACCTCTTCATTTTGCCCAAAAAGTTCAAATTTACTTTCATCCGACCACACCACTGTTTCCCAATAGGCTGGGGGTTTACTTACATATTGTTTATTTCGTTCACTAATGAATGGCTTCTTTTTTTTTTAAAAACTTTGAAGGCCAGCTTCCTTAATCCCTCTTTTAATTGTTTTAGTAGAAACGTTTATATTGACACTTTCCTTCACTTGGCGAGCACTTGCACTAGGATTTTTTCTCACTTCCCGCACAATTCGGGCATCATCTCTTGGTGTGGATTTTCTTCTTCGCCCTCGACCAGCGATATTGTCAGTACTATTAGTGTCTTCAAATTTTTTACAAATACGAACAACAGCGTTTTTTGACACTTTATACTTTCTTGCTAATTGTCCGTAACTTATACCCACTTTTTGGTCTTCGACAATACGTTTTCGAATTTCCAAAGCGATTTCTTTTCTGGGAGCCATGAGAAATTTTTTGTTTAAAAAACGAACTTATTAACTCAATAAAAATGCCGCTTTTCAGATTAATCCACTAATATTGTGTGCACGCTAGAATAGTTCTGATGAAACTGAAGCTGCATCGTTGTACCCATAACTTTGTCCAGCTAAAAACATCTAAAAAATAAATAAAACAAACCCCATCATAAAAGGGATTATTCATTTACGAAATAATACCCACTAAATCTTATTTGCACAGTTTTAAGATGCTATTGTCGATTTATGAATGCTGCAGGTATAAAGAGATAAACGTTTGCGGGATATAACCAGTAATATAAATGTCGTACCGACAATTTCGTCCCTGACTGTATCTAATATGCTTTTATTAGACTTATAATAAAATATAATACCCTTCCTCTAAGTTTATTTGACAATCAACAGCATTCTATTATTCTTTTCAGATACGCACAATTTTCATTTTTTTAGTTAAGCAAAATATCTTTCAGCTATTAAAGTTATATACGTTAAGAATTCTATTCCACTAAGAGCCACTGACAATGCAGAAAACGACGTTCTTATACATATTCATTTCTTGTAATTCTTATGTCTAGAACAAAAACCTGAAGAATAATAAATTTAGAAAGAAGGGCTTTTTTCGAAAACTTCCATAAAAATGTTTTTCCTGTTGTGAATACAATCCGTGGAAATAGTGTATACTTACGATTTTTTGAAAAGGTCCAAAATTTTGTAAAGATCTCACTATTCTACATGATCATTGTATTGCCATACTATTAATTGATTAAATTATCATGTAGAATTAATTAGTAAATTAATAAGGCGAGTCCTTTACAGAAATCTGGGCCTTTTCAAAGAATCTGTCCTTATGAATAAGTATGTTAGCGCTTAAACCTCAATTACTCGAAAACCGAATTCGAAACTCAAATATTTCTGTTTGATTTATCGAAACGCAATAACAATAACAACATATTTTGTGCAAAATAATCTACAGAATATTTCCTTTAGAAATTTATGATGAAATATGTAAAAATAAAAAGTTAGGGATAAAATACTGTGGCGCGCCAACCGGCTTAGCGCAAGGCGTCAAGAAGTCGGTTCGCTGTTATGTGTCATCGGCCGTCACGCCATCGGGGCCTACATCGAACAGACTAGAATCTTCCAGCGTAGAGACTTCCAGACGGCAGCAAATGATATAAAATCGCCCGGAGTTGACTCACGAGGCAGTCGAATTCTAACAGCGAACGTCGAAGTTAGATTTTAGTGTGAAAATAAATTATTACAAATAAATTAGTTTTTAAGCTTTATTAAATTACGGTTAAGTTTTTATCGAGTGTTTTATTCGTTTAAATAAATAAACATAAACCCTAGAAACGTAACAGTGGTGTCGGTGTGCGGGTTTGTGCAAATAAATAAACAATTTAAAGTAAATTAAATTTAATCAGATTATTAAATAAGTACAGTATCGAAAAAAAAAACAATGGCTACGAGAAATGTGTTGTTGAAAGACTTAAAAGTGGCCGAATTAAAAACCGAATTGGAAGAACGAGAGTTAGAAACCTGTGGTTTGAAAGGCGCACTTCAACAGCGTCTCCGATCCGATTTGTTGACAGCTGGCGAAGATCCAGAGACCTTCCTTTTCGAAATTTCGTGTGGTCCCGCCGATTTTAATAAAATCCTGAAAGATGAACTTCGAGAACAATCCAGAAATTTAGAGCAAAAGCTTCTAGAACAATCTGGAAATTTCAAGGACGAACTTCGAGAACAATCTGGAAATTTCAAGGACGAACTTCGAGAACAATCCAGAAATTTGGACGAGAAGTTTCTAGAACAATCTGGAAATTTAGAGAAGAAACTTCTAGAACAATCTGGAAATTTCAAGGACGAACTTCGAGAACAATCTGTAAACTTCAAAGACGAGTTGCGAACTAAATTAATGGAACAATCCAGAAATTTAGACGAGAAGCTTCTAGAACAAGCTGGAAATTTCGACAAATTACAGAATAAATTGTTGGAACAATCTAGAGACTTAGACGAGAAATTTCGAGAGCAATCCAGAAATTTCGACGAGAAATTTCTAGAACAAACAAAAGGACTTGAAGATCAACTAGTGGTAAAAATATCGGAAGAAACAAGGAACTTGCAAGAAAATGTGGAAGAAATAATATTCCAGCAGGATAATAAAATCAAAAATCTGGAACAAATCATGGCGGGGTTGCGAGTGTTCGGGGATCAGCCACCAGTAGAAACACTAGAAAATAATGAAACCCGAATTGTGGAAGGACCAACAGAAAATTCGAAATTGAAAGTAAAACCACCAACGTTCGATGGAAAGTCTTCTTGGCCCAACTACTTCAAACAGTTCGAAGCAGCAGCAAAAGCGAACAGATGGACGGCCAGCGAAAAAGCCACTTCGTTAATTGTGGCCTTGAGAGGGGACGCTATCGATGTGCTACAGACGATGCCGCAAGAGGAACAAGAAGACTTCGACAAGCTTGTGAATAGGATGGAAATGCGTTACGGACAGGCCCATCTGACCGAGGTATACCATGCGCAGTTGAGGAATCGCTGTCAGAAATCCGGAGAAAGTCTTCAGGAATTCGAAGCGGACGTAGCGTGGCTGGCCCAGTTGGCATATCCCACAGCTCCTGTTGAATTCCTCAAATGTTTGACGGAGCAGACCTTTATAGATGGAATCCGTGACCCAGACAACCAGCAGGAATTGAGAATGACCCATCCGAAGACATCCAAGAACGCATTGGCTTATGCCTTGGAATTTGAAGCGGCAAGACGAGTCTCAAGAGGGACTGCTATAAAGGAGCGACCCAGGGAGTATACCACCGCCGAGGATGTTCGCCGCATTGTGGAACAGGTCTTCAAGCAGAAAAAGCCGCTGGAAAGGCCAGGACGAAGGACATGTTCGCAGGCGATGTCCAAAGCCCAGACAGGATCTAAGGAAGCCACAGTTAAACTAAGCCGGGTCGGTGCAGAGGGGCAAACGTCGACCCGTATTCAAAGGCCCCCAAAGACGAAAGCCAACCAAGTAATTTTCCTACGGCAGTTAACCAGCAGTGTCTTCGTGGATGTCACCATTGATGACATTCCTCACACCATGTTGTTGGATACGGGTGCGACGAAGACCATCCTAAGACCCGACGTCATTAAGTCATCTGGACGCACCGAGCCGACCAAGTGGAGACTGAAAACTGCAACTGGAACATCAGCAACTGTCCACGGTGAAGTAGAGGTTATCATCACCATTGGTTCAACTCCAATAAAACACCGTGCACTGGTGGCAGATATAGAGGACGAGGCAATTTTGGGCATGGACGTCATGTGTGCCCACGGGTTCCAATTGGACTTAAAGCGTGGCGTGATGGCGGTCAATAATGAGGAGTTGGTTCTACATCAACGAGGGTACGTGGCCGCTCGAGTAGTCCTCGCTGAAGACGTTGTATTACCCAGCAGGACTGAGGTTATCGTCGACGCAAAACTGGACGGTGTTTTTCAAGATGGGCAAGTCATTATGGTTGAACCTAATACTGATGATCAAAGGATTGGAAGAGGAGTCCTCGTTGGGAAAATGTTGTTGACGGCGAAGAAGGAAGTACCTGTCCGCCTGATGAACGTCAATTGTTTCTCTGTCAATATCAAGAAAGGAACAATCTTGGGAAGCTGCACCATGGTGTCCTCCATCTCCCGCCACCTTGAAGCAAACGTGCCAGAAGCGAAAGTCCCAAGGAAATTATGGGAAATGGTTATGTCAACAGCCCAGGAGTTGACTCCAGACCAGAAGACAAAAGCAAAGAACCTGATCGGCCGCTATCAAGATGTATTTGAGATAGAAAATGGATCCAAGGGAAGAACTGATGTCGTGAAACACAAAATAGAGACTGGAGAAGAAAGACCTATCCGTCAAGCTCCAAGGCGATTACCGTTGGCGAAGCGTGAGGAAGCGGAACGCATTATTCGCGAAATGGAAAAGGATAATGTAATAGAACCATCAAGCAGCCCGTGGGCGTCACCAGTAGTACTTGTGAAGAAGAAGGATGGGTCCACCAGGTTCTGTGTAGACTACCGGTTACTCAATAATGTCACCAAGAAGGACAGCTATCCCCTGCCACGGATTGATGATACCCTGGACACCCTGGCCGGCTCAAAGATCTTCTCAACTTTGGACTTAAAGAGTGGATATTGGCAAGTGGAGCTGGCGCCCGAAGATCGAGAAAAGACGGCGTTTTCCATTGGTATGGGTCTGTGGCAGTTCACAGTGATGCCATTCGGATTATGTAATGCCCCAGCGACATTCGAGAGGTTAATGGAGACGGTTCTGAAAGGTCTGTCCTGGACAACGTGCATGGTGTACCTTGACGACATAATTGTCGTGGGAAAGACGTTCGACGACTACCTAAGGAACCTGGAAGGAGTGTTCCAGCGGCTTCGCGGAGCTGGACTAAAGCTTAGCCTCAAGAAGTGTCACCTGTTCCAGAAGGAAGTGAATTACCTGGGGCACATTGTTAATGGAAATGGAATCGCCGTGGACCCTGTGAAGATTCAGGTGGTGAAAGACTGGCCAACTCCCAGAAATAAACATCAAATAAGGAGTTTCCTTGGCCTGTGCACTTACTATCGGCGCTACGTTCCTGGATTTGCAGACATTGCTAAGCCGTTAACAAAACTCACTGAAGAAGGTCGTCCATTTGAATGGGACCAACAGTGTCAAATTGGCTTTGAACAACTAAAGCAGTACTTGATTAGTGCTCCTATTCCGAGTTATCCTCTCCCGGAAGGTAAATTCGTCGTGGACACAGATGCTAGCAACGTTGGGATTGGTGGCGTACTCTCCCAGATACAAGAGGGGCAAGAGAAGGTGATCGGCTACTTCAGTAAAGTCCTATCAAAGCCGGAACGAAACTATTGCGTCACAAGAAGGGAATTGCTAGCCGTCGTAAAAACGATAGAACACTTCTACAAGTACTTGTATGGTAGACGCTTCCTGCTGAGGACCGACCACGCCGCTCTAAAATGGCTTCTCCGTTTCAAGAACCCAGAAGGGCAAGTTGCACGATGGATCGAACGACTTCAGGAGTACGATTTTGAAATTCAGCATCGGGCAGGAACTAGCCATCGAAATGCCGATGCTCTGTCGAGAAGACCCTGTGCCGAAGACTGTAAGCACTGTAGTCGTTTGGACGAGAAAATAGCCACGACTGCGAGGACAGCCATTGTTGATGACAAATGGCAAGGCGAAGAACTGCGAAGAGACCAGGAGAACGACCCGGATTTGAAATTAGTGCTAGAATGGAAAAGCAAGGACGCGAGGCCTACCTGGGAAGAGGTAGCACCATGTGCACCGTCCGTAAAATCATACTGGGCGCAGTGGGACTCCATAGTGTTGGATCGTGGTCTTCTGAGACGAAGCATGGAGAATCCAGAAGGCATGGAAGAGAAGACACAGTTACTAATCCCCAAGAATAGGGTGCCAGAAGTTCTGAGGGAACTTCACGATGGAACTTCGGGAGGGCATCTGGGAGTTAAGAAGACTATGGAGAAGGTGCGCGAAAGATTTTACTGGGTGAACTGCAAGGAAGACGTGAAGGATTGGTGCAGAAAGTGTGCAGTCTGCGCAGCCAGTAACGGCCCCCACAGGCGGGGTAAGGCTCCCATGAGACAGTACAACGTTGGAAGTCCTTTTGAGAGAGTTGCCATCGATGTAGCCGGCCCGTTTCCAGAAACGAATGGTGGAAACAAGTACATCGTCGTGGTAATGGACTACTTTAGTAAGTGGGTTGAAGCTTACGCCCTACCTAACTAAGAGGAGGTCACTATTGCGGAAGTCCTTGTCAGGGAATGGATCAGTCGGTATGGTGCACCTATGGAACTGCATTCAGACCAAGGAAGGAACTTTGAATCGGCCTTGTTCAAGAACGTGTGTACTCTGCTCGGCGTACGAAAAACTAGAACAACTGCACTCCACCCACAGTCGGACGGAATGGTGGAAAGGTTCAAGAGAACCATCAACCGACATTTGTCCAAGGTCGTTTCCAATCATCAGAGGGACTGGGACACGTACATCCCCCTGTTTCTAATGGCATACCGCTCATCTGTTCATGAGACAACAGGGGAGACTCCCGCGAAAGTGGTATTCGGGCGAGAGCCGAGACTGCCCTGCGACCTGAAGTTTGGTGTGAAGCCTGGCGAAGTCTCTGCCGACGAAGATTACGTGAGCAAATCACGCAGGAAAATGGATGATATCCACAACCAAGTGCGTCACAATATACAGACGGCCAGCGATCGGATGAAGGAGCACTATGACATCAACGCTCAACACGGGGGATACCAACCTGGAGCACTGGTCTGGCTTTATAACCCCCAAAGACGTCGAGGCCTCTCCCCAAAATTACAGACCTCTTGGGAAGGTCCTTACAAAGTGATGAAACGTATCAACGACGTCGTTTACCGCATCAAGAAGGTCCCCCATGGCAAACCCAAAGTAATCCACTTCAACCGGATAGCCCCTTACCATGGAGAAGCAGATGAAGGGACAGTACAAAGGGCGCAAGTTTCCGAAGTGAACTTCGAAACCTTCATGTCTCATCACGCCAAAGGAAGCAAGGCACGGTTTGGAGTGACCACGGAGAAGCAACAAGATCTCTTTAAAGTGCCACTGGAGTACAGTCTGGCCCACTGCGTAGCAGAAGACCTGAAAATGTCCAAAGGAATCGCTCAGGTGTTTAGGAAGAAATTTGGTCAAATCGAGGAGCTACGAAGACAGCATCCCGTGGTAGGCAAGAGCTTGCAGATCATTGATTCGACGGCAGATAGGAGGCGCCACGTGCATTATTTAGTCACTAAGAAGACATCAAGCGGTAAACCTGACTATCAAAGTATGTGGAGAGCCCTATATAGCCTGAGGAGACAGCTAATAGAGAACCATCAGATGAAGTTAGCCATCCCCAAATTGGGCTGCGGATTGGACGGACTAGACTGGAGAGTAATCCGAAGCATGCTGGAAGTCATCTTCCACAGAACGGGAATTGAAGTCCTAGTCTGCAGCCACCACCCACAGGCAACAGTCAGCAACAGCAAAACCGTAGACTGTTACTTCTTCCAGACGGGAAGTTGCAAGAATGGGCCAGCATGTAGATTCCGACACCCTCCTTCAAGACTATCACCAGGAACATTTCGAGACGAAACGTTTTTAAGAAGGGGGCAGTGTGGCGCGCCAACCGGCTTAGCGCAAGGCGTCAAGAAGTCGGTTCGCTGTTATGTGTCATCGGCCGTCACGCCATCGGGGCCTACATCGAACAGACTAGAATCTTCCAGCGTAGAGACTTCCAGACGGCAGCAAATGATATAAAATCGCCCGGAGTTGACTCACGAGGCAGTCGAATTCTAACAGCGAACGTCGAAGTTAGATTTTAGTGTGAAAATAAATTATTACAAATAAATTAGTTTTTAAGCTTTATTAAATTACGGTTAAGTTTTTATCGAGTGTTTTATTCGTTTAAATAAATAAACATAAACCCTAGAAACGTAACAATACTAAAAAACTTTCGCTTAGAAAATTACCCCTCAAAAAGGAGGGAGGATCCGACAAATATGTTGTTAATGCGCAGTTACGTGCCTAATATCTTCCTTCAAAATATTAGTTATAACTTAAAAAATCCAGAAGGTTTTGTCAAAAGAAACATTTTTCACCTGTCCTTCAAGGCTTACAACTCCCTTATTATACACTCTTGTAAAAAAAAAAAAAAACTATACTATACTACTAAAAACTATACTATATATCAAATAGATTATGTAGAAACGGTTTGACAGTTAGATTTAACATTTGGTGGGGTTGATTTATACATAAATATCCATATTTTAATATGAGTTTCATTTGTTTTGTGCGACTGGTGTTTGTCAGAAGCAGCCATCTTTAATTTTTTTTAATGGAAACTAGGTTTAGTTTGGTGTCGTTTGGCAAGTAATTGATTTAGAAATCCAATACAGCATATCATAAGCTTGTTTATTCTAAAATAATGAAGAAAATTAAAATACAAATTATCTTTGAAAGGAAACATTTTTGGACCAAAGGCTGTAAATAAATACAACTTGGTCAAAATTTAAATAAAAAGTAACATTGCGGTGTTATTTATTAATTGCTATCAATCTTAGCTAGCAATTTCTAATGTGTTTATACTGTCTGTCAATTACCTGCCAAACCGCATTTTACATGTGGCTGTACATGAGAAAAACAAGCTTATGATAATATCGTATAGTAGTATTTGCTATAACTTTGAATTAGAAAAGCGATGAAAGGTATTAGAAATTGCTAAAATTGATGACGATCAATAGATAACACCGAAACCTTACTTTTGAATTAAATTTTGAGTAAGTTGTATTTATTTACAGCCCTTGGTTCAGAAATGTTGTCTCTACAAAGGTAATTTGTTTTTTTAATTTTCTTCGACATTTTAGAATAAACAAGCTTATGATATACCGTATTGTGTTTCTAAATCGATTACCTGCCAAATGACAACAAACTAAACCTAGGTTACCGTTTAAAAAAATTCAAGATGGCTGCCTCTGACAAACACCAGTTGTACAAAACAATGAAACTCATATCAAAATACATTATGTATGACATTTATGTATAATTCAACCCCACCAAACGCCAAATCTAAATGCCAACCCGTTTATACATAATCCCTTTTGGTGCAATACTTTTCACGCAGCCTGTATAAAAAGGTCAACTTATTTTTTGATGTTCCCTGGAAATATCGGGAGACATTTCTTTGGTTTTTTCTCGAAAACTTTCTTATGGAACTATACATTTCTTATAACCGGTAGTAGAGACAAGAACAAGCTTTACAAGAATTGCTCAGAAAAAAATAGGGTGTCATTTAAAAAAAAAAATTAACTATCGCAATTTTAAGCTATTTAAAAATGTGTAGGGTTTCATAAATATTTTTCTTAAAATAAAGAAGATACTCGAATACCAAACTGAATCCATTAGTGTAAATCCTGATATTAACAAGAATAAATTAGGGGTACATTTAAAGACTAAGAACTAAGGTGGAGACTTAGTGGCCGAAGGGCCAAAATTAATAAAAATCAACAACTCCGAGGAAGAAGATAAAGTAGACATTTTTGAAGAGTATCACAGAATAAACCGTAAAAGAAATTTAGGTCACTCAAGAGTAACCCAGAGGAAAGAAACTTATCCACCGAATTAAGGCAGAAAGCTTAATTACTTTTGGTATCAAGACGAAATAATCGAAATATCTAAAGCTATACATTTTTCCAAAAATTGTTCAAAAATAAAGTAAACTAATTCAGCACATTTTCTAAAGCGAATTCCATAAAATTACAATATAAACAGGTGTGTCTTTATAGTACGTATACATGGATGCATTTAAACCAAGCAATGTAAACAATTATTTAAGATAGGGATATTTACAAAATGTTTTTTTCAAATTCTGAGGTCACTCAGTAAGATTTAATTAAGACTGATTACACTTTATTAATGGAAAAACAATTAAAGCAATTAGTTTCATTTCTTGAAATGTAAACGTTATTAATCACTTTAATAGTGTTTGCAAATGTTTTCGCATAAATCTTTGGTCTTGTATTTCTCTTAATGTTTCTGTACGATTTACAATTACTGATTAACACTTTTATGAAAAATAAAACATTACGAATGTATAGTTTCTTCAATAATTGTGTTTGTTTAGGTAAAAGAGACTTCACATTCATTTCCAAAAAAGTCATGTGAATTTTGAAATTTGTTTACATTTATAATACTTATTGTTGATAAGTTTACATTAAATCAGATTTTCTAATGTTGCAAAACACCATCAATGTTTCTTTATATTGCTTTTTATTTAGGTCTTTCTTTACTTTCCAGAATACGCCTGCAAAAATTTTACGGAAGGTATCGTAACCATTTATTTAAGTGAATAGATAAAACAGCGACATCCTACGACCGCTTTTTGACCTGACATTGGCCCAAGCAGGGCTGAAACAACTGTACAGAGGCTGCTCGAGGTTTTCACTGCAATCAAAAACGATTTGCAACAAAATTTTTTAAAACATTTATTTAGGCTTATGGTGCTCGCCCTGGCCCTGTTAATGCAACCATTCAGTGAGGCAGTCACCATTCAATACTTTCATTGGTTGCGTACTAACATTTTCGGGAGCCATCATAAAATGTCCAAACATGCATTGCTGTCTGTGTTTCTTCATTGCAAAGTCTGCATTTTAGGTCACTAGTGCACTTACCGGTCCTCTTTAACAATCAAGCGTCTCGTTAATACCCCCGTTCAAAAGCAACAGTTCCGCAACTCCTCTTGCAAGGACCCCTAAGAGACGTTTCATCGTGACGGCGTCCTGGTTTACTTATCCAGTACTTATTAAAGTACGAAGTTACGATTAAATTGTCGCAAGTTGAAATGGAAATAAATCAAAAATGAATAGCATTTGCGAAAAAATTCTAGAAATAAATGTATCGAAATGTTTATGTCATAAAGTTTTTTTTCGAAAATTATATTCATTTTCGATTTGCTGCCATTTCAACTAGCGGCAATTTAATCGTGTTTAATTGTGTTAAATGACTTAACACAACCTACTCTAATATAATCAGATCTTAAATGCTTGTCGACTAAATTTCCTTACTTCCTCGTCAAAACAATGCAAGTAAACTACTTTTTGATAAAGAGTAAATACTTAGACAGTTAAAAATGTATGTCTCAATTAATCGTATCTGAGGTGACAAATGGTATATTCCGTAATTCATATTGATAGTTTGCTTGTCAGTTGAGATATTTTTGTGGAATTATTAATAATTGTTTGTGCTTCGTTCGAAACAGAAGTAATACTTATTTCCTGAGTGCGAAGCAAAGTCCGCTTTGGCGTGTGGTTTATCGTTAATAAAATGAGACAGGAATTGTTCAGTAACAGTTGATATAATTTTTATGGCATGCCTAACGTCACAATTTTTTTGTTTTTTTTGGGAGGTTTTTTCTTCTTTTTAATTTCTTGGTCGGTTGATTAGCGAATGAGTACTTTACCTTTCTTATAAAGTCTCTACAAGAAACGCCAGGATTCTTTTTGTAGGCTTTATTTTTCCATTTATTGGACAGGAATTCTTTGGCCTGCCTTTTCGTGGTCTTCTGTTTACAGTACCAGCTTCTTTTAATCTCTTAATGCACAGTTCTGTGTGAAGTTTGACAAATTTCTTTTGAATAATTTAAGCATACTTAAGTGAAGACATTTTGGCATTTACTCTACAATCGATAAACATTTGTAAGTAACAGTTTAATCTTAATATCCTTTTACTTACCTCGCTTATCCAGTCACAGGATAGCGATTCTTAACAATAATCGCTCCTGTGACCTAGAATAGCACATAACTTCTCTTTTGGTATTGCCCTATATTCAAAATCAAGTCGTTAGGGGAATATCATGTTCATGGTCACGATGCTCAGCAGAATCTATGATGAATAAGTTCACTTTACCTTTCAGAGCTATACAGTCCGTGCCCATAACAAGTAAAGAATTCCTTAGCGATACTTTTGTGATTCGTACTCATATTATTTTGTAAATTTTGCAGTCTCTTAAGTCACCGTTTTGCCTCTCCCATTATTACGATATGTAAGGGAATAGAATTTAGAAGGATCTTTATTTCAGAGGGGGGCGTTGTACACGTTACATCATTATGCCCAGAAATCCTTGTACTTTGTTCAATTTAAGTTTGGTGGTTTCCTGATTGACCTGGGCCGGATAGGTATGTTACTGTGTGGTTACCGATTGCCCACTTTGACAAGGAGCTGGTGCCAGAAAAGTTTGGAGTGAAAGATTACTCCAAAGTACTTTACTACCATTGACAAATCTCCTTCGTTTGCAACAAGACGCACCTCTAGGTTCCGTTTTCGTGTGAATGATATAAGGGTAGTTTTTTTTTAGGACTCATCCTAAAACTTTTACATTCAGCCCACCTAGTTACTAGGTTCAACTAGATTTTTTTTAGTTCCTGATAAAGATTTTGAATTCTCTTATACGGGTACTATATCGTCTGGGTACCCTAAGCGACTTCTACAAATTTATGTACGTCTTTTCTATTTATAAAATTTTACAAGGATTAACTAAAGTATGGATTTTTGTACAGCACACGTCACAAATACCTTTTCACTTTATAGAGTAAAATAGACGGAATAAAGACTTATTTTTGTCAATGTAAACTGTAGACTTTCTTTATTAAATTATAAGCATGCTGACGAATGACTTTGAGTATTCCTTGCAGATTTTTGCAGAGCATTGTTTTATGTAATTTAAAGTATTTATACAGTTTCTCTCCATTTGTTTCTGCCCGTCAATAACAAGAAACTACTGCTCACTGTTGGTTTGTGAAATTGAAATTTTGAAATAGAAGGAAATGAAGTTTCTAGATGTAATTATTTCTCTTGTGTGGGAGTGACTTTACTATAGGAATTCCTTGTGGTTGTAATTGATGTTATGATGATACTATTGTAAACTAAGTTCCAATGTTTTGACACTCCAATTTATACTGCGGTACAAAGCAGTCATTAGGTAAGTAATGGAAAGTCAAACAACGGGGGCGGATTAAGCACAGTCTAGATTAACACCCTACACGGCTTAATTAAATGGAGAACAGTTATTCAGTGAGAGCTAAACCCACATTCCTTAGGAATCGCATCGGCTGGCGAATTCTCGCCAATAAATTAAACGTCGGCCGCTCCTATCCATCGAAAAGGTTCACTTTGTCATTTTGCATTCCTGCTTTTCGCCGAGCATCGTTAGCAGCTCCTCCAAATGTCACGTTCAAGGTGAAATTTTATTATTATCTGCGACTTGTTTATTATAATCCGGGCTATAATTAGAATTCCAGGTTGGCCGACATCAATGCACGTAAGATTTGTAAAAGGGCGTCTTGTATATTATGTTCCTAACGTTTGGCGACTTGTTTGATGAAATAATGAGCACGGTAGATATTAATATTGAACAAATGAGTAATTACTAAATATGAAATTGTGCTACAGCCTGGAGAGGGACAGAAACCAGAATAATAGTGGGTTTACATGAAACCAGTGACTTGTACAAGTTACTAAAATCCAGTACTTGATTTTAGTACTTGCTTCGTGTAAACGTGTACTTTAGTACTGGAATATAAGTTTACACGAAGCAAGTACTAAAATAAAGCAAGTACATGTTCTCACGAAGCAAGTACTAAAATCAAGCACTGGATTTTAATAATTTGTCCATACAAGTCACTGGCCTCATGTAAACTAACTAACTAACTAACTAGTGTGAAGTAGAAGTAGTAAAAGTAGTTAGTGTATCTTCTATGAAATACAAATGCGAAATGCGAAAATTGATAAGTTTCCGATACGTGACTGTTCGTATATCCGTCTATTCGTTATAGGGGTGGGTAGTACTATGCCGCAATTTTACTTTCTATTGGAAAAACTTTACTTTTAATTCAGACTGTACATCCATCTATGACTAGAAACAGTACTAAGTATCTGACATCCAAAAAAACATAAGTTTTCTTTTAGGAAAAATTTTACGTATGTTCAGTATTCGCTGCTATTCGCCAAAACAGTACTAAAAGTGAAAATACTACTCATTTCATATTTTCAATCTTTGAAAATGGTTCTCAGAATTGGGAAAAGTGTTATACGAAAGTAGACGTGATAAGGAACCAAGTTGGAAATACTGGGTGTCTCATAACGTACAAAGGAGATTAAAAGGGTAGCTAAGGGAGATCAAATTAAAGAGTTTTTCTTAATAAATTTTTGGTAAAAACGCAATAACTAAAAAGTTACAAGGGTTTAAAACGAAATTAATTAACAAGCAAATACTCCTCGTGGTAATATTTTACGTTTTAAAATCAAATTTGAGGCATTTATGAGTTAATTGAACACGTTAAAGTTATGGCTATTTCATTTTTTCTTCTAATGCCCAAAAACGGGTGTTCATGTCGTTGTGCAGCGCCTACTAATTAAAAACAAAACTAGGAAACAGATTAATATAGACATTTTATGAATGGTGATTTTGATAAATTTAGAGTTTATTTAATAATAAAATTGCATTTTGTGAACTAATATTTATTAATTAAGAAGCTACAGGTGTAAATTAAAGTAGAAATTAAGAAAGTTAACCTGCTGTAACTTTCTTATTATTGGGTTTTGGTCAAAAGCGAATTAAGAAAAAAGCTTTATTTTGATGTCCCACAGCTGCCCTTTCAATCTCCTTCGCAGGTTGTGAGACACCCAGTATATAAGCCTAACAAAAATTTGAGGTAACTTTACTGCTTTGCTAAAAATTCTTTTCATCAAAGACGTCCTCTAATGAATTTAGATGTCTAAGAATAGTTCAGGGCGTGTTAAAAGAACAGAAGGGTTAGTATATTCTCGCACTTAATCTCAACGACATTCGTTTAGTCATCGGTTCATAGTTACCGTACGTTTCCATTAATGCCTATCGAATAGAGGGTGACTCTCCTGCTCAGACCTGTCTAAGAACATACGTAAGAGTCTTTAGAACTACAAAGAAATTTTTGCTTTATATATCAAACACATCGTCTTTTTCAAAGATCTAACACATCTGCACCCTTTAAAGCTCAGAAACAACAGTTAGGTCATAAATTAAGGCAGCAGGTTCGATTATGTTCCTGAATTATACCGTGGTGGGCCGCCGCACACAATTAGCGAGATTAATTTTGTTTGCGCTGTGCATAAACATCGCCGAAGTGTTTCACTTCATTGGCCGGCCTTGGGGGAATTATTTTATAAACGCGTTAATTACCGCAGCCGCTGCTTCGCTCAAATTAAAGGTCAACAAGGAACTACCGCAGAGAAAAGTGGGTCCCCGGTTTTCATCTCCTGGAATGTCGATGACCAATCTAGGCGACCTTCTTAATTGTTTTCTATTTGAATGTATTCCTTTTTATATTAACTGCTTTTAAATTGCATTTAAATGTCGTTATATTCAAACTTTTCAAAAATAAAATAGTTATGAATAATGCAGTTAGGAAGATATTCTAGAAATAAAGAACTTTGCATAAAAACACATTATAATAAACTCCGAAACACTTTGTTAAGAGAATAAGTGTCACAAAGTCTTCTATATTCTCCTTCACAAATTAAACCCACTTCTACAATGGTTATGGTAAAGTGCTGCCAGTTTGTTGGATAGATGAATTAGGATAGTTTGCGTGAATGCGAAAACTAAGCACATTTCCACTGTTGTTCTGCTTTGTGCATTAGTTATTCAAAGTACTTCCCCTTTGCTGGAGCGCATTTTCGAAATTTTGAACGATGACTTTTTTACAACTAATATTTTAAGGTGAATTGAGACTAAGCAAATATAATTGAACAAACACAGGAGTTCGTTGCTCTACGTTTGCTCTTGAGGTGATTATTTCAAAGAAAATGTGGATAAAAAGTTCACCATTAGAGTCGTTCGTTTGTATGTTTTAAATGTAGAGTCCTCCGTTGAATGAAAGTTGCTACATACTAAACGAACGCTTAAATAATAATTGTGGACTTGGATATTTTCGAATCGTTGGTCAACTTTTTGACAAATTTATCATCAACAGATTCACTAACAACTGGACAACTGTTGTTCGACGATGTTTCCCTGGTCTGGACCCACCTTTATGCAAACAGGAAGTGTGCGTTGAATAATTCGGCGATGGGCTTTCTGCGTAACATAAAAAAAATGAAGTAAACGTTATAAGGGCCGATTTCATAATAGGACTTTAAATTTAAAGTTATTTTAACCTAAAAAAATACATTTGTTTCCCTCGACTTTAAATTAAATTAAAAACGCCCATGAGTGTCATAAATTTTAATAAACTATTGTGTCTCTATCTAAATTTTGTGCGTAAAAGACTAATTGACATTTGATAATGAGAAATATAACAATATTGTTCCTGACTGTATACCGATAACATAATTATAATATTTTAATTGAAGTTGATTCTTGTCCAATGAAAATTGTAAGTAAGCAGACAGAATCATAAATGGAAAAGCACTCAACGTTTCACTATATAAAGACATGAAACAAATAAAAACACTTTTGAAAACAAGCAAAAATGCAATTTATTAACTTACTTACTTACTTGACGTTTCGCAAATATTATTATTTGCTTTATTATTCACTTCTGATAAAGCAAATAATAATATTTGCGAAACATCAAGTAAGTTAATAAATTTCGTTTTCTAAAGCGTGTTTATTTGTTTCATATCTTTTTGCAGTTCTCACGAGCAAAAACTACACGAAATGTTTATTGATAACTTCGTTACTTCATCAGGAGTGACAAAGCTATCAGGATCAGGATTAAATTTTAGATTAAATTAGTATTTACAATGTTTTTGTTTGGATCCTACCTACGTGTTAAATAGAGAACCGATAATATAAAGCGTTTGGATCGGGGGTGGCCATGACTTGAGACAGCAAGAAATACGGTACATCTTTACTCATTTAGGAATTTTTTTCAAATATTTCTCTACAGAATAACTCCTAGTTTCATTAACCACTGTTAAACTTTTTTAAAGAGAAAACCATTTTATGCCAAGCAGAGAGCAACGATTTTGTTACTTAAAAATAGCCGTTTTTTTCTAGTAAATAAACTAATAATTTACTAAAGGAGAGAATGATTACAAAATCAGAAATAATTTAGTCATAAAACGTTAAAAGTGGTGAAGTCACTTGCAACAGTTTGTGACTGAAGCACCGACATACGTTCACCAATCCAACACCAACTCTAAACTTGGAGTTTTTGAACATATTATATAATAAGCAAAGAAGAAGTAAGGTAGGTTGTCAAAATAATATAATGGTGCTATTACTCAGAAAAGGTAGAGGGCAATTATAATATATAACTCGAGCAGTGTTGCCAATGTAGTGTACTGATAAATTTGCAGTTATAATTATAATGATTGTGTAAAAGAAATAAAATTACATAATTGAAAACAACCCTTAATCCATCTGATTTGGCAAAAACGTAACATTTTGAGATTTTGACGTATGTTATTAACACCTTATTAAATTAAATTTGTCCAATTTATGGTGTTATTCAAAAAACAAATTTAAGTAAGTTTAACTCGTTAAGGCTGTTTCATAATCGAATTAAAGTACGCTTTGAAATTAAAGTTACAATCAGATGTACAAACAGACGCGGAAACCTGTTCTTTTTACAAATCAGAATGTGACTTTAATTTTAAAATCTACTTTATTATATTATGAAACTCGATCTAAACTTTAAAATTTAAGATTAACGAATCGTTCAGAATCGCATTTTCGCTTTAATACTTTAAGGGTCGGTTTTATAATCGAATTAAAGGAGACTTTAAAATTAAAGTCACAGTCAGATGTCAAAATGCGAAAATATAGTTATTTACACATAGAAATGTAACTTTTAATTTAAAATTTCGTTTAGTTCGATTATGAAACCGGGCTTAAATTTTAGGGTTTAAAATATTAAAGAGTTGCAGTTACTTAAGTTTGCTTTCTAAATAGCACGATTTAACTTTTCCCTTGAAGTTTTTTTTAACTTAAACTTAAATTTTGAAATCGTTAAATTTAAATATTTCTGAATACCATCATTAACTAACAGCCAACCTATTAAGATAAAATCACAGCCTCCTTCGACGACAAATAAATAAGGAATGGTTTATACACACTACTTTCCAATTTTACAGTATTCTTACATTTTTGAATTTTCTTTCGAAATCTAAATTAAATATGTATGTCGGGTGTTACACTAGTGTACACCAGTACAGGATAACATACATTTTAATGCACAGGCAGCAAATGGTAATACTCGGGGAATAAGGAGTGTAATTATCAATGATTACAATTTATTTGATACAACCATATGTCAACATATGTATAAGAGGTTGGGCCTTGTATTATAGACTGTCTTCACTATACTTTGTAAAGATATTTAAGAGAAAACGCATGTTTAATCTGCAACGCCGATATCACCAGGTTAAACAACTTTCAGAGATTTTAGTCATTAGCAGGGAAAAGAATTCGGGCCACTTGCTTAATGAACGGTATGAAAATTTAGTACTCAGACTGTATCAGCCTCGTCTACAATCATTACTGCGAAGTGCGAATCCTCGCATTGCACTCCTTTCCCTCTCACTCAATAACAGGCAGGAATAAATAGTACATTCGTTGTAAAAAGCGTCCAACACTAAGAGGCCTGAATTCTTTTTCCTGGTGAATAGTGTTAGGCTTTTAGATCCATTAGTCGTTAGCCCTATAAGTTAACCTCGCCCCTTTATTTACTTAAACAACTGCTATCCCTGCAATTTCAATTGTTTCAGGTCTCCAGACTTATTTTGTCCCTAAAGCAGGCCACTCATTAGGGAACATGTCCGGCAACATGGTTCTTAGCAACAAGTTCGTATATGTGTTGACAGTTTGGTCAAGTTGCAGGCTCCCGGAAAAATACCCAAAAGCCATCACGCGATCCTGAGCTTATTGCTACGTATATGGCATTGTTACTCGCTGATAGTTAATTGAACTTAAACACATATGATGTGTTCTTTTATTCTTAGTTTTCTTCCGTTGCTATTGTTAGGTCCACAGTAGGTACCACTTTCTGTTGCTTTGATAAAACTTCTAATATAATTAGTACCCACTTCAGAGGAAGTGTTTTAAAACAACTGAAGTTTGAAATGCATTTCGCAATGTGTGGTCATTAGAAGATATGTTGACAAACATGTTGCTTAACATGTTCTCTAGTGAGGTAGGTTGTCAAAATAATATAATGGTGCTATTACTCAGAAAAGGTAGAGGGCAATTATAATATATAATTCGAGCAGTGTTGCCAATGTAGTGTACTGATAAATTTGCAGTTATAATTATAATGATTGTGTAAAAGAAATTCTTTCTGGTACAAAATCTGATGTCTCCATTATAGCTTAACGGTGTAAATATAGCTAACTTAAGAACTAGCAACCGAAGAAGCGATATGAGGACAGACGTCGTTAAAATGACAAATGTCAAGTATCGTTAAACTGACAGAGGTCTGGAGATGTCATACCGACAGCTATTTCGGAAACGTCATTTTGACAGCTACTATAGTAACATATGCTTTCTTTCGCTTAAAAGTTTGAATCGTGTTTCGAATAGTTTGGACCTGAATTTCGTAGTTGTTGCAACAAAACACCTGACTTGATTTTTTTATTGACAGTTGATTTGTAAATAACTATAATTTAATCTAAATAAGTTTTAAAAATAGAGAGATTCAAAGAAAAGAATGTCTGTTTTTGAATCAAAACACGCTTGGATCACAATTTTCTGAGCGAAAGAAAGCACCTTTAGCGGCAGCGTCAACGAAACGATCTCAGGATGGTGACCGTTGATACAAATATGAAATCAGGCCGCTCCTTAGCGAATTGAGACGTATTTGCATTTGATTCTCGATTGACTAGCAAATGGTGTTGCGTGTCTCATCTGGTCACTACGACAACTACCGGGGCAAACAGAATAAAGACTGTCTGTTAATGAATAAGGATTCACTACGCTCATCACTGATTCAAACGACGCGACTGTCCATCCAATGATACAGAATTATCGATTCGTCACCAGACGCGATGGCTATAACAGCCGACGCAGAAGCCGACTTAAATCAGTTTTTGTCAGAGCATTACACCTGGCAAATTATTATTAACACAAGGTTACTAAAGCATAAGGTTGCTTAGGTTTTAACCAGAAGTGAGTTGCGTGAGTGACGTCACAAGAGTTCTGCAAATGCTACCGTTTAAAACTGTTGTCATAGTAGTGACAGCTGGATTGTCATTAAACGTTGCCTTTAACTTTAAATTGTAAATAAATGTTTCTTAAACTTTAACAGGACAGCATTAAAAACCATTTAGTTACAATTTATTTTTATATTTTTCATCGGACAAGAGTCGAATTAAATATTAAAATTGCATTTAAAACCTTTTTGATGGGTGAATATTATTTGAATTGCATAATTCCTTTAAGCCTTGCCCACGTGGGTTCATTGGAAATTTAAAGGGATGGATATTTAATAAATTTTAATAAATGCATCGATGTGGTAGTGTGTATTAAGTGACAATTTTTTTATTTTATGATTTATCATGTTACAAATTTCATTTGCGCGTACATTAAGCGAGGATTAATAAGAAAGAGAACACATCATTTCACGGATGATAGCTATAAACTTTGGGGAACTCTGGTGACGTCACAAATTTGATACCATTGCAAGAAACAAATCGAGGCAACCTTAGTAATTTAATAACCATGACTCATACATACGTCGCGCGCTCTCTATTGTAGTCCGACGTTTTACATACACTATAGTCCGGCGCTCTGTTATTGTAGTCAGGCTTATCGTTCAGAGTGGACCATTTTTAGATAGATTACTTTTCATATCAAGTAAAATTACCGTGCACGTCTGTAATATAGTTCATAAAGAAGATTATTGAAATCCTTCTCCAAGTAGGTAAGTGAGCCGACGAAGTATACACCGCTGCACTTATCAAGGATCAAGAAAGGGAGTGGATTAGTGTTTTAGTTCGTTACATAGTCAACTAACGCGGTCATAATTTGTGCGAATGTAAGAGTATTAGAATTAGAAATAAATATCTATTCTGTTTTTAATAAAAGAAAAAATTTGTGAAACCGGGCCCTGATAATGATCCCGGCCTACTGAATCCATATTATTCAACGCCACTTAAAACTTAAAATACTTCACGGGAAACTCTATTCGTACATTTTCAACAATTTTGTTGTTATGTTCAATATAAAATTTTTAAGTCTTAGCTAGTTTTCCATATATATTTACAAGTCTGAAAATTCACGAATAAGTGCCAAGCAACATTCTATTTTTACAATAGGGCTAATAAATAAGACTACGTATTGAAATTGAAAACCGATATTATGTAAATCGAGTAGCTTTAGGCTTTACCGAGCGAACTTTGATCAAACATTAAAGGAAACTATAATGTTAAAATTAAATTGAAGACATTCAAATCGATTAAGTTAAAAATAAATTTAATTACTACAACAAATTAAGTTAAACGTATTACTTTACAAGTGAGAGACCAGAGATTTATTAACAAATATAAAATATTGTGATAAATGTGTACAGGAACATTAAAACATGCCAATTTTTATTAGACTTTCCTTATCTGTTCATTAAAAAAATAATATTCATAAAATGCGAGTGTAAATATCGAAGCTGAAGCACGATTTGGAATATTATGAGAAAATATAACAAATGATTGTTGCAGATTTTTCAAGTGAACGTGCACTAATGTATGTGTACAAATTATATTGTGTATTTGGTTAAACTATGTTCTTATAAAACGTACGAATGTGAGAATCCATCGCAATATTTACAATTTCTAAATTAAAATAGATAGAATGGTGTAATTTGTTCAGTACCTACTGATATTTGATATTAATATTTGTTGAATAAATATGTATGTTAACTTTCTTTAATACCACTAATAAGCAACTTTTAAACGGATAAAGTTAGACATCCCATTTCGGGTGGAGTAAAATTCAGCCCCCGGAGCTGCAATTTAAGAGCCCACCCCCTGATACGACATGAGATGACAGCAGTCATGAATCTGATCTTATATTAATAATTTCGATATACTTGTATTACAAAATAATAGCAACTATTTCGATTATATTAGATAAGCAAATAAGTAAACTTAGAACATAACGAAATCAGAAAATCAGCAATAATTTATGTTAAAATAAAGTCACGGCATTTTGAGATTATTGTTATAAATTGATAGGTCATTTTGTCCACGTTATAAACTACACACGATATTTCAACTACACACGATATTTCATATATATTTTCTCTGTTTTCAGTAAAGGATTCGACACAGGGTTCTTATCAGCGATATAAAAATACCGTAAACGAGTTGCCCGTAGTTAAAGGTATAATGATGTAAGAAAAAAATAGTTACAAATGAAAATATTTTGCGATCTCTGCTGATTGAATTAAATAAAATAATAAAATTGAAACTTCGACTGTATGTCTAAGTATATTCTGAAAAAAGATACATGAATCTGCGATGCATACTAATGCAAAATCTAAATACGAAATTTGCGACGCGTGATTGGCCCGGGGGTTTACACAAAAGCATGCCGCACTGTGCGTGCACGCCATAAAACGTACACGTGTGTTTAGAACTTGACAGGTGCTTACGAGCCATTTAGCATTTTACGATTCTCCAGAATATTAATGCTGGAATTCCTTAAGCTACTTATTTAATAAAATCGTCACCTAAACTGTTCGCGGTAGCCACAGTGCAACGGATGGTTGATTAGGATTTCAGAGGGCTCTGCTTGTTTTGAAAGGTCCTGTCTTAAAGAGCTTCGGAAATTTTAAGCCGCTTAGGTTAAGTTGCTGGAAACCTTTTTGGGGAAACTGAAGCGAAAAGGCTTTCTTCAGGTGAGAGCTTGAGCTTTGCTGTTCGCGCTCCAATTAAGTTCGAACGAATACACAAATCGAAATAATCAATTTCCAAGAACTGGAAACTTTTTCGCTCAGAAATGTATTGAGTAGGTATTTAAGAAAATAAATAAAAACATTTCTAAAACATGAGCAACTCACCTTATACATTATAATATACTTACTACTTTCTTTTTTAGCTTTTTGTTTTCTAAACCTGTAAAATGTATTAGGGAAAAAAAAACGGAATTTGGGAAGAAAAATGGAAGAATGAGAAAATCGCGCAGGAAAGAAATATGTATAAAAGGACAATGCAGAACACAGGAACTTTTTAAATTCGTAAATAGTAAATCAAGGGATGAAATAACTCTTTAGGAAAATAATATAGGTATATAGGAAATATAGGTATAGAAAGACGTTGGAATAATCTGGAATGAAAATAAAAAAAAAACGGAACGATGATAATAAGAAAACAACCAGAACAACACATTATAAAACTGGAAAGAGAAAATCTACAATAAGCATAAACATTCAAATATTTAGGATCTGTACTGAGGAAGGAAAAATAAATGAAGAAATCAAAGAAAGAATAACCAAACGAGGAAGACTGTTCAGTATCAAACATACTTTCTTAGGAAAAACGAAAATACCGAAAGAAGTAAAAGTAGAAATACATGAAAAAAGTAGTGATCCCAATGCTGACGTGTGCTTCTGAAACTTGGACTTTAACAGAAAAACACAAAATAAAACCACTCAAATGAGATTCTTAAGAAAAGTTGAAAACTAAACTACAATATCCAAAAAAAAAAAATACATCCAAAGGTCAAATTTAAATGTACATTCAATAGAGAATAAAATAAAGAAGGAAATATTAAGATAGTATGGTCATGTAAAACAGAGGAACAAATTAAGATTAACAAATATGGTGCTCGAAGTAAGAAGTGCTGGAAAGAAGACAAGAGATAGATCAAGGAGATCAAGGAAAAAGTAGCAAGAAAGAGTCAAGCAAGCTTTGGTCGAAAAAGTAATGAATTGAATTTAAACTCAACTCTTCGAACCCTTAATTAATGTTTAACGCTTTAAATTTGTTACCAAGCATTAGTTAAAAACATTCGAATTTTTATATTCGTTACTTATACGTGGAGTCGAAGAAAAGGCCCCGAAATTCCACCCTCTGCTAATTAATCATCACACAAATCGAATGCTTTATATATATATATATATATAATTTAACAATTGATTGCTAGTCGAATTTGATTGCAATAAATTTCTTCAGTATCCTCTGATTAACTGTTTCGATTCTATTTGGAATTTAATTTAAATTTTATCAATGCAACTTAACAAAATGAATTTCTAGTTTTCTTGACTTATCACATCGTTCAATATTCAGACTGATTCAGGTTAGTAAAGCTCATTGGAAATAATAATAATAATAATAATAATAATAGAGTTTATTAAGCATGAATTATAACACAGACATTCAATAATTGTAATAAATAAATTCCCATGCTTAAAAGGTCAAGGTTCAGACGAGCTGACAAAAGTCAGATCCCTGATCTACCACCAAGACCTTAAAAAAAGAAAAGAAAAAAAAAACAAGACGCACAAGTAAGGCTGATAATACGCTAATATCGGGGCGTGGATACAAAAATAATCAAAAAAGAATTTATTCTAAGAAGAACAAAAAAAAATGAGAATGTGGAAGAAAAGAAAAGAAGAGAAAAGGTAAAAGAGAAAAAAAAAAAAAAAAAAAGAAAAAGAGAAAACAAAAGGAAGGAAAAGAAAGAAAGGAAAAAAAAAATAAGTTCCATAATTGACAACAGTAGTTAATAACTGAGCAATCTTAATTTAAGTTTCTTCTTGAATAATGAAGGAGACAGCTGAAGAAATCCTCTTGGCAGGTCGTTCACAACATCAACTATTTTGTATCTAAAACAACGCTTAAAGAATTCCAGTCGGTGACTGGGTATTGACAAAAGACCGCGATTTCTAATGTTGATGTTGTGAACATCCGTACGGAATCTAATCCGATTGTATAAATAAGGAGGGCACCTAAATGTTAAGATCTTATGATAAAACTGTGCGCAGTGTAAATACCTCCTATTTTGCATACTTAACCAGCCCAGCTCAATAAGTTTATGAGAAATATGTTCTCTACGCTTAACACCACAGATCAATCTCATACAACTGTTTTGGACTTTCTGGATTCTCGCAGCATCGAAACAGCTCAAGAATGGACCATAGACTGTGTCGCAAAAATTAAAATGCGACAGAACCAAAGAATCGCATAACATGCATTTGACTTTACGTGATAATATGTGCCTGTTAACGAAAATTAGTTTTAAATTGGCGTAAGCCCTGCGTATGAGATTAGTGACATGTTTAGTGAACTTAAGCTCAGAATCCATGTACAGACCCAAATTTTTACAGCACTCAGAAATCGTCAGTGCCATGTCAGCAATACGCAAGTCCACGACGCTCGCCACATCAGCTCGAATACCTTTTCTTCCAAATAACATAACTGAGGTTTTTTCCGCATTAAGTTGAAGAGCATGTTGCACTGAAACTTCAGCTAGGCAGTTAAGATCCTCCGTAACTAAAGCGCATGCAGAGTTAACTTGATCGTTATCAAAAATATAATAAAGTTGTAAATCATCTGCATAAAGATGATATTTGCAATGTTTAATTACTTTACACAATCGAGATGAGTATAAGCAGTATAAAAGAGGACCGAGGATAGAGCCCTGTGGTACACCTCGAGTGACTCGCAAGGGGTTAGAAACTTGACCGTGACAGTAGACCCTCTGGGACCTGTCCATTAAGTAATTACGGAAAAAATTTAAGGCAATATCACCCAACCCATAAAATTTTAGTATAGAAAAGAGAATATCGTGATTAATGCGGTCGAATGCCTTGGAGTAATCGAGTAAAACTAGTATTACAAATTTATTACTGTCAATGGCTGCAACAATGTCATCTGTGATTGCTGTTAAAGCACTTGCACAACTATAATGCGGTCGAAACCCTGACTGAGTTTCAGGCAGTATGTTATGAGTTTCAAGATATTGTCGAAGTTGTGTATCTATAATTTTTTCCAAGATCTTAGACAAAACAGGCAAGATGCTGATGGGACGGACGTCACTCAGGGATTGCGGATTACTGATTTTTGGTAGAGGCAGGACTCTAGCCTCTTTCCAGCAATCAGGAAACAACCCATGAATAACACAAAAATTAATGAGATGCGTATAAATAGGTAAAAGAAACGGACAACTAAAATGTATCAAGTCAATATTCAAATTATCAGTGCCACAGGCTTTACTAGAAAACTTAAGAAGTAGGTCCGATATAACGTTTTCAGTTACGGGATGAAAAGAAAAGTTATTTTCTAACTTTTCCGAGTTGTTAATGTAAGACCGAATAGTATCGTCATAATTCGTATTGGATGTAACCATAGGGTTTGAGAAGTATTCATTTAAGTTATTCACATTACCAATACCTTCAGGAATTACATTATTGCTACAATTATAAACACCAAATTTCTTTAACTGTTTCCAAACTTCACCAGATTTACTGTTCCTAATTTTGTGTTCAAGGAAAGCTTTCTTTTCAGATTTCACTGACAAAGTAACCAAGTTTCTTAGCTCCTTGTAGTAATTCCAATGCCCTTGCAGCCGAGATTTTTTAAAACGTTTAAACGCACCATCACGAAGATTCATCATCAGTTTAAGATTATCTGTTAACCAGGGCTGGTATTTACACCCGGTTTTACAAGTTTTCAAAGGCATGTGTTTATCAAATATCGCTAAAAGATTTGAATTAAGAAAGTCAACTTTATCATTTATATTTTCCATATCGTAAATCTCATCCCAAGCTACAGATAATAAATCAGCGTTAAAACGATCTAAGTCTACGCGCTTAAAGTTACGATAAGTAAAGCTTGACAATGTTCGTTTGACAACAGTATCGCAAACGAAAGTACACCAAACTAGTGAATGATCAGAAACATCATGTACGTCCAGGACGCCAGAGTTTACGACAGTGTTATCTTTGTTTGTAATGATATGGTCAATGAGCGTTTCAGATCTAGCAGTAACACGCGTCGGGCTCGTAATAAGCTGCTTTAAATTAACCGAATCCAGAAGTTCCAAGAACTGCAAAGCATGGGTATCTAGGGGTGCTATCAAGTTAATATTAAAGTCTCCGAGTATGTACATTATACCATAACACATGGATAAGCGTAACACCGTGTCTTCGAAATATGAGAGAAATTGAGCAAAGTTGTAGTAGGTAGGTGGTCTGTACACTACGCCCAGCAAAACATGTTTAGTACGAGAAACTAGTTTGAGCCATAATATTTCGATAAAGTCAGTGATGGTTGACTCAATGACGGTGCAGTTTAGAGAATTACAAACATACAAACCAAGACCACCTCCACGTTTAACACGATCACATCGAATGAACTTATAGTCTGTGATTTCCAGATTACGATCAACAATATTATCAGATAACCAGGTTTCTGACAATGCTAAGACATCAAATTTACAAAGTCGGATAACATCACTTAAATTATGGAGCTTACCTAACAAAGATCTTACATTAAGATGCCCAATTTTCAAGTGTTGATCACTCATTAAACAAGTTGCTCTAAATATAAAGAGAAGAAGGAAGAATAATTAGGTACACTAAGTAAATAAACAAATAATTCTTAATAGTAGACAACGGAGATATCGTTCGTAATAAGAAAAGGAAGGGAGTTCAAGCAAGAAGTAAAATAAAACCTGACGGTAATGGCAAAAATGAAAAAAGAATAGAAAAAGAAGAACAGAGAGCAGGTCAATAGAAAAAGGAAGAATTCAAAACAAATAAGAAGTTGCCGATAAACAATGGTGCAAAAGTACTTCAGAGAGACGATAAGCGCCGCGCAGCACGCTGCTCTCGCAACCGTTCAATGTCATCTAGTTCTTTGATTTCGTAGCGGACGTTAGAGACAAGAGCATAAATTTTTCCATTAAATGACCAGGCATTCTTAAACCCGAACTCTTCGTACGCCGTTTTTAACAGCTTTAGCCTATATTTAGTTAGGTCCTCCCGAATGCTAATCTTCGTGCCCCTCAACAATTTCTTCTTAGCATGCACTTCCCGGGCAAGGTTGTGAGTACAAAACTTCACAATGATTGCACGATTGAACTTCTTAGAGGTATTTACATTTACATTACCCGGAGGTGCACCCGCCCTGTGACATACATCGATGGCGCTACTATCGACCTGCATTTTCAAATTCTCCTTTAAAATCCCTAGAACCTTCGCTCTCACATCCTCGTCGTTCTCCTCATGTACCCCGAAGATCCTGACACAACTACGACGAGAGTATTGCTCTAATTGATCTACTCTTGAATGAAGAGCTGTGTTCTCAGCTTCTAGCAGGGAAATTTTTGTTTCCAATTTATTAACAATGCTATCGAGTTTCAGGTTAATAGCATTTAGACTGTCCTGAAGAGCAGCCAGTTCTTGACCTGAGCCAGTTTTTGTATCATGAACTCGATCGTCTTTGACCGAAAGGAGCACTTCCTTAATGAGGTCCATATACTCTTCCCTTTGGGCTTTGGTGAAAACCATCTTAGCAGCACAACTACAAACACTTACACAACTTTTATAACTGGTATCACTTTAAATAGAATTAATTTTACACAAGAAACATGCGGTTTAGCAAGAGCGGCACAGTTTATCGACTATTCAGTGCGCGCCATATTTTACTATACATATACATACATATTATACTATAAAAAGTTTTAACAGTGCAAGGATTTTGATTCAAAAGTTTTTTTTTTTTTAATTTCTAAAACATTAATTTTTGCCCACACAATTTTAAACAAGATTCCTTTACACTTTAAATGACTTTTAAACTACCTATTAGATATTTCGGTACAAGTTCCTCATTGAAAAATTATAATAAAAAAATTAAAAAAACCTTCAAAATTCTTAATCATTTTTTTTGTAAAACGTCTTTGATTGCAATTTGTTAATCCTAATGCAATGTTAGGTCAAAAAGCAGGATATCGCCGCTTAAACTTTTCATCCATAGTTTTTATCTTTTCATCAAAGTTTTCGGTCGGTTATTTAACATTGGATTAAAATGACACTAAATTCCAGAGTGTTTTTGATAATAATGATATTCTAATAAAATGATGTAATAATTGTGTTCGCTTTACTGTGAACTTTCGATGTCTTATTATTAAAAAAAAAACAAACTTTCTTGACCTATGCTATCGGAGAGTGAATAATTTATTTCCGTTTTAGATATGAATTCAATCACCAGTACAAACTGGTTATCAAATGCGATAAGGATAACTGATGAAAGGCAAAATAAATTCGGCAACTAAACATAAACGTATTTAAATGCTTGTTTTCATATTCGAGCTTCGAGTACGTGGGCTGCTGGAAAAGTTTCTGGAAACGGTATGAAAAAACGCATATGAGATTTGGTAAACGGTATCATTGTTTTTCGAAGTATTCGCCTTTGACGTCGATAAACTTTTGCATACGCTCAGAAACCAGTGTCCGGAATGTTTCAACCGCTGCTTCAGCCGACGAAAATTGCTCACCACGCATTTTATTTTTGATATTTGGGAACAAAAAGAAATCATTAGGTGATAAATCAGGTGAATATGGACAATGAGTCATTAATTCAACATTTTTGTTGGTCAAAAAATCAACTGTTTGACGGGCTGAGTGAGAGCTGGCGTTGTCATGATGGAGAATAATTCGTCGATTTCGATTGTTTCTTCTTATTTGATCGATGACTTCCGGCAAACAAATTGTAGTATACCAATCAGCATTCACGATTTTTTGATCCTCTAAAGCCACGGTTGCTACATGTCTAGTTAAACCAAAGAAACAAGCAATCATTTGCTTCGCAGCACTGCGTGAACGGATAACTTTTGTTGGTTTTGGTTAATTTTGAAATACCCAAATGGTAGATTGTTGTTTACTTTCTAGTTCGTACGAATTGATCCACGTTTCGTCACCAGTAACGATGTTATAAACTAAATTTGAACGACCTCCATTGAATTTCTTGAGCATTTTGTTTTTGTCCTATCTTGGATAGGACAGTCAATAGAATTATAGGCGAAAACCGTCAAATTTTTCAAATATGACAGTTCATAAACGCTAACAATTCTAGACCTACTAGATTCCAGAAAATTTTCGAGCAGCCCACGTATAAGCGCTCATCTAAGCGATTGTAGCCATGAGCATTAAATGGACTATTCCTCGTTGTGAACTTGCCCAAAGGTTAACTTCATAACGGAGCTGTGATGATAGATGATAGATGATATATGGTTTTTCTGCTCGCAGAAGAATAGTTCGTTTAATTCTCATTGCTACAATCGCTTATAGTCGGAGCTCGCTTATGAATATCAGACGTGTGAATACGAGTTATTCATTATCAGCGCTATTCGAAATCTCCGCTATTATCTATCATCACAGCTCCGTTATGAACTTACCTTTAGTACCCACAAATATCTTTCATACATGTTTTTTTTGTTAGTTATCCAATAGAGTGAAAAATCTGAAAAAATAGCATTTCATGGTTTCTTTCATTTTTTTTTTATTTGTCGATGATTGTTTCAGTTGGCCTGTTCGCCAACAACAAAACAAAATTGTTAACAGAAGCAAAAAAAGCTTCACTCCGGCTCAGACAGGAGCCGAAATTAAAATAATAAACGTCCCGAATTCCCCGAAACAACTTTGCTAATACCGAAGCTATTTTCGGACCGATTACGTGGGATGAAATCGGAATTAAAAGTTTCAAGTGTTTGCCCGGGCCCGCCGCAAAAAGCGAAACTTTCGCCAATTAAAAATAGATAATAATTTCCGTCCGGACGTTTGTTCCGCGCCTTATTGAAAAATCAGGCCTGGATCAATACCCGGTGCCGAAAAGGCAGAAGGGTGGGCGTACGCCTCTTAATATCTCAAGTCGTATTAATTTTAAATCTGTCCAGGAATTCCTCTCGCCGTCGCTTGTGCTTTAGAATTGAAATGCTTTTTTGACGAGCTGTCAAATTAATTATTTCCTTATTGCGACCGAATGGCGAAGGAATTTTTACGGCGCTGAGTGTCACAGTTTATAATACCGCCTCTAAGAAATAAATGGCAATCACATTCACAAATAGACTTAGTAAAAATTGTCTGGGTAGTTTTGGGAAATGTTTCTCTCAATAATCACCTTATTTTCACGAAACATTTCAACAGAAATTTTGTTCTTCAACTTAGTACGACGATATTAAAATTATTCCGGTAATGAATACACCAGGAATTTATTTCATAAATTTTGAATGAGAAATTGGAAATAGAGATTTAGTGAGAAGGAAGTTTTCCGGGTTATGCCAGTTATGAGTTTCCAAAATGAGTTTATTTTGTTTATTAAGGATGGCGGGTTAGCGATATCAAGGACTGTTTCGTCTGCTCAAGGAAATCCATCAATACACAGTGTTTGAGAGTTTAGAAGTTTTCAAAACTGATCAATAAACAACTTTGACTTTATTTATCTACCGTACCTACTAGAGAAGAACTTGTTTCCAGAACATGCTTGTTTCAAATTTGCCAAATTATCATAGAGAGAATAATTTCATTTTATCCATCAGTTACTACTGTCACTTCTTCGTCTTTCACGATCTTTGCAATTCAATCGGGAGTTCCTCATTCTTTTAATGTGTCCATAACATTTCTTCTACCTCTGTATGCTTCCATATCCTTTTTCCTACCTCTGTACATGCATATTCTTTCTTTTACTGCAGTGTTAGGAATGTGTTGGAGTGGAGCAACTCCGCCTTTGCTTAAGACGTTCATTCTTTACTGATTATCAGGGAAAAGATCAGGCCACTTAGTGTTGGAAGCTTCTTGCGCAGAATGTACTCTTTACTCCTGCCACCTTTCTGCTGCCTCCGATGCGATGCATCAAATTGTTATTGAGTGGGAGAGGAAGGAGTGCAATGTGAGCTTTGGTCTCTGCTGATTATTGCGTGTGTTACTATTTCCTTAGAACTGCAAAGCAGAAACCTTTCTGCATTGTTGTTTTCTTTACAATTTTCATGGCATGTCCAAAATTTACATTGACAATTGTCCTTTTTCGGGAAAAAAACTAAGGGGGTCATTCACGAAACACGATAAGCGTTTGCAACAGTTTGCAAGTTGCAAATACAGGTAACTTAATTCATTAAACTTTCAGTCAAATGAGAGCATTATTAGTGCAACCACGGGAACAAGTAAACACCGAAAAAGTAATTTTTCAAAAAGATTTGCAAAGTGTCGTTACCGGTTTGTAAATTGCACCTGATCTGGAGGTCCTGCAACAACATTTGTATGATAAAGAAATAGGTCATATTCTTTTTAATTTTATTTAAAAAATATTTTTCTATGATAACTTGCACGCAAATTAACACTAGTAAATCTGATAAGTGTTAATTTGCGTGATTTTTTTATACATATAAATATATTAAAAAAAATAATTAAACAGAATTTGGCACGACTTACGGTGTTATAGTAAAAGGTTTGATTGAAAACGATGTGACAAGAAGAACAAGACTTTCGAAACCTATTGTCTGTCTTCTTCAGTCTGATTTGCAAAAACCGCACAAAAATTGTTTTGACCGTGTAGTTACCATGACAACATCACTACATTGCAAAGGATTTGCAATTTGCAGTGTCGGTAACGACTTGCAAGTCCTTTTTCGTGAATGACCCCCTAAAACAGTACCGTGACTCTTTTCACAAACTACTTTGTAGCATTGCAAGGACAGGTAAGCAAGGCAGACCACTCACTAGCAAACATGTTGAGCGACCGACAACAAGTCCGTGAACATGTTCCCTAGCGAGTGGTATGATGCACACAGAGTAATAAGCTCAGGCTTACGTCTTAGTTATTGGATATTTTTCCAGGAGCTTGCAACTTACGAACATGTTGACCAACCTGTCAACACATAAGCGATAAATAACGATAATAATTGAATTGAATTAAATGAAAGCAAAAAAGAGTCTCTGTTTTAGAGAACGCTAATGCTTATTGAAGAACAGTTTGTTATGAAATGAGCAATGCCGAGGAATGGGCAAATGCCCTCTATTCTCTATGCTAGTGGTCGGGTGGAGTACACTGTGGCCTATCACCTACAATATGCTACACAGCATTCTCCGCTCTACAGAATTGGCTCATTTTTCCAACTATGTCTCGGCGTTGGTTATGAGATATCAACTTCTCTTTCGTAAATGTTTTGTGAAATCAGATTATTTGCAGGACTATTTTAAATAGCTTTTAAATAACTTAAAAAAATATATTTTTAATTTGAAAAACTGGGACCCTTCTAGAGTTGCGGAACTATAAACTGGGACAGTAAAATTTCATTAATTTCACGATACAAAAAATAGTAGACAAAAAACAGTTTCCCGTAATTATTATTTCTCAAAATGGTATTAATTAAAGGCAAATTCATAGATTTTGCTCAATTCTAAATAACAAAGCTTTTAATTTTTTTCAATCTTTGAAATCGTCTTTAATCAATACCATTTTAAGTAATAATAATCACAGGAAACTGTTTTTTGTCTACTATATTTTGCTTTCGACCGTAACTGTGGTACCTTATTAATATTCACATTTCGTAATATACAGGGTGTCTGAAGATGGGTGGCGACCGGCGGTATACCGGGTGGAAAGTTTCAAACCCGAATATAGCAAAGTTCCATTGAGAACTACGTTTTTGTAGATTACTGCTCGCCATTTAAAGATACAAAAATGGTAATGGTATTAAATAAAAGATAAAATTAAGGCCAAAGTTATCGTGTTAAAATTATTCCTATTTTGTTAATACTTTTGAAATAGAAATTGAATTTTTAATTTCAAATGAAAAATGTAGTTGCCTTAGTATGTCAGATTTGAAGTTTGCAATTCAATAATCAGAATTTTGTACAATATGCTTCTTATTCAAAATAAAATTACATTCATCTGTGTAGCATACAGACGATGAAAAACTGTTAGGATTCATTTCCTATTATTTGTGGAATTGATGTTTTTTTTTTTTAATATTCTTTACAGTTGTGTGTTACTTATTCTTGAACAGTGTGAAATTTATTTAATTTTCAGTACAATTGAATTTAAAACTGATTTAGTATCGACGTGTGTCAGTATTGATTACCCATGGCATCATTTCAAGTTTATTGATAGTATCAGAAACAACAGTATTTTTGTATGCAATGACGTAGAATACAATTATCATTCTAATAAAGAAAGAATTGTTGTAACTTAAACGACAAGAGTACCTACATATTATTTGCTCTGTACAATAATTCATAATACTTTTTGACTGACGTATAAATTATTTTCCAGTAATTGAAGGAACTGAAAGTTTCAAACCTGACGTAGGCGACTAAATTTTTCGTTTAAAATTTGAAAATTTTATTTATATTCCGAAAGTATTAATATTTAGGAATAATTTTAACACCATAATATTGTCCATAAGTTTCTCTTTTCTTTAATACCTTTGTCATTTTTGTATCTTCAAATGGCGAGCAGAAATTCAAAAAAACATACTTTTCAATACAAATTTGCTATGTTTGAAACTTTCCACCCTGTTTAGCAAACCGTAATACCTCCAGCTTCGGGAGAAAAATAATTATAGCCAAAGTGACCAAGAGAAAATCAAAGAAAATATTTGGATTGACCGCAAGGGAGCGAGAATTATTATCGTATCACCGTTAATAAGGGCGGATAAAACAGTTGAATTATTTGCTTTAAAAAATATCATAACTTCTATAGTCTTTATTAGAAATTAACGAACTTCGGCTCATTTGAAAGGGAATTTTAAGCTGATTTAAAGTTTCTATTCAACAACTCCAACTCAATAACTTTGCTATAAAGTAGTTAGAGGGTGTTATTTCCAAAAGTAAGTTTTTCCCAGTATCCCAAAAGTAAATAAATAAATAAATGGAAAGACGCATTTCTTTCACAGCTATTAGGAAGCACCCGATCAAGAGAACTTGGTGAAAACCCGAAATTGATAACTTTTTTCGTTCTGGAGTTATGACCAAAAGATAAAAACGAATCTAAAAGTTCAAACAAATACTATCGAGTAATACTATTAATTTTGAGGTAAATAGAAAGATATTAATCTGTTTAAATGGATATAGTTGTTTTTGAGAGCCTAATATTTAAATAAAAGAACAATACAGCAAACAAACACAAAAATGAGAAAAACACAGGCACCAAATAAAAGTAATGAACAATAAAATGTTAAATGACGGAAAGCACTTTGAAATTTATAAAATACATTGTAATCAACAAAGATTGAAGGTCTGCTTGTAAAATATTTTCAAAATACTATCGATTTTTCATTCCGAAATAGCCGTTTACTATCCGTAAGGATCTCAATAATAATTTCTACACAACTCTATGTGGACAATGAAAAAGTATTGTACAGCGGCAGTGAAACTTTATTCATCACAGTGTATGATTATTGTTTGTTGCTTTTATTTAGTGTTTAAGTTATTCTTATTTCTCAATTTGTTGTTGTATTCTTGTGTTTAAATGTTACCTGTTCCCAAAAACATTTAAATGCTTCTAAATAATGTAATAAAATTAATAAAAACTTTTGCATACACTACTCAACAGCATTTGCTTGGACTTTCTCCTTCCGTTAATATCATCAATTAACAGAAATATTTGATAATAACTCGAGAATAGAAAAATATAATCATTTCGGGTTTTCACTATAACGTTCACCACGTTGTGGGCTTTGTAACTGTTGCAAGAGAAATACACTTTCCATTTTTTTTTTTTTTGGAAAACAGAAGAGAAACTTTATATCAGCTTAAAATTCCCTTTCAAATGAGCCGAAGTTCGTTAATTTCTGATAAAGTGTACAAAAGTTATGATATTTTTTTAAAGTAAATAATACAACTGTTTTCTATATCTTTATTAACGGGTGATACGATAATAAGTCTAAAATCAAAGTTGTGCACAATTAGTTCATTTTTCTAATGACGCTATCTATCAAAGCTGCACCTTATTCTGAGACTTTTGCTAGTAAAATTAATTTTTATTGATGGCCTTATTGATTGCGCCTCCTTGCGGTCAGTTTAGATACTGAAAAATGTTTTCTTAGAATTTCTCTTGGTCACTATGACTATATTTTTGTTCTCCCGAAGCTGTATAGGTATTATGGTTTGCTATATACCGCCGGTCGCCATCCATCTTGAGACATTCGGTATACTGACCGCTAAAAAGTATGGAGGTCTTTCAGACAGAATGGTGCGACTGGTGCGTTATTCTATAATTTAATCTTCAGTTTAACGCGAAATTGAAATTTGACTGTAGCCGTAGGAGTGGTAAAAACTTTGTCTCATGTTCTGCTCAAAATTTTAAGCAAATTTTAGTTTCTAATAATCAATTGCATAATTTATTATAAATTAGAAATCCACAGAATAACAGATGTACCATTAATTTAATTTTTCATGATAAATAAAGTTCTGGTCCTTTATTTCTAACATTTCTGCAATACCTAGCTTGGGTGTTGATAAAGTCGTTTTATTACATCGAGAAGATAATGTAATTCAACATGATATGCTTTAGAGAACGAATTTCTCGATATCCTTAAGCAGTGCAAAATGAAATAAAGAATTAATGAAACCAAGACTAACAAAATAATAAAACTCATCATTAGAACACCTCGTCATAACTATCAGTTCAACTTGAAGGGAAGTGATGAATTCTTGTTGGAATAATTTGTACAACAAGAGAACAGGTGGTAAACTCTCATTTCTTTTTCAAAACGAGCAAAAATTTCTCTCCGGTGCAGCTGAAGCATTTCAGAGTCTGTGAAACATCATCCAGTAAAGATTAAAATAGCTGAACACTCACGTTATTACAAAAACACTCTCTCTGCATGGCCGTAAATAAACGAGGCAGATTACGTTTTGCCACGGTCATGAAGTCGTATTTACATTTAACGTTTTTAGCAATCAATTTACGACAGTACGCTTAAGAAGTGGTTCAATTAAAGAGGTTAAAAAGAAGCGGACGGTCAGTGAATCATCGCAGATAAAATAGGTACAAAGTAAATAATGTGTAATGTAATCAGTAACAGAAAGAAAGATGTGTAGTTACTAAAGCCAACAAGAAAACAATGCAATTTGTGAAGATTGTAAACGATGAAAATGTGTTGGTATTGTTTATTTTGGTCCGTTTTGCTAAGGTTCTTGACTATTCGCAGGGTCAAACGGCAATTCAAATTATAAATTTCCAAGTTCGTAGTTCAATTAATTATCTTGAACTTTTTAAGTATGTAGCGCGGTATCAAGTTACTCGATGATTAGCTAAGAAAATGGATTCAGTGGTAATTTAAGTAAAGTTAAGCATATTTAATTAACCTAACGAACTTGAAAACTGTTAAGTAGATGCGTGGGTTTCCACATAAGGAATTTCAATTTAAAGCAAACACTTGATGCCGTAAACCTTATTAAACTCGAGCTACTCAAGAGGGAACTTGCATTAAAATTTCTGTAAATTCAAATTTACTTATTGACGAACTAACAGAACGAGCCAGAAAATTACTAATTTATGCAAACAAAACTTTCGTAGCATAATGTTGTTGCTCTGTTTCAATTAGTAAGGAAACCATTTCATCACCGAATTTAGATATCTCACTTCAAATACTAGGTTTTGAAATTTGTTTTAATTAATTCTAAAATTAACAAAGTAAACAATTCTTAATATAAAACGTGCTAACTCTAGTAATTTCACAGTAAAGAAGATTGGACATAATTTTTTTATTAGTAGTTGGTGTGGTGTGTTTCTTGGGCAACTTTTCATTTACACCCCCTAAATAACATTCGCTCAAATAAATATCTAGTCCAGTTATTTCTGGAATATCTAATTTAAATTGAAGTATTCTTCTGAGTGGTGAAAACCTTTTTATCACAACAGAAGAGCATATAATATATGCACAAAAACTACAAACGTGCTCGTCACCTTGGTCTTTTAGGATGACGGCCACTTGGCTGATATTCAGGGCTATTCTGTAACAATTGATATGCAAATCAATTGATATGGTCTAGAATAATTAAAGGAAACCTGATACGATTTCATAACAATTCAAGTGGAATGGCGACCGCCAATTGAAGAGAGATGCATATTAACTTGATATCACACTTGATGCATAGCAATAATTGATACGTATCAAGTCCATATCAATGTAACAGAATATACCCCATCGTTGATATCGAGCGAAATATGACATACCAGGACGTAATGGTCTCAGATTTATTTATACACAAATTGTGACTCTCTTTAACATTTTAATAGTTCTCTTCTGTGGCTTATAATAATTTTGGCATTAAGGGTAACCCAAACCAATATTCCCTATCTTTTTTCTAATTTCTGTTTTTCTGTGTTTATTTCTTTTTGTTGTAGATATGAGTGATTTTATCGCTCAACATAAATGGTGTAAAGAAGTAATCGCTCCATTGAATTAGAAGTGTAGTGTTAGTAACAATATAGAATAGAAATAGAGGTCTCACCGTATTCACCGTGAACGGCACACATATGGGTTGGTCCCATATCAGGGGGTGCTCCGTGCATAAAAAAGTGGTTATCCGCATAGTACTCGCCATAGTGGGAATGGATTGGAGAGCAGTACATGTCATTCTGGGGTTCTTGCACCACACTCTGGCTAGCTACCATTCCTCCTCTGCGACAAGTACCACGCCCACCGCGGTAAATTCCACGCCGAGACACTTTTACACACCCTTAACAGCCCTCGACACAGAATCACCACCCCACATCGAGCAGTGTCTCCACCATGAAGCACCTGAAGCACTCGCCCGAAATCACTACCTCACTCGGACACGGTTGCGTACAACGAACGACGTCTGTGGGCTCTCACCGACTCTCCCAAACGTCTTTAAACAACTTGAAAAAAGAAAACAAAATCAATTACATTAGAGAAAATCTGATATTGCAAACGGTCGTGGAATTTGCTTGCCAACTTCTGATTCATGTAGGGGAATTTCTTCCTTTGAAATCTTTTCCTTCTTTTTTTTTAATTAAAGTGGGATAATCGGAGCAATCTTGCGTTTTGTTTTTCCGTATCACGTTATCGCGATCATAAATAAAACCAGTTTTGATGTAATACGGGGAGTTACTAAGACCGAATATAATAGAAAGAAAAACATTTTGCTTTCATTTTTCAAACTGATAACTAAATAACTAAAAGTTCGAAGTTTAGTAAATGAGGTTCGGCAAAGTAAAGCAACATACGTACTAAGAGATTTTGTTTGTAGACTTTGTATGTACATATATATATATAATTTATCTAAATAATGTATCGACATTGCCTCCTGTCAAAGACAATTGTCATTATTTAGAACTTATATACTCTCTACCAGGGATTTTAGAGGTATTATACGTCTTGTCTAATACAGTATAATACCTGGGTATAATACTGTACAAAACGTAGGCGTAGAAAATATTTTTAATACTGTATTTTACATTGTACAGTATAATACTGTACAAAACGTAGGCGTAGAAAATATTTTTTATACTGTATTTTACATTGTTCAGTATAATAAAGGTATAAAACTGTAAAATTTTATTAGCGTAAAACGGCGTATAATATTTCACTCTCTAAATAAAATGTTCACCAATTTAAAACATAATCCAGATAATCAAGGTTTATTCACAAATGCGATGCATTAGTGATGAACAGATAAAACAGCAACATCCTACGATCACTTTTTGACCTGACATTGCAGTAGGATAGACAAATTGGCGGCCATGCTTGCTGTCAAAGCATAATAAAAGTTGAATTTTTTTTCTTTTGGCCGCCTTGCACTTATTAGGTAGCAAATCCGCTTCAATTTGTTTATCCTACTGCAATGTCAGGTCAAAAAGCGAGCGTAAGATGTCGCTGTTTTATCTGTTCATCACTATTACATCACAATTGCGAATAAATTGGTCAATTCATCTTAGGCTCGATTTCTTCATCTACGGATAAATCTATCTGCCAGGTAGTATCCGCGGAAACTATTATCGATACAATGGTTTCCAAGGATAATACCTGGCAGATAAATTTATCAGGAGGTGAAGAAATCGGGCATTAGTCTCTGAACAAATAACTATTTTCGCATAAACGTTCTACTTTCTTGGATAATGATAATAGTCTGATTTATAAATTATTACAAATAATACAAGTGATATTGTATTTGAATAAATATTGTATTTATTCTTGAAATTTTTACTAAATGATTTGTACACACAGATACACAGTGTTTCTTTATATATCACCAGTACGTAAACATTACCAGTATATAAACACAGTGTATAAATGTTTAGTCTGGAAAGAGTTACGCAAAATTTTGATATTCGCTTGAAACAAAGTAAAGTCGAAGTTATGCTAAGCAAACACATAGACTTCGACGTGCTCTGTGTACATTTGCAACCATAAACATGTCTGATGCCGTTCTACCAACCCAGCCAACCGACCGCATACATAATGCTTTCTGAATTATGATACATAAACGTCCAGGCGGTAATAACGTATCAATTTTCATTTTATCGCTTATTGCCTACAGCGTAGATTCTCCGAACCTATTAGAAACGAACGATGTACAGAAATAAGTCCGTGTTTACATCGCTCTTTTCGTCTTGCCCCGGAACGCGAACAGAGAAGGAGAGATGCTCCAGATGCTGCGTGGAGATTTAACGCACGTCACTGACGTCACTTCGAATACTTGTATGTAGTTTATTTGCTCGGTGAGATGGTCGAGCGCAAAATTATACCGCGGAGTATTTATCCGATGCGTGAATCACTGGTTTTAATATATACAAACTGTGTTAGTTGGTTCTTTTACTTTGCATACTTCGAATGCTTATTGATAACTTCATAGAAGATGTAACTTACTGCATAAGAAGGAGGTACTAGGAACCAGTGGCGGCTCTGGCTAATGATCCAGGGTAGACGACACAGTAAAGAATGATATGATTACAGTTAACGCGTCATTATAATTAAGAAATTATTCTTCTCAATACGTTTTAAATTTAAACAGTTATTTATATGCATCTTAGACGTTCATGTTTTTACGCTAGCCATAGTTGCCAAATTTTTTAAATCAACGTTAACGTGACATACCCAAACGTTTTGTGCATTTTTAAATTGCTGCCGTCGTGAAAATGACATTTCTAATTACTTACATATAATATGCGGAACATCCATGGCGATACTCGTATGATAATAATAACAATACCTACAACGTTCAAATTAATGCAAATTTATTATGGAATGACCACGAAATGACCAAACTGTTATACGCCCTTATAAATACGAAATTTAAAACAATATCCAGTCAGAGAAGTTTCTTGAACGAATAGTTCCGACTAACCTGAGGCGACACGATCAGTCGCCTATTATCGTGCTTATTCATTTTACTGCACGTCAGTCTAGGGCTAGATAGAAAGAGATAAATATACTAAACGTATTGTACTTTCATGAAGATTCAAGGTGAGAAATTACGTCGCCTATGGTCCCGGCCTACGCTACGAACGTGCAACGTAGGATCCGTTCAGAAATGCTACTTAGGATCCATTCAGAAATGTACCGCTACTATCTGTTTAGCAAAAATGTCAACATAAAAATAACCATAGGATATTCATAATTAATATTAAATATAATATTTATTCCTTTATAAAATGCTAGGGTAGGCGACGCCTATCTTGCTTACCCTGAAAACCCGCCACTGCTAGGAACTGAAACGGTCGTGAATACGTTTGTAAATAAAAATCGTGTTGTACCAGCAGACGCATCCGGGGGAAAGCGGAACGGAACGCTCCCGCTTAAAGGGGAAACTAGAAATTGCTTATTCGTCAGCGCAAGTCGTAAATCTTTGACCAGGGCGTAAAAACGCTACTTGAGATAAACACTTTAGAATTTTGCCTTTTGTATTAGTTTTAAGTCTGTAAGAATTCGCTACGTTTTAATTGCTCGAAACATGCTAGCTTTTAAAAAATGATCATATTACAGGCAGCGAAAGAGAAATTGGCTTTGTATAGTTTTATACATTGGGGGTTTTAGAATTTCGAACACTGTAAGGGCCACCAAGAAACGTACTTAAATGTGCTTAATGGGGGGTCGTTTTGTACTAATTTATCGATACATGGAAGAAATTTCTGAGAACGCGTTTAAATGAGACGGACGCGGCTGATTGGTCGGGATTTTAAAAATTTGCTTTCAGGACAAGAGGGGCGGAATTTTGGCGTCGGGTTGAGAAAAGAAGAATAAAAATTAGGGAACAGAAAGCGTTCGGCGTCCAAAACGATCACGAGTCTGTTATTTCAGACTCAGCGAATTTTTCTTACAAATGTTTGTCCAATTTCTGTTTGTATTCGTAATTAAATCATTTTATTTTAGTACGGTTAAAATACTGTGCAGAAAGAAAGGCAATTAAATAAAACAAAATCCGAAGCTTTCCGGTTTCGCGCCGCGAGTGATTTTAAACCAAAGTGTGTGCCTGGGTGTATTGTGCTAATTTCGGGACACGGTATAGGTAAATTGCATTCATTTGTCTTTTCTTCTTCACAAACCTGGTGGTATAAATTGATTTAAAGATTATTTTAACTGACTCAGAAATTTGTGCATAAAGAACTTGTAAATTTTAGTCTTTGAATTACTTGAAAATTCTGATTTCAGTACTTGCGCTTGCATTTTAATTTATATAATTACATTCACTTTAGTAAATTTGTCAGTTGGTGCGAATATTATTAGATTGTTTGATTGGCGAATAATCATATTTTAATGTACTCAGTTTGTAGAATTGAGCGTTTGTGACGAAATCAGTCAAAGCAAATAATTGTACTTTTAAATCTATTGGACAATTCCAAAACAGTGTATTTTGAAAAATAATTCTATCCTTTAGGAGGTATTCTCTGACATTTCGGGAAACACGCTAACAAGTGTATTTCGATTTGTTCAAGGAATTCTCCAATCTGCGCCACTGGTCTAAAGCAAATTTACCTGCCAAGTAAACCAAATGCGGCCAGCACGATTTAATCCCAGAAATCAGGGCTAATTTAATTCTCTTCACGAATTTCATAAAATTCCTAGGCCGATCTAATTGAATCAAACATTCATAGCTCACCTTCCTATCCGAGCTTCTCTTACACCCGCGTGCGGACTGAAATGCGGTTTTTGGTTGAGATATTTGCAAGTTAATTTGAAGCATTTGTTGGGCTACTGAAAGGCCAAAACCGCACACGCGGAGTGCCAATTAAACAGTTAAAAGAATGCCTTTGCGTAAACAAATTAGTTAGGCAGGTTAGGTGTCGAAAACGACAAAGGTTGAATAAAAAGGCGCTTGGACGTATTAGATGAAAACATCCTTGCCAAGCAACCTAGGCACTCAAGCGTAGTTGACGTATGATCCTTATTGAGCCTGCCAAATTAATTAGATAGAGTACGGTTTCCCTTCACCTCCTCAAGAGACGAGAAATCCATGAAAAACTAACGACGATTGCTATGTATTATCTTGCAAATTGAAGGCGGCATTTTGTATCACATACACCTCCAAAATATGTCATTAATCAGTTAATTACTTCACCAAATTAAGTACACTGTAGACCCACTGTGTCACACTGTGCATTGATTGATTATATCAGAACGTGTCTTGGCGTACTATCTGAAATATCGAAACACTAGTACCAAGACCAATCTCAATCAAAGATTTAATTAATAGTTAATTTCATCGAGTAACAAAGTTCCCACAAAAACTACTTAGTTGTGTGTGACTACATGACCAGCTATAGCGATAGAATAGAGCTCGATCGCAACGATATTCGAACGTGAAATCAGTTAAGCGAATTCTACTGTACTTCTTGTAACCGTCATTTATTTTCTCTCTGTATTGGTACATAATTTACAAGGGTTTTTACGCTCTTTTTATCAGATTCCTCAGTGGCCGGTAAACGGAGTTTTTTCCTCTTATTTCGTTTAAAAAATAAATTTGATTAAATTTAACATCTCGCATTTTTATTCATACATACGTCATTAGTTCCTTAATTCTTAATTTAATTTAATAAGTCGTCATACCAAAATCAGAATCCTGGGCTGTGTTAATGCTAGAGTCCGAGGTAGGTAGTTATAGACGATCACGGAAATGAAAGGATATTAAGAATCATTGTCTGGCTTATTTTTGAATTTTCGAAAGGGTTGTAGACCACTGGGTTCTTTTTTTGTAGGCATTCTATTTATCGATTTGGATCAGTAGTTAAACCTACTGTAAAACCGGGTTTAACTCAGGTAGTTGGAGATGTGTATTGCAGTAATAAAACTGTGAGCCTTTTGGGATTCTTAGAAATAGGCCTTCGGTTTATACCTTGATTTGTTTATTTACGATTTCAGAAGCTAAATTTTCGAGTCACTTTCATTAATTTGGGATTCTCCATCGTTTAACTATCAAACTGGCTTATGTACAATTTATACAAGTTCATTTGCTATATTGCATTTTACTGATCAACTTAAATGTCTTCTTGTTTTCCAGTGCTTGCTCTTTACCCAAATAGTTCAGTTCAAGTTCAGTTTCATGGTCTTAGGAAGATTCCAAATTGTATATACTCTTGAAAATCCGCATTTTGATACCATTTACGAGATAAATCGTTCCCCATAACAAAGAGAAGTAGCATTGTATAACTAACGATGTAGAAGAAACACCTGTGAATGACCACGGAAAATAAAGCTTTCTTATTTAGAGGTAGCATCAGAACATATTTCTAAACTACTTGGGCAATAAATCGTTCCAATTGTATGACAAAGTATTACGTATTACGAAATTAATAATATCCATCGGATCATTCACCAAAAATTTCTTCAGAAAAATTTTGTGCAAATCGTTTTTGATTGCAGTGAGAACCTCGAGCAGCCTCTGGACAGCTGTTTCAGCCCTGCTTGGGGCTTCTTCAGCAGAAACGTAGCTCGACATTCCCACTGCAGACCAAAAACGACTTGCCCAATTTATTCGCAAATGCGATGTAAGAATGATGAACATATAAAATAGCGACATCTTACTATCGCTTTTTGACCTAACATTGCAGTAGGATAGACAAATTGAAGCGGGATTTGCTCCTAATGAGTCCCCCATGCAAGGCGGCCATGCTTGCTGTCAAAGCATAATGAAAGATTTTAGAAAAATTTTTGTGCAAATCGTTTTTGATTGCAGTGAGAACCTCGAGCAGCCTCTGGACAGCTGTTTCAGCCCTGCTTGGGGCTTCTTCAGCAGAAACGTAGCTCGACATTCCCACTGCAGACCAAAAATGTCGAGCTACGTTTCTGCTGAAGAAGCCCCAAGCAGGGCTGAAACAGCTGTCCAGAGGCTGCTCGAGGTTCTCACTGCAATCAAAAACGATTTGCACAAAATTTTTCTAAAATCTTTCATTATGCTTTGACAGCAAGCATGGCCGCCTTGCATGGGGGACTCATTAGGAGCAAATCCCGCTTCAATTTGTCTATCCTACTGCAATGTTAGGTCAAAAAGCGATAGTAAGATGTCGCTATTTTATATGTTCATCATTCTTACATCGCATTTGCGAATAAATTGGGCAAGTCGTTTTTGGTCTGCAGTGGGAATGTCGAGCTACGTTTCTGCTGAAGAAGCCCCAAGCAGGGCTGAAACAGCTGTCCAGAGGCTGCTCGAGGTTCTCACTGCAATCAAAAACGATTTGCACAAAATTTTTCTAAAATCTTTCATTATGCTTTGACAGCAAGCATGGCCGCCTTGCATGGGGGACTCATTAGGAGCAAATCCCGCTTCAATTTGTCTATCCTACTGCAATGTTAGGTCAAAAAGCGATAGTAAGATGTCGCTATTTTATATGTTCATCATTCTTACATCGCATTTGCGAATAAATTGGGCAAGTCGTTTTTGGTCTGCAGTGGGAATGTCGAGCTACGTTTCTGCTGAAGAAGCCCCAAGCAGGGCTGAAACAGCTGTCCAGAGGCTGCTCGAGGTTCTCACTGCAATCAAAAACGATTTGCACAAAATTTTTCTAAAATCTTTCATTATGCTTTGACAGCAAGCATGGCCGCCTTGCATGGGGGACTCATTAGGAGCAAATCCCGCTTCAATTTGTCTATCCTACTGCAATGTTAGGTCAAAAAGCGATAGTAAGATGTCGCTATTTTATATGTTCATCATTCTTACATCGCATTTGCGAATAAATTGGGCAAGTCGTTTTTGGTCTGCAGTGGGAATGTCGAGCTACGTTTCTGCTGAAGAAGCCCCAAGCAGGGCTGAAACAGCTGTCCAGAGGCTGCTCGAGGTTCTCACTGCAATCAAAAACGATTTGCACAAAATTTTTCTAAAATCTTTCATTATGCTTTGACAGCAAGCATGGCCGCCTTGCATGGGGGACTCATTAGGAGCAAATCCCGCTTCAATTTGTCTATCCTACTGCAATGTTAGGTCAAAAAGCGATAGTAAGATGTCGCTATTTTATATGTTCATCATTCTTACATCGCATTTGCGAATAAATTGGGCAAGTCGTTTTTGGTCTGCAGTGGGAATGTCGAGCTACGTTTCTGCTGAAGAAGCCCCAAGCAGGGCTGAAACAGCTGTCCAGAGGCTGCTCGAGGTTCTCACTGCAATCAAAAACGATTTGCACAAAATTTTTCTAAAATCTTTCATTATGCTTTGACAGCAAGCATGGCCGCCTTGCATGGGGGACTCATTAGGAGCAAATCCCGCTTCAATTTGTCTATCCTACTGCAATGTTAGGTCAAAAAGCGATAGTAAGATGTCGCTATTTTATATGTTCATCATTCTTACATCGCATTTGCGAATAAATTGGGCAAGTCGTTTTTGGTCTGCAGTGGGAATGTCGAGCTACGTTTCTGCTGAAGAAGCCCCAAGCAGGGCTGAAACAGCTGTCCAGAGGCTGCTCGAGGTTCTCACTGCAATCAAAAACGATTTGCACAAAATTTTTCTAAAATCTTTCATTATGCTTTGACAGCAAGCATGGCCGCCTTGCATGGGGGACTCATTAGGAGCAAATCCCGCTTCAATTTGTCTATCCTACTGCAATGTTAGGTCAAAAAGCGATAGTAAGATGTCGCTATTTTATATGTTCATCATTCTTACATCGCATTTGCGAATAAATTGGGCAAGTCGTTTTTGGTCTGCAGTGGGAATGTCGAGCTACGTTTCTGCTGAAGAAGCCCCAAGCAGGGCTGAAACAGCTGTCCAGAGGCTGCTCGAGGTTCTCACTGCAATCAAAAACGATTTGCACAAAATTTTTCTAAAATCTTTCATTATGCTTTGACAGCAAGCATGGCCGCCTTGCATGGGGGACTCATTAGGAGCAAATCCCGCTTCAATTTGTCTATCCTACTGCAATGTTAGGTCAAAAAGCGATAGTAAGATGTCGCTATTTTATATGTTTAAAAATTTCTTCAATAGAACACCAATATAAAATGTCAGTGAATGACGAGGAAGTAATATACACACTAAACTATAACCGGATACATCTATTCGTACTGATAGCCGAGTTTTTTTTGTGTCGAATTCAGGGCACATTTAAGGTCAACCAACGCACGTGGGTCGTTGATAAATAATCGTCATCATCATCATCAAGCGCTCGTTACATAACCGAGAAACCGGGAATTAGTTACATGTACGTACGTGTGAGTCTATCTGCATATGAATGAAATTAGAGATAGTTGTATCGGGTGGAAAACACGACAGAAATGTGCGATATTAAGCGTTCCGTCTGCGTAATTCGACCTCGATTAGTTATGATACTTTGATAATGCCTTATCTGAAATACTAATTAGATGTTTTCTTTCTTCGATCGAAAAATGCTTAAGCATTCCATGATAGTCTTACATACCAAATGATTTCACACTTTAATTCCTGATTACTGATGTTTATTGAATTTTTTTTTCAAAGTTGGTTTAAGTATTGGAAAATATTTGTGTTTCATTCAACTAAACAATTTAGACCCTCCATGTCTACAATTATTTGCTTTGTTTTTTCAAGGATTATCTGTGAATAACGTATCGGACATATCGTATTTTGAATCATCCTGTATATTTAGTTAGTGTACTTTATTGCAATAATAAATATTAATTAGATAACCAATTCAAGTAAAAATAAATTTTATTATAAAATAAATATAGTTCCGGTTTATCTACAATAAATTTGGGACAGAAATCTCATGATTACGACTTCACAAAATGTTTTTTTGGTTAGAAAGTTATGGGAAATTATTTATGACCAAAGAAACAAGGATGTTAAATGCACGGTGCTATAATCGAAAATTTTCAAGGTTTTCTACTACCAGCGTGGTCGGTATCTACCGCGTTATCAACTAAATTTATAATATGAGCAGGACTTGATCTGTAATTCGCAGTTGGTTACACGGTCTGATGCAAATTAAGTTGTCAAAATTAACAAAACGAAGGGAGTTATTATTAACGGCATAACTGGCAAGAAAAAAGTAACTGTCGACGAAAGTTTCGGTTTTATTAGACCTCATCAAGACAGGTGTGACCAAGAGGTAAAGTGCTGGCAACTTGGAGATAAACAACAGATGATGCACAGACCCTTTTTTTCTTCTCAGTTATGCTATTAATAATTTCTTTCAGTTTACATTCTTTGATTTGAAAAATTAAAAACTTTGGAATTTTAAGTTCTAATCTAACTTTAAAAGTTGTTTTGTTTACTCACTTATACGAAGTGCTTAATCATGGCCTGCTTCAATAATAAATTTAATTGATACTGTGCGGTACTTTTATTAACGTGAGTTCATACAATGTAAAGAGATACTTTCATAGAATACCGACAGAAAAGTCATAAATGTTTACATAACTATAGTTTCCTGTTTTGAAAGTGGCAATTAGCGCTGTAATTTACAATATTTTTTATAGCGATTTAAAACTAAGAAAATAAGCAAACTGGAAAGGTTGTATGTACTGACGACTATGGAATTCTGTCGCTAGAATTATGCAATATGAAATGCCATCTCATTTCCACTGAAACTAAAAGACGAAAAGAAAATGAAAATATTGCAAGAGGAGTTGTAGAGATAGTTTAATAAATAGCAACTGTGATTCTTAACCGCAATTATCCAACTAGATTGAAAAATATTACAAAGAAAAACACAAACTGGAATAAAGTAAAACGAAACGTTAAAACATAAAACAAGAACAGCTTAAATAGCGACATCCTGCAATCGCTTTTTGACCTCTTTAAGCTATTAATTATTACTACATTGTAATTGCGAATATCTTTGGACAAGTCATTTTGGTTTGCAGTGGAACTCTCGAGCTACGCTTCTGCTGATGAAGCCCCAAATAGGACTGAAACAGAGGATGTTCAAGGGATCCACCGAAATGAAAAACGATTTATATTTTTTTTTTTTAAACAAGAACGTTTAATACTAAGAAAGTAACAGAAAACTAATTTGAAATAACGACGATATTCTTGATTCTTGCCTCCCAACAATTTCCCTGACAAAACACACTGGGAAATATACAAATAATGAAAACTACAAAAGAAAATGATGTCAGAATAAACAATATAAAGTTATATAAGACATAAGTGAAAAGAAATTTCCAAGAAGGTTCGTTAGTAAAGTTTAATAAATCCTCAACGACAAATAGAGAACAGAAAATATAAAAAGAACCAAGATGGATTACAATAATCTTAAAATCTGTTTCATATCTCTAGGGAACGTTTTCCTACAAATAAAAATAAGAAAAAACGTCAAAGAGTATAGGGATTGAACTTACAATCAGTCGAAATAGTAAATTATGATTTTATCTATTAATTAAGTAAGCACTTTTTTTGAAGTATGAACCACATTCGATTTTTATTATATTTCATTTTCCACATCGACGGGCAACTCTTAATGAATACCTAGTCGTTCTAGAATGTAAGAAGTACCAGATGTGTTAACACCGGGCCAGATTTCACATTCGCGAGCTTTCACGTGCTCTCTAGAAAAGTGCGTGGATCAGTTTGTAGGGAGAGGAGAGGTTATCAACTCGGCACTTCGTCATCATCTGCAAGTCCGCCGACTTTCCTCTTTTCCATATGTAATTATCATTTCAGCCTCTCAGAACCAAGTGATATTTATTTTGATTATTACTTTGTCTGAACGTACACAAATTCGAACGTAAATATTTAACAGCTCCTGAATTATTTTACACTCTGGTTCAATAACAGTCAGATTGTAGGGTTGTTTATTTAAACAACGACTTCGAATGTTGAACACGCGCGTTGTCTATTAATAAGGAACGCAGTAAACCAAAAATAAGAGGAACACTTGGTCGGGGGACCTTTTTTAATCATACACTAAATCATAATAAGTGGCATTAACTAGGTTACTTACTTTTTTTATTATTACAGTAATTATACGTTAAAAAGCAGTTCAACAGAATTATTAAACTTGAAAATGTGTGATGTTTCATACCTGTTTCTTTTTAAATAATAAAAAAAAGTATTTTAGTATATGGTCAGTTGAGCAGTTAATAATTTCAGCACTTGTTTATTATGAAGCCATAATAATGCCAATTTTTAATGTATTATGAGGTCTATAAAACACTAGTGCAATTATGAACCCATAATTAAACTGTCAACTGCCATAACAACAAATAAGTCACTGGAGAAAAATTTCTTCATGACTAATTAGCTTAAATAAATAGCTATATGTATATTAGACATTAGGAACTTAATATATACATAATTACAAACATTTTGTATAACTAGTGTAAGAAAGAAGCTCTTGTAAAAAAGGATAAACGAACTAACAATTTGGAGGAAAGATACAATGTTCGTTGAAAGAGAAGTGAAAAAGGGTTGCGAGAACTGCAGAGGAATTGCATTATAAAGGGTAATTTATACAATCAAATTACATAATATGGGACCATAAGCAAAGAACGGTTGGTAAAGGATAGTTTTGATACAGTCGCGATCATTGTAATCGAGACTGCTGTAAGCTACCTACTAACGATTAGCTGCCGACAGGGGCGGACCATCAAATTTGAGGTCCCTGGACTAACTCTGTTTGGAGGCCTACCCAATTAACCCAAGTTTCTGTATTACTAACTAACAAATACCTCACGTGGGTTACAAGATTAAATGAAGATCAAATGTAATCTGAATCTGTGAAAATTAGAACTTATTAATCATAACAAGATTTCAGAATGTCCAGTACAGTATCTCAGAATAATTTTAAATTACTTAATTAAATATTAATATTTTTTAATTTCTCAATTTGATTTGATATGATGCTTTGAGGGGTTCATTTTAATACAGGGTAATTCATAATAGGTAGTTACAACTAAAAGTCTGTTGAAACGAAAAATTAAATTAAAAAAAAACAAGAGGCTCAAATTAAATAAAACATTTAAATCTAAGTGTCGCCTTGCTGGCAAATATAAGGAAAAAAAAACTTAAATGTTAAAAGGAAATCTCGCCAAATAGTCAATCTTTGTTCTTGTGATAACCGATGAATAAATAGGTTTGGAAAACTAAGGTATGTCATATAGTGACTCGAGGCTTATTTCCGACTTTTATTCAAAATTTGACTAGTTATCAATACCATCGATAATCGTCTGTAATCCTTTGCGATCTTGATATTCGTCTTCCTCTAAACAATTTGGTTTTTGGATGAAATCATTCCATTTTGGATTAAATCATTCATACTCGATTAAATAATTCAAAAGTAATAAAGTGTAAAAGACATGCGGACGGGAGTTGGAGAACCGACCCTTTTGTCCCCAATTGGAGAAAGTTGGAAATTTTTAAAATAGGAATATATTAATAAAAGGTGAAATGTAGTTCATTTACACAAGAAAAAAAAAACATCCGATGTATTAGTGCATTTTCTATGTCTGGAAAATTCTTAATTGAATGTACCCTCATTTTAATTTAGAACATCACACACAAAATCTTTCCCTGTTATAAATCATCCTGTATTTTAATTTACAATGCCTTTGAAGTTTTAAATTCGAATGATGTTTGTTAATCGTAAATAATTTTTAAGCATTTTAAAATTATTTTCATACTATTTTAATGGATACAAGAAATAAAATAAACGTGATTTTTTTCTCTTTCTAAGCAAATTTTGGATGATTAATTTTTATAACCATTTGAACTTCTGGGACTAAACTATATTTTATTTGAACGACTATCCACTAACGATAGAAAGTCACATAAAACATTGATATTTTACTTATTTTACTCAAATCCAATACAGTTGCTTCCTGTTGTTGCAAAACCAGTGATTTAAAACTTGCATATTTAGGGACTAACCATTTTGAATAATTTATGTAATTAAAGACTCTTATCGCAAGCTTTTGTGATTTTTGATTTAGATCCCTCAGTTTCTTCTGTTTAAAAGACAGTATTTAAAACTTTCAACTTGATTTCATTGGATTGAATTGGTGAGTCGAAAGGCAAATATCTAATACTGGCTGTTATGCAACCATAAATGATTTTATGTCGTCGGATACTCGATTTTCTTTTGAAGTTACAGATGTTTATTGTTACACGTAACTTTGTTTCCTGGCGTTTACGTCAGTCAACAGCTTTGGTTTGCACGCTTTTTCCCAATGATACATGCACAGACATCAAAGCGGCTCGACCGGGAACGAACGGGAAAAGGATCGGGAACGGTTTGCTGTAAATTAAGAAAGGCGTTTTATTTTTATGCTTCGCGGTACTGGAAAACCTGCTCGTGTCTCAGCGGCGAAATACTTTCGACAATTTATGATTAATGCTCTCAACGCAAACGTCCGGTGCTCAATTTAACGATCCGTTTCTAATTTGAGTGGTTCTGTCGGCTTCCATAAAATTTCCCGTTAATTTTCTGTTACACTGACAAAGTTTGACTAAAAGGAAGTCTGTCCATTTGTCGCCTTTTTGATCATCGTTCTTTTTTAGTGAAACTGAAGTTCAGGATAACTTTTACTTCCTTTATTTGTAGTTTTTGGATATTTGAGTTTTGTGAAAACAGGAAAGACGAAATTGCATGTGATTTTGAAAAACTGAACTTAGCGGTTTTGCGAAAGAAGTCAAAAGTATGCAACTGGTAAATTGTTAACAGACCATGAGCAATGAAATCCTCATTCATCTGTGGGTACAGGTACTGATTGTGATTTGATAATTGCCTTCACTCTGAAGAAACAACGTGAAGATAATTAAATGTACATACGTATAAAAATACCTAATGAAATAAAAATAGTAGCAAGTAAGACAAATAGAACAGATTAAAATCAGAAATCATAAAAAATAAATAACCTTGAACCTAAATAATTCTGACAATCCTCAAAGTAAAGCCAATGACCAGCACCAACCAACTTTACGTGGTTCTTTCTCAAAAAATAGTTCGAGTAGGATACCATGTAAAAGAGAGCCTAGGGGTGATCCTTGTGGAACTGGAGATCTTTGACCGTATCGAAAGAATCAATCAAAAATTTCCTTTTTTGAATACTGTTATGACTTTAACAATTCTGTGAGATAAAGGTAAACGTCTTTGTTTAAAAGCCTCATTTATAATGCATGCTAAAGCATACAAAAAATATCTGATACGGTTCTCATAAGAAAACAATGCACCCTCTGTACCACTGCTGAATTTTGATGTACAACCATGGTATAGGATTAGAAAGGTATAATTACAAACACTGCTGTATGCCAGAGTTTCATTCACGCGGACGTAAGATAATGTGAAAGCATACGAAAGGTAGATCACACCGAGGCGGCCATCCACGCGTCCGGGAATGTCCGATAAAGTATGTCTTACATAAACTGATATTGAATTTTAAACCTTCGCATTTCAATTAAATTAGCCTCAGTGAAATTCGTCTGCAATATGGGGCGAACATAGTGCAAGACAGAAAGAAATATCGCTATTCCTGGTAACTCAGGATAAGATAGTTGAATGGCAGAAAATTAATTAGTATTAACACATACTGTTTGCGAAAAAGATTTTTAAAAGAATATATTTCTTGGTAGGTTAACAATGAGTTGTTCTTGGTAGGTATATTTAAATCTAATTAACTAACTAGAAGGTAAGCAAAAATATAATATTCGCGGGTCGAAATGTTCTGCTATGATCATGGTGTCAAACATCGTTCACTAACAGAGCGGATATTTTTTTATCTATCTCTCTCACATATTCATCTTACGTTTCTGTCCCTGTACCGAATGCGTCGTCGTATCATCATTACTTATTATCCACCATGTACGCAACAAATTAAATAATATTGAAGACTGCTATTAGTCCCAGGATAAAGGTAGGTAGACATACTGTACGCTTGTACCTCTGTTGGTATGAGTGAAACCAGAATGAAACGTCCCTTGTTTAATCGATGAAAAAAAATACGGAACATTGAGAGCAAAAATCGAAGATTGCACGCAGAAATAAAACTAACTGTAATCTTTTATATATAAAAAAAAAACTTTCATTATGCTTTGACAGCAAGCAGGGCCGCCTTGCATGGGGGACTTATTAGGAGCAAATCCCGCTTCAATTTGTCTATCCTACTGCAATGTCAGGTCAAAAAGCGATCGTAAGATGTCGCTATTTTATCTGTAATCTTTTAATTTTATTTTTCTAGTTATTCATATTTTACTTAATTTAAAATTATTAATAGAAGTGGTAAAATAATTTTAATTTTAACTACGCCCTAGTCGGTTTAAATAATTCTTTTCCCGCTTTTCAACTTTAGAGCGTCCGTGACTATTCCACAGAACATTTTATGCACTGAAAGTTAGATTGGATGTTACATGTCATGTGTGTGTGTGTCAGATTTGATAGAAGCAAAAAATAACATGGATATCATTATAAAGCCGATAAACACGCACTGCACTCGTGATGATAATTTATAAATAACACAAGCGGGTACTCGGAGAAAGTGTTTCTTTTTTTATTGCAAAAATGTGGAAATCTCGAACAAAATAACAATTCCTTTGAACTCATACGTGCCACCTCATTCTTTCTCGTGTACGCATCGGGGAATAGCTGGCTTTGCTCTTGGTGTCATCGATGGCATGCAGTTTATCTGCAAAATTAAGTTTTAAATCCCGCAGAAGCAATCAGTAAGTTTCAACTCTTGTCAGGAAGTGGTGGCACTAATGCACAATTCTCATGCATTATTCATTGGGCGAGAACGATTCCCTTGTTGTTTATAAGACCATAAATCATAAACGTTTGCTCACTGCTGCATTTAATGTTTATATTGTCTTCGGCGCTCGTCTAGATGAATTATTGTGGGATGGAATGGTGTTGTAGATAGACTTATGGCGAATCAATTTTCTTGGTGATGTAGAAATCTCACGTTTCTTGTTTTCAGTTACGTAAGATTATTTTTGACCTACCGTTTACTGATAATAATCGATCTTTTCTTGTTAGGCTAAAGATTTGAAAACCAGCAAATGTTCGCATTGTTATGATGCAGCAGTTAATCTTACACTTATCACACCCTCATTCACCAAAGGAAAAGAACAAAAACACACGGTGTTACTTCAACCTTCCACTTATTAGATTTAGGCTCGATCTTTTGAGTTCCTTGTAAATTTATTTGCCTTAGAAACTATTATCTCCAGCAATTTTATGGGGTAGTTAAATTTACGAGCAGGTGAAAAGATCCTGCCTTAGTTATCAAAAAATTGATTTATAGAAGAGAATTAGTACATCAGAAAAGTAAATGAACATAGATAAAGTTACAGTCTACTTGGTATGTTTTTTTTTATTATGAAAAACATATTGTGTCAATATAAATAATTGCACTTTTTGTAAGTGTGCAAGAAGAGAAAAATATGTTTTGAAGCGTTATCAGGCTCTTTTCGCAGGAAAAGTAATATCGCGCTTGTCATGCCCAATAAACAAGTCGGTAAATATTTATAACTCTGCACTTATATTATCGATGTGATATCAACAAGATTAGGAAATATATTTTCCATTTATTCCGAGAGAAAAAAAGAGTAAATATGTTCGTGATATGATTCATTTTTTTTATTGCATTTAGATGCTTTACAGATTCTTTTGTATCAGTTAATACTTACTACTTAAGTTCAAATTACATTAAATTTACTTCGTTTACATTTCTTGTAAATTCATTGAAATTAGATTATTTTTTTGCATTGTATTTATGACATTGAGAAACTGCATTATTATGTCAATAACATATATACAATAATATTTAAAAATATTATTGTATATTTAAACTTATTTATTATGGTTACATGAAATAATAAATTTTACTTATACTTTCCAACAACAATGTAATATGTGATCATATTGCAAATTTCGTGCAGAATGTATGAGTACAGCTTAAAAATTTCCTTTTCCTTTTAGTACAAACCCTCGGTCACATTGATTATTAATGTAAATCAAACGTGGGCATATAAATCCGAAAAGAGCGAGGTCTACTATTGACGGTAACAATGAATCTATTAACAAAGAAGTGTGATCTCCTAGAAGTTATAAAAAAGCTACCTGTGTCATTGGCTACTGTGTTTAGCACGCAACTAATATTGCCCAGTTCGAAATCTTCCTTCACGTTTGGAGTTGCTCATAACTTGAGATAGGAAGAAACACAATGTATCTTGTCTTATAACTTACGTATGAACAAGAATAAACATCAAATGAAACATCGTAAAATTATATCACATGCTCCTACAAATTGGTTTACTTGTTGCCTTAAGGACGAACAAAAGTATGGGGTCTATGCAGCATTACCTCAGTTGCTTCCGCAATTACTTCACCTGTAAACTATATCGTTTGACCATCACCTTTCATCACGATAGCCGCTTTCAAGGGATCCCGCAACATCTGTCTAAAGTTCCATACAAAGTGTTCACGCATAAAAGCATTTTTTGGATATTAATCTTCAATGCATTTATCTACTGATGGAGTTAAGTTTCATTAATCTCTCTTCTGTTACGCAACTTTCAAGTTTCAAATATACAGTGAGTTACAGTTTTAAAATAACAATTTTTGTAAGTAAACTAATAGCTCACACAAGAGAAACAATTAATTCTGCAGCAGAATTACTTAAAACGTCAAAAGTAAATGAGGTCGGCTGATTATGAACGGTGTACAGCACCGACATACGTCCATTAAACGAACACCAAATGCAAAACAAATTGTATTTGAACGCACGCTATAATATTATGTGCCATATTTTAAAGTATTTTATTTATTTACACAGTGGCGTACCGGTTCGGACAATTTTCTATTGCTAATTTCAAAAGAATATTTTTTTACGCTTTACTGCTTTATATTTTCGTCTCGATGCGCTATTTAAATCTAATTATGTTCTTAATTTACCCATTGTTACGTGGCTCTCCAAATATTGCCCTCACTTTGTATCTCACTTTACTTATTATATGAACGTACTATTTTATTTACTTGCGCATTATGTATTTTACTTTTGACTCTTTGACTTTAATTTTAATTGTGTAACTACTTTTCAAAGGATTTCATTTTTCTGCATTTGCAGTATTCTTACAAGTTCTCGTGATTAACCTTATCTTCCGAATGTCTTCAAGGGTTAGTCTTAAGATGTAACATTTTCCCATTTGAATTTTCTTTAGTGAAACTGCCTGTGTACATTCTTCTTTGATTTGTCCCTATCATTTCATTAGCGGTTGTAAATACAGCGTAACTTCTTTAATTCGTACACATTTTAGTTGGAACATCTGGTAATCCGATTTTCAAAGACGGGATCTGATAATCCGAACGTTACTGGTAAAGACTTGTGGACTTGGACAGGGTGGATCAATTTCGATGTCTCTTATAAGCATCTCTATATAAGATAGTGATAGGCGAAACTGCTATTTTCAAATAGCAATAGCAACTTGTTACTGTTACAAGAAAATGCAGTTTAAAATAGCAGCTGTTTATTAGCAGACTATTTAACTTAAACTACGTTTCGCATTTTTATGGATATTGCTAATACAATGCTAGTACCCAGCCAGGATGGTTAGGTCAGAATGGGTCCATAAGCTACCCACCCACACATCTGGTTTTTATTATCCGACCGATTATTTTTGTTTATTAAATTATTACAGATAAAATAGCGACATCTTACTATCGCTTTTTGACCTGACATTGCAGTAGGGTAACAAATTGAAGCGGGATTTGCTCCTAATAAGTTCCCCATGCAAGGCGGCCATGCTTGCTGTCAAAGCATAATGAAAGATTTTAGATTTTTTCTAAATTATTAGAGTTACCCTGCCTCTTTATTTCGCACATGAAAATTTGTTGTCGTGCAATTATTATGGAAACGCTTCGTTAAAAGAGTGTTTATTGTCTCCTTATCGTAGTGTATCCTCTAGTCTTTTCTACTTCTCTGGGCCGACCTACAATTTACTACTGCTGCCGAGCATTACAAATGTATTTCGTACATACAGTGTACTAGTACAAGTAGCAACCTACTATTGCTATTATGTGATAGCAGTTAAAAAAATAGCAGACTGCTAACTAGCAACCCAGCACTACTATAAGAGGTAGAAAAAAAACCATTGGTCAAGTCATGATCTCTTTTTTTAGAGATTAAGTCAATAGTGTAAACAAAAATTGACGATCTTCTTTTGTTTTCAAGTTATAGGCAAAAATTGCCATTTTCGACTTTTCGTCATTCGAGCATATCTCGTTTATTTTTAGCGATATTATTGAACGTTATAAGGACACTTTTGGAATACAAAAAATTTGTAGAAAATAATCGTCAGTATACCGTACTATAAAATTTTAACTAGCTCTAGCTACAGTATGTAAGTACGAATGAAACGAACAGAGTGCATAATAATAGACAAGGAAACTAAAAGGCGGTACAAGCCAATGCGCACATGCAATTAGACGGAGAGGTGTGAGAGAGTAGATCCATCATTTACCCTCTGTTATTATCTCACTCGCACTTGGAATGATGCTATGGTGCTATAGCCAGTAAATTATTTGCAGTACGGTATACATAGAATTATAGGAAGGAAGATCGTGTAGTGTGGAATTCATGCGTTTATTCGTTGTGAGTTGATGAAACTAGAAAAAAGTCGAGAATTCAATGCTCCTACACGATCACATATTAAAACAAAACCACTCAAAACGCCATCAAAAACCGCATATTTTCATCGTGGCATGGAAAAGCTCTTAGTATTACAACAGATAAACGTGAAATATGATGATGATTTAAATGCGCCGTCATAAATTAATTTATTCGCAACCCAGGACCGATTAAACCACACGGAAAAGCAATATGATTATCTCGCAAAGGCTAGACGTAAAGATTAACGCAATAAATTTCGGTAATGGGCCATGTGTAGTTTAAGTTATTCTGACATGTGTTGAAGACAATTTGCAGATCCTCGTTAACTAAATAAATACAAACGATTAAATTTATGATATAAGTGTATATAACGTATGTGTATGGCGACGTGCTTTTATTATTTACAAGCTAGTCGCGAGCGCTAAATCTAATAAGCACACATAGCGCGGCGAATCGCGGCGCCGAAAATTTCTTTTGCTGTATTCTTATGAGAGTGCGCACACTTACGCGAAGCGCGGCGAAGCTACCCAACGTATCCAAGTACGGCTAAAAAAAAAAAAAGTCGCCGCTCTTCGCCGCGCTGTAAAGTGCCAGAACCTTAAAGGTATAAATCGTCCATGCAAACGTACTTAATGTTTGAGTATCTTGAAAAGTTTTTGTTTGATGAGATGTTTCAGGAGAAATTTATTGAGGTTGAATTCATAAAGTCCATTTCTGACCTCAAGATTATCATGGTGAGAGAAAGGGAAAGAAATGTTAGGAAAATGGCAAATATATAATTTACTTAATATACCAGAGAACGGTCAAAGCCAGGTTTTCGGTACAACATATTTTGCTTCTATAGGTGTCGGATTCTGAAGGCACAGGCTTGAATCGCATGCATCGTAAGTATCGCAAGAATCGCACTTCATTTGGAGTGTCTTTGGAAATGTGATCAATACGATGCGATCTGGTTAATGCCGCGTTATGTAAAATTAAAGAAAGTAATATTTTCTTGTCGATGCGATGCGTGCGCCAAATTTAATAAATATCCGTAAAAAAGTTCACACCACTGATGGAAGTAATACAGGGTAAGTCCGGGGTAGTTGGCCATATGAGAGAGCTGGCGCAAAAAAATAAAATAAAAAGCAAGTAAGTTCTTTGTTTATTGTTTTGACCAGTATAAATATTTTCTAGGTTATTTTTGTATTTGTCGCAAAGTATACGAACAACGATTCATTCTAACCTCAAAATTGCGCGTGTTGTGTCTTTACATGTTCACATTTTAGGTGTGGTCATCTCTCCCAAAAGAAAAGGAGAGACAGCCATTTGAAGTCGGTGTGTTATGTCAAATGGTCATCATATACCGACGGTGCATAAATGATGCTTTATCCAAATAATTAATTTATTTTCATACGTGTTTTAGATACCTAATAAATACAAGAGAAAATCAGCGTCGGCGAAAATCGCAATTTCTGGCTTTAAAGTAACGGGAGTGTATCCATTCAATCAAGAAGCGGTGCCAGACTACGTGTTTATTCAAAAGTCCGTATAACGTCTAATACTCGTATTGCACGAGCGATTCCACATATTACGTCTGCAGTGGATAATGATGACGCATCTAAGCCAGGCTGTTGCAATGAGCCAAGAAGATACACAAATTATAGTCCTAAAATCGTTCCCAAAAAATCGAAAACCTCATTGATCACTGCCACTGTGTCTAATGTTTTAGAGTCAAGCACTCCGAAATAACTTCCATCCAATAACGTTGCAGATTACACCCCTTCGCAATTTTTACAGGAAATATCTCCTATTCGACAAAAACTAATTGAGTTCGAAAAAAACAAGTTGGCACACCATTAACTTTGGAAAAACATGTCAAACACAGAAAATGTGTTACAGGAAAAAGCGTAAAAAAGGAGAACATAAAAAAGCCGAAAAAACGAAGAGCCAAAAAAACTCTGTTCGATGTGCAAGCAAAATAAGAGCTACCCGAAGACATCTAATAGTAGAGAAGATGTCCCGTTAATAATGTTATCGGATAAAAATAAGAAAAAAAGACAACGGAAAATGACAACTGTAGCGGTTGTGGAGAAAATTACTACGAAACACTTCTCATGGAAGACAATACAAAATAATACATAGTGTGACAATTTTGGTTACATGAAAATTGCTGAACTGAATTTGATGATTGTTCCAAATGTGATCAAGAGAAAAAAAGAGAGTTAATAATAGAAAATAAGACCTAAAAATTATGTTAAAGCTAGAATTAAGTTATGGTCATCAGACCCCGATACCTCGGGGGAGATGGCCAATTGTGATTTAAAAAAAATCCCATTAGAAATTGTTACTTTTTGTTTAATCTCCTAAAGTTGTTTGCTTAAAGTTTAACTACAAATAAAGATTTTTGTAGTAACGTGTAAGTTTTTTTTTTTTTAACAGCGTTTAAAGAAACCATGGCAAACTACCTCGGACTTACCCTATGTCCTGAACCTTTGTGGTTTAATCTGACCGTTAGCCCCAAACGTACAGACGATTACTTGCTACTTTTTCGCTTTATGAGATCCATCAGTGATTTGGCTCACTATTACTCTGAAAATAGGGGCTATTCTGTATCGAGTACGTTAAATTTAAAAAAAATTTTGTGCAAATCGTTTTTGATTGCAGTGAGAACCTCGAGCAGCCTCTGGCCAGCTGTTTCAGCCCTGCTTGGGGCTTCTTCAGGAGAAACGTAGCTCGACATTCCCACTGCAGACCAGAAACGACTTGCCCAATTTATTCGCAAATGCTTTGACAGCAAGCATGGCCGCCTTGCATGGGGGACTCATTAGGAGCAAATCCCGCTTCAATTTGTCTATCCTACTGCAATGTTAGGTCAAAAAGCGATAGTAAGATGTCGCTATTTTATATGTTAAATTTAAAGGTCTGTTGCAATAGTAACAACTAATTATAAAGCTTCTTGATTGGTTGTTACCATAGCAACAGTCCCTTAAATTTAACGTACTCGATACAGAATAGCCCCTATTCACCTCTAAATAGTATCAATTCATTTAAACACAACGTGACGTTATCAATGATTTCATATTCAAATTTCGTTTACATAACGTAAAATCACCGATAACGGCACGTTACGCATAACATAAAATAATACGAATGGTGATTGTCTGATAATAATTACATTGGAAGGTGTTGCTGGAAGGATGATCTAAGTTCAGTTTCACATTACAAAAGATTTTTGAAGAAACACAGCAGCTTTTAAAAAGGTACCACAAACTCAGAATGGGACTTGGATTGTTCTTCACGTAACGTTTTCAGTAGTCAGTCTGCAAAATGTTTCGAGGTTGCTTATGATTTCATAAACAAGTACGTTTATCTAAGTACGTTTGGAAACGCCTTAAGTTTATGATAAATTTAAGTGGGAAAATCGAAAAGATCTAAAGGAAGTTGTCGTATCCTGTAGTTTATGTGCAAGAAAATATAAAAAAATGGCATAGCTCGTTGCAACAAGATCTTAAAATAAACCGGCCGCATGCTCGTCGATAAACTTCCCAGATAAAATAGTTACGGCGACTGAAGAACCTTGCAACCAGAATAACACGTTAAATAAAATCGTCAATTCTGTTTTATTTTATTGCAACAGGAGCCGTTCGGGTTCGTAGGAGCGATTACTGGCCAGCTAATAAAAGGAAGGAAAAAAGCGTGTCCAGCAAGCCAAACTTCTGCTTCTTTGTCGCCCAAGGACACCGGTACCGAGAGTTTGATGTACTCGTTATTTAGAATTGATTTAGCCGCAGCGAATTCCGTTTGTACGTAAACAAGTACTCTTCTTTTTGGTTATTAAACTCGCTAAGTGGAGGATTATTTTTAGGCAGCCGTTTCACGCAAGGTCATTCGCGCTTCCAGTGAATTTCAATCGGCTATTTATAAATACATTAAATAAACTTTACAACGAGAAAACACATAACGCATGTGTGAGTATTTGTACAGGTGCTTGCATTAAATAAAATTATAAAGGTGTTGAAAAAATCCCAGAAATCGATTTGCTTTTACTATCATTCAGTTGCAAACGTCTAATGTCTACACAAAAATCATTGAATGCGATTGAATTGTACACACATAGTAATAAACAAAACGGGGATTTTCTTATGGCGTACGTAATCTCTTCTTAGAAAAAAAAAGCAAATGTGTAGGCTGGTTCAGCAACTTAAATAAGTGGATTTTAAAGTTACTCATTCTATGGAAAATGTATCAGAAAAGTGCTCTGGTTTTATAAATACGAACATAATCGATTGAAATATACAGGTTGTGTCAGATGCAGCTTTTAAAATTTCATTTGAGTTGGCGAAATCGTAGTGCACGAGAGTGGGTGAATTCACATCAGTAGCTACCGTGCTGTACTGTGAAACTGGAACAGCACACAGGACACAACTGCGGGGGAATGGGCGTTACGAGTAAAAGTAGGTACACTTCTGCTATAAAGTTTTCGGAGTACGAGACATGTCACTGGCAGTAAGAAATTTTATGTTTTGTAATTATGAACCTTATAGCTTTTACAACCGTACCTGCTACCCCGATAATAAAACCGGTCATCGCAAACACAGCGATTTAACACAGATGCGAACTTATTCAACCAACTTGAATAATCTGCTGGAAAGACATTCATTGTAGTTGGATGGATAAGAAATTTAACAAAATTTATTTTCTAAATATTATAACATGTGTAGTAAAAGTGTGTAATGTGTGCATTATGAAATTAAAATTTCTGAAACTTTGGCAATTGAAATTAAATAAGTCAATAAAATAAAATCTGTTATTTTTCGTTAATTAAATTTAACTTTCTAGTTTCATTAAATACACATATGTTTTGCAACTAATTAATAGCTTTGTTGAGCAGAACTTCTTAGCATTTATATTATTATAATAAGAAACAAATTTAAATAATCTAGCTCATTCTATATATTTTTTCAAATACTCAAAAATCATTCACATATTTTCACAAAATAAATGTTATACGATTTAATCATTTTCTCTTAACTTCTAGATTAATGAAAACTTGCCAAACTTTGTGGATGAACTTTTCAACTTATTTTACTGATGTCAGATTTGAAAAGAAACTAAAAAGAAGAATATTATTTTTTCCTCTGTGGCGTAGAATGAAATATGTATATTATTTTTATCGCAAGTATTGCAATTTTTAAGTATTACACATATCATTCTATATTCTAGGAGTTTAATACTATATTTGTTAAGTTTCCTAAATTTGTATGATTCTGAATAATTTTAATGAGTTAATTATTCGATCAATAAGTATCATCAGTAAACTTATTATTTAAATGAAATTAAGTTATTTTAAATTTATTTCACTGTAAATTCTTACAATATTATATGATACCGTATAAAAAAGAATAACATTACTTGTTTCCAATAATCAAAACATAATTTTTGTTTTATGCATACTTGATATATAAAATTGTTTTAGATTTTTTTTTATATATTGTGCATCCTATACCATGAGTTTTTTTTACTCTGAACATGCAATGTAAATATCCCTATGGTCAATTTTAGAAAAAATAATAACACTTATTTTTAGTAAAAACATTTTAACTGTTTCAAATGACCTTCACGTTTTAAATACTAATGCCAAACGATTATCAAATTCTTTCGTAGTATTTTTTAAATATTTCAGACATAATTCATGACATTCATAACTGACATTAACATCATATTTGTTTTATTGAAACTTGTTTGCATATTCTGCCATGCATTGACATGTTTTTTTTATAACTGAACCTGGGAATATTTACCTTTTATGTTTAGAGTTAATAAAATAAGTCACGGTATGTATAGATGCTTCATTTTAGGATCCGCAGAAAAACATAACAGCATAAAAGTCATAGGTTTTTATACGTGATATCTCTTTATCACAAAGAACAAAAGGGTATCATAAAACAGAGGTTCGGTAAAATGAAACATAATTTTTCTTGATGTCGAAAATATTTTACATGAATAGGTTTCTTGACATGTGAATAAGACGTGTATGATAAAATTGAATTGAAAATATAACGGAAATGCTTAAATAGCATAATAGAAACCGCTTAAATAGCGACATCCTGGGATTGCTTCTGCTGACGAAGCCCCAAATAGGACTGAAACAGCTGTACAGAGGAACGGGACAAAATAACTAGAATAAAAATTGTGAGGTCTATTTGCTTAAAAATAAATAAAATCGAACATATGTCCTAATTGTTATTATTTTCTTAAAATTATGTGAGCTTTCCATATGGCAAAGCTTGTCGGTGAGCTAATAAATCACTCTGTATTTCATATTTACTAAAAATCTATTCATGTATTTCTCGTAATGAAAATTTTAGAATCCACAGAAAAACATACACAAACTACAAACGAATAAAATTTTTGTGAAGTCAAACAAACCAGAAGTGTATAAAGGCAGAAATTTGATATAATTATAATTTCTCAGATTAATTAACATCGTCGATCCTTTATAGCAATTTAACATTTATATGTCTTTATAATATGATCTGAAATTCTGTTATTTAACAATATAAAATATTCTAATTAAAAAAAAAAAAAAATTTTTTTGCTCAATTTTTAAGTTAAAGCAAAAGAGAACAAACAAATTCGCCACCGCGTCCGCGTTCGCAACCGCGCGTCGCCTCAATAAATACTGGGAACCAAATACTGGCAACGAAATTCAACAAACCATAAACATCTGCACCGGCCGGGGTTTAATAGGACCTAAATAGTGTCTCTATTCCTTAAGGTTCGAAATATATTAGGCCCGTTTCAATAAGGTTAAAATTCGAACGATTTTATTGCTTTTCATTTCGAAACTTTTAAGCATTAGTGTACAACAGTGGGTAATACCATCTCTCTTCGACTTTGATGTTTCTCGTTCACACTTATGTCGTTCGGAACTAAAATTTTGGAATTACCCGTGGTGTATGTTGGACATGGTAAAAGACATGAGAGAGCAAAGGTCTATCTTACAGTCGAGTGCGCTAAGAATTGAGTGAATTGGTTTTTAATATCATTTTCATCTTTCCATTAGTTTTTTGTTTCAATTTTTTAACTTCTAGTATGTAGATAAAAATATTTTAAAATAATTGAATCGGTAAGAATTGAAAGGAAGTAACTGCCAAACTGAAAAACAAAATTTCGCGCCTGCGGTGGTCTTTTGACAATATTTTCTATCGGTTGGCGATGAAAAGAACTGCCTTATATTCTGCGGTTAGCTTAGAGGTGGCTAACTAGCTAGCAGTTATAGAAAAATGTTTTGATGGAGAAAGACAGCAAGCGACTGACAACATTCAGCGCTCCTGATTTAATGCCTTTTAATTCTCACCGATTCAGTTACACATTTCTCATGTTAAGAAAAATTCTTTTGCTGCGTTTCCATCTCTCTCTTTACAACTGCGACACACTTGACGTTTAATGGTTTGATATTCGAATATTCAACATTTGAAGAGTTTATGTCGGCCGAAACGTATTTACGTATTTATTATTAATCATGATTTTTTCTAAAAAGCTCTGAGTTGATTTGATCAACTCAGACAACTTAAACCATATTTTCTGAATCCAAGAGTGGCTTTAATTTGTTAGGTCACTTCAGGTACAGTTAGTTGATTTACAGAGGTCACGTTATTTAAATTTAAAATTGTAACAATTATATTATATATTTTTAATTTACTTAAAACAATTAACAATTCGAAACTTAACTGATCATGCGCTTTTGCTAATCATGGCTTAGGAACAAACCTGTGACTAAAAGCTATCCAATTCAGCTTCAGGTCCAAAATGAGAAAATGTGACTGAAAACTGCATTTGACACCTTGTAGAGTAACGTTTGTATTGCTCGCAGCTCGGCGAGCAATACAAACAAACTTGATGAGATCTTATTTTAAAAGAGAACTAAATTTTAAATTCAATTATTATATTATTCTATTTTACTTTTTAATTTTAATAATTATATTAAATTTTTATTTAAATGATTATAATAATAAATTCCAATTTCTAGAAAAAGACCTGAATTTTCTCTCCATGTAAGTATAAGATTTCTCACAAAAGTATTCTGGCAACATTGTTCGATGCAACAACATCTCACTTCAAAACGTTGGAATGTACAGGGTTTTTAGTTATATTTTGAACGGTAACCACACACTGTTATCAGACATATCAGAAAATATTAAATACAAATGTTTTAGGAATTTACCTGAACAGTCAGAATTTACTGAAGACCAACATTCTCAATTTAAATGGAACACCTAGTATATTTTCTCGAATTAATAGATATTTTCCTCTTAATTTCGAAAATATATAGTTTGCCTACATTTCTATTCTTGACTTTTTGCAATAATTAAGTTTGAATTATTACTGTATTTTGGTATATTTTTATTAATTTATTTCATATAATACGTAGATAATAAAATGTCCCAGATTAATAGTTTTCTTTTATTATAATTAACTCTAAACACTCATACTAAAATTCTTATTAACCCAAAGCCCGCGGAAATAAATTCCAAAAATTATGAAACCAAATATAGGCAAAGTATGTACGTATTTTTGGAATTAGGAGAAATATGTCTTTCATAATTCGAGAAAATGTATTGGGTATTCCATTTAAAATAACAAAGTCGGTACTCATTTGTTACCGGTATTCCTTTGTTACATATCCGATCGTCACCTGTTCTATTTCTTTAGATTCTGACGGTTCAGATTAAATTAAAATTGCATTTCATTTAGAAGCTAAAAATATTTTAATAACATCAATATGGTTTTCAAGAAACCTAATTGAAAAAATCGTAGAGGGACAAAAAAGAGGCAATGTGTCGGTGTGGCCTTTTGTTATTAAATAAACTGAAAATTTTAAATATCAGTGACTTAAGTTGCCGGTTAATTAAATCTTATTTTGAAAACAGATATACGCGTTTAGACAACCAGACATCTCCTATGGACAAGACAAAACATGGGGTTTCACCAGGCTCAATTGCAGGGCCTATTTTATTTTTCATTTATATAAACGATATTAAATAATCAATTACATTATCCAAATCTGGTTCACTTCGAATAATTTATTATTAAATCATTCTGAAACAGTTAAAATAATTTTCACACATTATCATGACTTGGTAAACCAAGAGGTAGCGAAATTTTTAGAATTATATATGGATCCTCATTTGAACTGGAACAGCCATGTTGAACACTAACAAAATGTCCAAAAATATATTTGTATTGAGAAATTTAAAGGGAATAGTGGGCAAGAAAGTTCTGATGGCTGCTTACCATTCATTAGTTTCATCTTATATGTCTTATTGCCTTCTTGTATGGGGCCATGCATCGGGTCAACTCGCATATTTGGTCTCCACAGAAAAGCGATTCGTATCATCACAGGCTTAGAATACAGAGACGACGTAAAACAAAAATTTATTGATTTGCAAATTTTAACACTGTTTAACCTTAACACTTTGTTTAAGTTTTATCCACTTGAAAAAGGACACGTGTACAGTACAAAGGGAGAACCACGATTTTAAGATACGCTTCTGACATTAGATTAAAATTTTACAAGTAAAAAGATTTTAATCTTAAACCAGACAGAATCATAAATGGAAAAGCACTCAACGTTTTACTGGCGAAGCTATCAATCGATAGTGAAACGTTGAGTGCCTTTCCTATTTATAATTCTGTCCGGTTTGTCTTTAAAACTTTTTATTTACAATTTACATATTCAGTTAGTGAGGCTGCAATTTGTGACATTTTATATGTGATACTTATTTTTTGTGATATTTTATTGTTTCGTATTTTGACGTGTACGATGGCTGTTCACAGTCACTGCTGACGTACTAATAAAGAAACGAATTGAATTGACTCTTGTAAAATTCAACAAATTTTATAAATACGACGGCGACGTCGGTGTCTAGCAAATTTTAAAAATGCGACGCCGCAATTTTGTAATATAGAAAGTAAGCTGCTACTGGTCTTCAAATTATTTTTTTTTTAATCGAGTAGTAAGAAGAAAAAATATGTATACGGAGTTCTGGAGAAGTGGTTACAGTAGCTAATTTCTTTATTTACATTTTTAAAAAGTAGCTTGAATAAAAAAAGTTTCAGGACCTTTCCTGTTCAATTTTATAGAAACCAGCTGATCCTTGTTTTAGAAATTTTCAATTGTTTTCTTTTGGTTCATACCAACCAAAGACTCTACAAAGTATATTTAATTCGAAAGTCGAAATACGTATCTACGAATACAAATTCTTACAGTATGCGATTTTTTGATTGACATATTTATTTTTGTCTTCCTTAGTGTTCTTAGTACTTCAATTCACTGTCCATTTTTAATATGAAAATTGGACATGGAAATATGAGGAAGAATCCTACTAAATTGTACAAATCTTCGCTTTATACTGAAAAGATATAAAAACGGGATTGGTTTTACTACTCTTTTAATTTACTTTCTAATTCCACCTTCTTTCCTCTGACCATATTGAATGCGAAAATTTTTCACTTTGAATTTAGTTTAATATACATATTTCTACTACGTATTTGTTTCCTTCTGTTGTTATTATATGTGTATTATACTATATCAAGAATTTCAATAATAAGCGTGTGCTTCGGTATTCACTTTCTCTCGGATATGAACAAGTTTGATTATTATTCGAAGGAAAAGTGACGGCATCATTCAGATAATAACCATTCCATAAACAAAGGTATTGGCCTCATTAAAATTAGTACGAGAGAGGACCTCTCACCAGTCACAAAGCACTTCTAAATATAAGGATTTGATTCTACTTTTAAACATATTTTACCAATGTTTAATTAGCTTCGCTATTTATAAGTTGTTATGCAATTCTTATTACAAAAAATAGTTTTGATTTCCTACAAGGTATCCTGTTTATTTACGGTACCGCAAAAGAAATTATTTTCTTTTAATTATATAATCACAGCAATTACCAGCAACTAACGAATGCATTTTTAATGCCAAGAACTGCATCCGTCTTCATTAGTTCTTGCAAATAACAAACGGCCATCAATCTCGAACGTCCAAGATTTGCAATTAATTATCCTTGCGATCGACGTGTTCACATGGAATTTCTTTCGCGCGGAATTTGCGTACGCGCCTCTCACTTCGTTCGATTTTCGAATCTGACTTGGCGTTAAAACCATTAAAAACCAGTTTTTGCTTTCAGTCCGCGTGAAAGGGCGAATATGAAAATGCGCCGGTCAAAGGTGAAGGTTGTCCTTCGGCCGAGGAGTGTTTTGCTTTGTTCGCGATTCGCAACACGTCCTTCTCTTCTCTTAGCAACCGACTCGAAGGGGTTACGTTGCGGCTCCTTTAATTTATCACGGAGAGATAAACGAGAGCCTCTTTTTTCTGCTGTTAAAAACAGGTTTCATGTTTTTATTGTTTATAAATACCATTCGGAGAAGTGAGTTTGTTTGGTGGAAAGAGGTTCGCTTCTATGACTCAGCACAGTAGCGTAACTGCTTTGGCGCGAGAAGGAACGCACCCCGCGATCAGAATTTTTAATTAAACAAAACAAAAGATGATTCAATGCAAGCTGGGTTTTTCTAACTCAGATTTCATGTTAATTGCATGCAAAAATGTACTCGATGACAACGCTTAGTCTAAAGAACTTCACTTTTTTTTCCCAAAAATTTCTACCTACAATATTTTCTGATTTTAAAATCTAAATTGAATATTTACTAGATCAAGGTCATATTACATACAATTTTATAAAAACAAAATTAAAAATGATTCTTCTAACTTGGAGAACAATGAGGCTATTCTTATTTATATACAGGATGTCCTGACAACATGATCCCGAGCAATAATCTCATTAACTAATCAACATACAATAAAAGTTAGGTAATGTATCAGAAAACAGTCAATAGCATGAATATTTCAAACTTCATTCTGATTTCTGAAACATGATGTGATTAACGTCAACGTCATTGGAATATACTTGAAGCGGAATAGACGTGACATAGTCTTCTCTACAATGGCGAAAAGTTCTACATCCATTTTTTATGATCCATTTTTCATACTGTGGTCAGTAAATATGAGTGCTTTGAGATTTAACCTCAAAAACCTGATTTTTTAATCGCGTTAGAAGTTTTAAATATTAGTAAAAGTTGATACAGAACCTTCTGCACGAAAGGTTTCACTTTACATTTAATCATTTAAACTGTTCCACGTCTGCCGTTGCCGTTACTTAAATTTGAGTGAAATATACGGTATGTATAACATCGAAAAATCCTGATTTACTACTAGTAACACTGAAGACCATAATTCTTGTAAACGGTTCGATTTATTGTCTGACCCAGAACGAGAGATAGATAATGATAGACAAAATATGTGAACAATCTTCGTTATCTTGGCATTCCTCGCCTTCGAACGTACAGCAAACACGCAAGACTTTTTAAAAATATGCAGAAGCAATTTATTGAAACGATTGCTGCAAGTGACGTCGCCGTGCAGAGCGAAGCGTCGGGAAGACGTGATGGAGTTCTGCATCGAATTAAACGGGTATATTTAAAAGCCAGACACAGAAATGATGTCATCCGACCTTCGGATTTGATCGTATGCCATCTAATGTTTTTATTTATAGCGTTTTGTTTGAAACATGCACAGAACATTGGAAAAGAAGATACCAAGATAGAGCTCGAGACTTAACTTCAAGACTGAAGTGTTCTAAGTTTTCAGGATACGAGTGGTTTCTGCGCAACTTACTTTAAAAGAATGATAAGCGAATTAGAAAGGAGCGAACGGTATTTGAATTGTTATGACGCAAATCTGTTAATTAACCTTTAAGACAATCACTATTTTGGCCGTTAAAAAGTCGTTTCCGTTGGCAAAAAAACTTACGCCCGATATATCGATTTTTTTTGTGCTCGTAATTCGGCAGAAAAGGCCTCTACCAATGATCGCTCGCATAAAAGAACGCCCGTCGAGCGTGTAAGTTCTTATAAAACACTTTAAATGAACACATCCTGTTTTTGAATGGCACAATTCTTCCGACGTATTAGTTACACACTTTGCTACGTTTACTACGTTTCAGTATTCAATTCAGTGTCTGACTCGTTCATACCGCGGCGCAATATTTAATATGATGAATTAATAGCATAACGGGACAGTTTTAATTAAACAGTGTTACGCTCTGTTTAAAAAGAAAATACTTTCAAAGTTTAAAATTATGAATATTATAATTATATGTAAAAACAAGTCATTTTTCAAGAAGTTAATACGATTTGATATTTTGAGATTTTATTGAATATAATTCTATTTGAAAACTTTTCTAATGGAATCTTACATACCGACACCAAAATGATGATGATTTAGCGGTCGAGTTTTTCTTTATAGTGTACATGGACTACAATAATAACGTCTGTACACAGGATCTCCTTCAGAGAGTGACTACAATGGATATTTCTGAAAGGAACTCTACATATACCTAAACGTCAGAATGCTGCACTCCAACGGTCAGAGTCCTCTGTGAATTCCAATTACAATGCAAACACGAGCGTTCTAGCTCCCATACTTATGCAGTGTGTGCTCACATTTATTAAATACCTGGTTTTCTTTAATTTTCGTCTTTACAAAAAAGTTAAGTTTGCAGAAAAGTATTACATGCTTTAAAGTTTCTACATTCGAAAAATAAAGACGAGGAATTAAATGTAAACAACCCAAGCAATAATTATTAATTTTATTCCAGTCGTTATTATTTGAATGGATAAATTCCTTCAAACAAAAAATCAGAACTATTCTAAGATTCAAAACGAATAAAAGTTAAAATTCTAAGAGTTCTAAGATACTCCGTGCATTTGACAGCTCGGTTTCTTATGTGTACTTCGCTTTTTTAGCATACCGAGTGTTACTTGATTGACAAGCATGTCTTACTGTTTCAATTTCGCGACATTTTGTGGCCGTGTCCTCTACTTGTTTTGTTTGAGAAACCCCATAGAAAAGATGTAGAAGGGTTGGATCCAGAGATCTTGCAAACCAATAAAAAAGAACTAAATTATCTGTAGCTCTGCCAAAACATTTATTGGAAAAATTATTAAAGATTATCCGTGAAATTAGTGATTAGTGACTAAGTTCAGATTCTGAATAAAATTCATCGAAAGAGAAGCCTCGAGTCACTATTAAAAGAATTATTATTATTTAATATTCTCAGGTTTCTTTTACAGGTCAAGATAAATTTCAGCAAGCGACAAGCTGACCAGAAAAAACGAGTGGTCCAAGTAGGCGGTCTTTATCTGAGGCCAAACAATATTTTTTTATAATACTGACTACGACATGCTATTAACCAATGGGAGTCCTCTATTCTTCAATTGTAGGTATAAATTTTGTGAACTGACTACCCCATTGGTAACGTCAGTAACACAAATTTTTTCTAAAAAATTATGTACGTCTCTTAAATTGTCCAAAAGTCGTACACAAAAACTCAAACGTCTTTTCATCAACGAAAGAATAAATTTTGAATTAAAGGATTTGAATTTATGCTTTTTCAATATGTTTCTGAATAACTTGGTGGCTTGGTTGGCTTTGTCTGAGATCTTCTTGAAGGACCAATAATACATCTAATACTTCTTCATTATAATTTTATTGCCTTCCCGTTCCGGTTGTCTTATTTCTCAAAAAGTTAGGGTGTCACAGTTTTTTAAACTCTTTATTACGGATGAAACAGTACATGCGAAACAGCTCTGTTTGATATGGTTATTACTAATCGGACTAGACCCGACGTTTACGTCGTAAAAAAATTGAAAAACGCATGTAAGCGTGCATTTAGGTGACTTAATTATGATACCAGGTATTTATTTTCTCGTGGTCGGTTCTTAAAAACGTCAAATAAAGTTAAATAAAACACAGAATTTCGTACAAAATGATGATAATGGCTTGAATTTGAATTTTGTACAAAATTCTTTTTAAGAACCTATCACGAGAAAACAAATACCTGATATGATAATTAAGTCACCCAAATCAGTATACGTAAATTCAGATTTCTTTACGCCCTAAACGTCCGGTCTTATTATCAAAAGCTTCAGCAACTTACAATGCTTTCACGTAATTATTAAGCTTAGGATAATTATGTACTAAAAAAAAACTTTGAAATAAGCATGCAAATGTGCATCAAAATCATCAAAAATATGCACTAAAGAATAACTTTTATACAATAATTATCGTCCGGAACGAAATTAGGCTTTCATCATCGTACGGTCGAAAAGGCCAGGATGGCGACGTCGGATTTGTGATTAACCGGCGGGGTGGAGAAGTAATCTAATCTCCTAAAAGTGTGCAAACACGCACACTTTTCGACCATTAACAAATTTCAGGGGCTATGCTGCAAATTTAAATTTAAATTGTTCGCGCCATTTAATAATCGACTCGTGGAAGAAAGCGCTTTGGTTAGATTCAAGACAATCATCAAAGGTGATATAAAGTGAAAAGACTGTGGAGACCAGTGGTAGTCAACCTGGTCCCTACCGCCCACTAGTAGGATCTCAAACTTTCATCGTGGGCGGCAGTGGAGCAACCAAACGGCGCTGCGATTACATACTAATCGACTGGCTGTTGACCAGTCAAGATCAGGACAGCACTCAGACTCTATTACATGGCACTTGTATGTGATCGCACCCGACCCGATACAAAAATGGGAAATAACATTGACATGAACTTGCAATCCGTATCAAGTGTGATATCCAAGTGAGAATGTACCTCTCTTCAATTGACGGTCGGCAAACCACTTGAATTGTTATGAAATCGTATCAAGTTGCAGGTTAGGGCCTTCTCTAATAAAAATGTTAAATTCAAAGGGCTGTTAAATTTTGTGGGTGTGGTAACAACCAATCATAGAACTCGATTTTAGATTTTAAAGCACCTCGAAATTTTAACGGCCTCTTAAGTTACAAAATCTCCCTCATAATATGTTAAATTCTGAAAAGGAAAGAAGAGAAAGGATTTCGGCAGAAGAGACCATTTACAAACAATTATCAAAAAGCGTTTAAAATTAAGTTAAGAAAATCGTTTAGGAGAAGAAAGAAAAGAAAGGAATTCATTGGTTTATAACAAGAAAGGAAAAAGTCAAAAACTGTTTGCCTTAAATATTAAAACGTAATAAATTAAAATCAGTATGCAAGGCCGTCGTCGATGGCAATGAAGGTCTGGACTGGAAACATCAATAAAACAAGAATCCCAGCCGGCATTAAATTTAAACATGCGATCTGTAATGCGACTTTGATAGCTGACAGTGAGTTGTGGTCGAAGGCAATTAAATAAAAATCAACAAACGTTGCTAAAGAATAACAAACATCGAACGAGAGTGTGATTTAATAACCCGCCGGAGCACAAAGAAAGGAAGCCCCAGATACCGATTAAGTCTAATTGTAATTTGTACTAGTTCATTGTACCAATAAATAATAGGTTCTTTGTTAGATTGCGCGCACATGTGAGCGGCCGTTTAAGGGATAAACGAATAAAGGCCAAATAAGGGACGGCGTAATTTCTTAATACAAACTATGATGACGGCCTGAGCCGTTAAACTGCATACAATTTTGCAAATTGTACCATACAATCTGGCTCTTAATTGCTGCGTCCTACATATCGTACATAGCGAAGATTTCACTCATTGTTCGCGCTGTGCGGTCGTGGATTGATGGGCTTTTTCATCTTCTTTTGTGTGCGAATGAAGGAATTTCAAGAAACTATTTTCACGAATAACTTGCAGCAACAGAACGAACGTGACACCATCTTGGAATGTAACGCGATAATAAATCCCAGTTATGAATGACCATTTAAGAATTTTTCTAGCCAGAAAAGAAATAAAATAATAGTGTGGAATCAAAAAACCAAATCACTTTAATAACATTTGATTTTCACGTAGGGCTCCGTCCGTCATCTAGCAACCTCAGGAGCGACGTGACAGACGTCACTCTGACAGTTACAGTTACCAAGTAACGTAAGGCTGGCTGCGGTAAGAGAATGGTCGAAGTGGTCAGACCAAATCACGTGATCACTTTTCTCAATTGGTGATTGGTTAGAGGGTTTAGTCGGACCGCTGACTTAACGATTTTATGCAATTTGACTGTTCACTTAAGTCGGCCGCTGACAGAGTTTGGAGATGTCACTTTGACAGCTACTATAGCAACGCCGCTTTCCAACTGTCAAAACGAGCTACACCGAGCTCCTCCAAACTGATCCAACATGTTTCAATTGTAGGGTGCGGAACGCATCTGAATTGATCTTTTTTACTTTCTCTCGTCCCCTCACGCACCTGTATCTAAAAACTACTCATATACTCATATTACGCTTTTATGACTTATGCAGCGTTCCCATTAATATCTCAGAAGTGTGGTTTGGATCAGATTAGATTAATAGTGTCGCTTATGTCGTGTGATCTCTGCGGCAACTACCGGGACAAGCAGAATTGAAGAATGAAGACTGACTACACTCGCCGCTGTTTCGAACTAAAGTCCATCCAATGATGCAAAATTATCAATTTCTCACCAAAACTGACAGATATAAATACCGATACAGAAACCATTTAAAATCAGTTTTTTGCCAGCACATACACTGCAAACTAAGCACCACATAAAGCATCTGGAGCTCTCCGACGTTAGCACACACAAGCATAATAGTCCCGAGCTCTGTTATTGTAGTCAGGTTATTGTGTACGTACATACATTCGACCCACGTCTTATTATTGAAATCAAGCGAATCCAAACACTTCTTCACGTACACCCCAGCTAGCGCTGTTTCCTTATACAATAAGCCAACCAAATATGTGTTCACGAAGGCTGCTGCTTCGTGTACGCGAAGACAGCAGCCCCCAAGAAACAGACTGTTAAAGACCATCGTCGAGGTGTCACTGAATTTCTGTGCAACAGCCATCACTACGTTAGACGAGCCTGCCAACTGCTGCATCCCTTCGTTACATGTTATATATTGAGTTTATGAATGTGGAAATTTTGTACGTGTTGAATAAATTATATACCCACAGTCGTATTGGAAGGCCCATAGACATTTACACGTACATACTTTTTTTAAATCAAGGTATTTTATTTTTAAATTAAAGAAGAAACAAAATAAAAAAACAAAATAAAAAAATATGGGAGATTATAACTGTTTCATAATTCTTGTTCTCTGCCTACAAGTCGGAAAAAATAAGAAATAAATCGAGACTTTGCTCATTTTGGAGGAGTTATTCTTTATGTGTACGTCTTCAAAGAAAGAATAAAACAAAATCATAAACTGTACTTATTTTCATCTACGTTGTAAAAATACATTTGAAAATGAAGCTGTAACCTCCCGTAAATAATAACAGGAGATGGAGATACTTTCAGAATGCTTTGGAATATTGAATTGAACGCGCTACAAAATTCTTCATAACCATCGTCATATACATACATACACATGTTAAAAAAATATTTGAAAGTTTTTTCCGTGGTTCTTACTGGAAACTTCCACGAATTGATAGCAGTCCTTGAAATAAAAATATTACAAATGTAAAACCGCGTGACTTCGCATATAGGTACACAATGTTCATTAATAAACATTAGAATTATTGTATAGGAAGATGCATCATCGCGAATGGAAGCAATGAGCAAAGCAAATGCATGATACTTATATTTTTTTCCATAAAAGCTGAAGAGAATGTTGCCAGATGAACTGTATTTATTTTGCCATGAAAGTATTTTGAAAATTATCTGCATGAATAAAAATATTGCAAGTCAATAAGAGTGACTAAATAACAGGCCCGTGGAGTTTGAAGGAAGTACCAGTTTCTTTAATAGCATTTGCTAACGTCATAATATTGGAAAAGGATGTGGTTCTGCAATTAGATTGGAGGTTTAATGAATAAAAAAAAACATAACTATTGTCTTAAGATAAAAAACAAAATACATTACTTTGCATGATCTAATAGCCGAGATAAATTCATTCGGCGATGACCAATTTGCTACGGAATTCATTATTTTATTTCCTTTTTGAGAAAGTAAATGCAATTTATACACCAGGAGGAAACGTGTTACATAAAATTAAGCAGATTAAATTGGCAATTCTTTCTTGTAAATATTAAATCATAGAAGATTTTCCAAAACAGATTATTTGTTAAGCATGAAAATACGCAACATTGATCCAATTTAACCAACTTCGTATCTCTTCCGGTTTTGGAAATCTTAATGGTGCGCTTCGAATTTGTAACAGCCTGCTTATAAAAATGGAAAACGTCTGCTGCAAATTCAGGAGAATTTTAATAGTTTGTAATTATTCCGTCACACATAAAAATATAATGATGTTCTATACCAGCGTAACGTAATCGGAAGGTCGTTTGCAGCGACCAGAATAATGGTCAATAGAATCACACCGTAGAAAAAAAAAAAAAACCGAAAACTTTCACCGCTCTGTACGTAACCCGGCTTCCATGTAAAAGTCACCGACCATATTTCCTGTTGTAAAGAACACAATTCACGGCGAATTTCCCGTGGACCTTTCGGCGTTAGACAAAACAATTGCCTTGTTTAAAATTTCTGGCGGAAATCGCCTATTCGCCATGCGATAGATAGCGTTTTTACCAGTGCATGGATGCGTGTGTGTGAGTGTGTAACTTTTCTCTCGCTGTTAATTAATTCGCCATTGTATTACTTCTTACCAGTAAAACACGCCAATGGCTAGAGAAACGAAGTTTGTTTTAATATGATTGTAAAAGTAGTAACGAAGCAAGGTATGTTAATCATAACACGATGCTTTCATTGGAAATAATGCTGAGGAAATTAATTTTATGGACGATATTATGACCATAGTAGATATTAATTAATTACAAATTTGCACAGAATAAAGTCGATGTTCAAATCTCCTAAATTTCGATTTCTGTGAAGGTTAACTGTCTGTAGTAAAATTTCATAATTGAAATTAACCTCCGCAATAGATAGTAGAGTACGTATTTCGGCAGCTAAGCTGCCATCTTCAGTACGCTACCAACTTAAAAGTACTAAAAAATGTCTAAAAACACTGACAAAATCATAAAAATGTTAAAGCTAACAACAATCTAATCATCCTAAAAGATATATATGTCTAAATGTAAGTAAATATAAATTAATATGTGAAAATCTAAAATAAACTATATATGTTATGTTTAAATCGGAAAAAAAAATATGTGAACACCTAAAATTTACTGTCAAAAACCTTACAAATAAGAGCTGACCATCCATCATGGAAATGCGGAAATAAATAGTCCAAAGACCCCAAAGACCTTCTTATTCTAACGAATAAATAAGAATATAATTCCCTTCTTATTTGATACCTAAAGATCTAAAAATCCTGAAAAATAAAATAAAATATATATTAGATATAAATCGTTAAAAAACAACCTACAGATGAGAGCAAATCACACTCACACACCGCAAGTTAAGAGCATTTTAGGAAAATTTTATCTCGGAGAGTCCTCTCCTTATGAAATATCCAGTGCAAATTTTAGAGTAAAATTTCAGTTTAAACAAAAAGATATTCCATGAAAGGATAATTCATTCCGTAATATTCTTTTTAGTTCAGGTTTAACTACTGGAATTGGAATACTTTTCTTGGTTTTCTTGGTTATCTACAACACTTTCTGTTCATGTTATACGTTTTATTATCAGTGCTTTCATTACACCAATTTCTGTTTCGAACGTCTGCCTTTCAGCCTTAAATATTTTATTCTCTCCAAAAATGCGTTTTCGCCGCTCTTATTTACTTTAGTAAAGTTCTTGTTGGTTGATAATTGCAGAATTGATACGAAAAAGAAAGGACTTTAGAACAAGCTGAAAACATAAAAGTTTGATTTATCTCAATCTTGTATGTTTCGGAAACAGATTGTTTGCTTTATCCAACGTTGAAACGAAATTGTAAACAATTTAGCTTACTAAATTTTTCATTATTTTGTGTAGAGTTTGTTGTTAAAAAAAATATCAACAATGATACAACTCGTAAGAACAAGTATATCACTGCTGATGCGGCCAGTTGAGCTAGGGAAATCCACATTCTAGTTACGTTTTACCAGGATATCCCTAACTCTTGCAGTAAATACCGGAGTATATGTAAAGAGGGGCCTGGTTGTATCAATAGTGATACTCTTGATTTTATAAGTTTTTTATTATTTTTTTAAGCAACAATATCTTCACAAAATAATTAAAAATCAAAAGACAATTGATTACTATTTCGTTTTTCACTTTTGACAGAGCAAACAATCTGTTTTGCGAAACGTCAAGTTAAAGTATGGCGCGCTTACAACTGTTTAATACACAGTGTGGTTTTAGCAGTGTATAACACACTGTAAATATCATAGACTGGGTGTTTTTACCAGCATTCTAAACAATGAACAACCTCGGTGGAGTGATAAAGCCGTTCCTCAATTAGTTCACTGTAACGAGACTCTACTATACGTAGCACTCGACGAATCTCCTTCTGAAATGATTATGACAGTACCAAATATAAATAATTAAAAAAGATTGTGGTAAGTAATAGTAAAACATTTGGCGATTACTTGCTCGCTAGTGTTCTCAACTTCTGACATTCGCACGTACGGAACATCGGATGATATTTTACAATAGAAACTGAATAAAAAATCCTGTACCGTTTTTCCGATTAGATTGATGCAATTGAATTGAATCGAATTATTACATCATCAAGTTCTCCATTAAAATAATAATAAAATAATAATAATTATCGACCTATCTGCATAGTTTGAATTGTTTTTAAAATGTGCACGCACAATGTGTCACTATTAATAAAACATTTAATATCATTTGAGTTTCGTTATGCGCGGATACCCTCCCACAGTACTGGGTGTCTTATAACCTACGGAGGAGATTAAAAGGGTAGCTAGAGGAGATCAAATTAAAACTTTTTTCTTAACAAATTTTTGGTAAAAAATTAACAACTAAAAAGTTACAAGAATTTAAAGTGAAAATAATTAACAAGCAAAAGTTACTTCCTGTAGTAATACTTTAAGTTTTAAATTCTAATTTGAGGCACTTATGAATTAATTGAACACTGCTTTACATGAAACAACTATCTTAAAAAAATGTAGTCATGTTAAAGTTACGGCTATTTCATTTTTTTGATGTCCAAAAACGGATTTTCATGTCATTGTACTCCGCCTACTAATTAAAAACAAAACTAGAAAACTGATTAACATAGACATTTTATGAAAGATGGTTTTCATATATTTAGAATTTATTTAACAATAAATTTGCATTTTGTGAAATAATTTTTATTAATTAAGAAGCTACAGCTGTAAATTAAAGAAGAAATCAAGCAAGTTAAACTGCTGAAACTTTCTTATTAAAGGGTTTTAGTTAAAGCGAATTAAGAAAAAAGTTTTATTTTGATGTCTTACAGTTGCCCTTTCAATCTCCTCCGTGCGTTATAAGACACCCAGAATATGCATCATCACTGTGGCTGAAAATGGTATATTATTAGACTGGAATTTATAAAGATGTTGAAACTATTTACTACCTGAAACTACATATGTGAAAAAGATAGAAGTTTGAGAGTATTTTAAAGAAAACTAAAAAAGACCTTGAAACAAATTAATTTCGATTTCATTGACCTTTACGTTTTTACAAATTTCAATTAAATATTATTAGTAATTGCTTAGTATATGATGCGCTTCTACAATATTAATAGTTAAAGAACTGGGTCAAAAGCAATTTAATAGAATTCAATTTGAATTCTCTGGAACGTTTGGTGTTGCCAACCTAGCTTATAACACGAAAACCAGCCAGTTCATCACTTCGAGCAGTCGTCAGTTATCTAATTCGATTATTCAATGCAAACACGAGGTCAAATTTACTAAACAACTATGACGTACTTATCACTTCTGAGATTAATTCTATAAATGAATAAGTTTCGAATCAATAAAGAAAACCATTAGGATTTATGTGGGATGATTTTTTGAAATCTGAACTGCTTCTGTGTTATCAACTTAAACGCACATATAAATATTTAGCCAGTTTGTTTAGAATTCTTTAGATTTCAATCTTAACACAGAAATGAAAATACAGTTTAATTCAGGAAATAATACACGCACGTCATGTACGAAACTCGTCTATTTCAGGTGGTTGCTCTACGTTGAACAACACTATGCGAACTTTTATGTATCAAAAATGCATCAATTAATCAAGTTCAAATACGAAATTAATTAACAGTGTTGATTAATGTAGTGCAACCACCTAAAATAGACGAGTTCCGTATATGACGTGCATGTATTCTTTCCTGAATTGAGCTGTATTCTTTATTTAAACAAGGAAATTTTAATTTGGATGGTTAAAAGATGGATGGCCTTGAGATGTAATCATCTCTAGAAAAGTGCATATTTCTAAGTAGTCTACAGTTATTGTTTAAATAAACTATTGCGTGTTGTAAGTTTAATGCGAACTGTTAGCACCATTTTGCGTAGGTGCGCTAAGAAAATATTTCCAAATTTTATTCACAAATACGTAATTATATTTTCAGACGTCCAAATATGGAAATTAAGTTTAATCTTCAAATAAAAATTGTAGGTGCCGTGTAAAAAAATATTGTCTTTAAAAATGCAACTTACAAATGCACTTTGTATGAACAGTCATAATTAAAAGTAATGTTTCCCCATTAAAGTTTAAGTAGCTACCTAACGGGTAAACAAATACCCCTTGAATTTTACTTTATGGGTTTATTTTCTATTTGTTCACCGACTTGCTGATTTGCTTGTTTTGTTGTAGCTTTGCGTGATTTTAAATTATTTATATAAAATTTGAATAGGCGTTTGTGTCAGGCTTATAGTTTCGAAGACTTTTCACTCCCGAAAATGGCCGATACAATACACCCGGTTTAGAATAAAAGGACTCTATTGCTTTTTCTTTAAATTCACTTTTTTATTTTACATTTCATTCATTTTATTAATACGACTATTGCTTGTAGACATTATACATTTGTTACAAAATATGCAGAATTTTAACATAAACAGGAAAGATCTGCATCAGGTCACATGTAAATTCAAAAATTCTAGAAGAATGATGTGATTATGCAGGAAGTCCTTCCGTTTGCGTCAAACGCCGCTGTATCCCACCTCGTTAATTCCAATAGCCAGCAACGGACACAAGCACAGAAAGGAACTGCGTAACAATAAGAAATATCATTTCGCGAATAGTATGTATTAATAACCGTTTCCGTTACGGCGAGAAATCGATAAGGACGTTCGTTCCATCGATTAAGTCCCCACTGTTTTACTATAATAAGTTGGTAGTAGTATCACTGAACCGGCGCGTAACGGTACTTCAAATTGGTACTAACGTTGAAAGTGTGTCGGCTTTGTAAAATGGAGAAAACGCGACTGTATCGGTGTACTGATGACGATAATAATGATAATTGTTTAAATGTGGGCGACAAAGAATTCACGGATTCCACCGGAAAACGCCAACCACGCACAAAGCAATTTCTTTTTAAATAAAAATTTAATAAAAAATCATTGACATGTATCTGTACTTAGGAAATCATACGTACACGTTGAATTGGAGTCAGAAACACAGTAAAATGTTTCAGAATTTTCAGAAGAATACTTTTAATCCCCATAAAACGGTGTGATTTGCAGTTCAATGTGAAAATTACTACATGTTTAGCGTGAAAATTCTTTACATAGTTACAAGAAAATGTGTTAATTTTAACACAAAAATTCGGTGTTATTATTTTTAGCAATGTTTTATTCATAACAAATCAGTAATAGTCAATTATTGTCCATTCCGATTTGTCACTTGTGTAGTGAACAACAATCTTTGTCTAACTTTTTTTAGTATTTTTTAAGGCAACCATTCCATTTAAATTAATTTTGGCTTGAAAGAATTTTAAGATGATTAAATCATATAGTGTTAATAAACTAGTTCATATAGCAGATGCATTAGGGCGTCCCATTGTTTTAAGGCGAACTTGGAATAGTGACTACAGTAGGGTGTCCTAAAAAAATTAAAGTTGTTTTTTTTTTTATCGCATACCCTCCTAATCTTTTCGTATGATGTTAAAATACATGTAAATAAAATTTCGTGTACCTAAGACCAAGGCAATCCGTGCCAACTTGCATCGAAACACCTCAGTACTTGCACACAAAAGCGAACGCGAGCTAATATGTTGATGTGCTTGATGTGCTATTCTGTTAGTAAGGGCTTTGTTTTCAATCAGTCAACATGTTAGTGGAATTACGCAGTTCTAAAAAGAGTGTATTTTTGATAGGGGACGCAAAACTTTCAGATAACGGCCTGAAAACTACCCTCTAATGGACAAGTTTTGGCAGTTTTGTTTTACAATATCCGCGAAGTGAATTTAACTGTCAGCAAAAGTACAAATCTTACTTTTCGCGAATGTATTATTTATTGGGAGAAGGCGCCTTTACCTACTAAATCTATACCTAATAGTGTCAAGAAGCTTGTGAACTTATATCAAGTTTGGAGGGACTTGCAAAAAAATGCACAAAAAACACTTTAAAAGACTTTTTAAGCAGCGCCGACAAGAGTTTGTCAACGATTTAGCCAATCTGTTCGACACAGCACAATTGATAATTGATAAAAATAAATGAAGACAGAATCTTCTTGCAGCGCCAGAGAGAGCCAGGTCGACCTGGTCACTTAGTTGGAGTAGACAAAAAACTGATGAAAACCTTAAAATTTGTTTAATTTGTCTCTTTTTGTAAATAGTGACAGGTTACAGTTCTAAGAAATTAATGAATTTGATTAACTAAACTAGAACTCTTAAATATCCTCTCTTTTTGCAAGAATTTGTAGTATGGGTAAACTCGGCATATTGTAAAATGATATTAACAAGCGATTATTCTAAAAATTTTAGTTATTTTGTTCTCAAATATGAAAATTGAAGTCCCTGTTCGCAATTCTACAAATTTACAACAACAGATGTACAGAGGTTGCTCGAGGTTTTCACTGTAATCAAAAACGATTTGCTACAAAATTTTTTAAAACTTGCGCAGGGGACTTATTAGGAGCAAATTTGCTTCAATTTGTCTATCCTATTGCAATGTCAGGTCAAAAAGCGATCGTAGGATGTTGCTGTTTTATCTGTTCATCACTATTACATCGCAATTGCGAATAAATTGGACAAGTCGTTTTTGGTTTGTAGTGAGAATGTCGAGCTACGTCTCTGCTGATGAAGCCCCAAACAGGGCTGAAACAGCTGTGCAGAGGCTGCTCGAGGTTTTTACTGCAATCAAAAACGATTTGCAACAAAATTTCCTAAAAATATCGTAACTGAACGATCAATTAAAAATTACGAGCAAGGATAAGGCAGCACTACTTGACACCTGTTTACTCAATGTGACACCTTACATCAAGCCACGGTTTCAATGCATTTATGCAGTAAAGACGCCCTATCAGGATATGTGTTTTTTGAAGTCAATGAAGGCCTACGAAAAAGTTGATAAAAGCATCTTAAAAGCCGCTTCACAGTTACTCCAACCTAAGGTATTTGACTGATGAAGTATTTGTCTTGTCACTATTTGACGACGATATGGACAAAAAAGCTAAGCAGATAAAACAGTGACATTCTACGATCGCTTTTTGACCTGACATTGCAAAAACGATTTGCAACAAAATTATTTTTAAAAAAGCTAAAGTAAAAATAGTTTCAAATTTAATCAAAATATATCAAGCCGTGGTAAACGTCACATCCCGTCGAAGGAAGAACTTTCTGGTACATAATACGGTAACTCTCGCAAGTAAATGTAACGAGTGTCTAAATGAAAAAACTGGCCAAGCAGTCTGTGGAAAAATTCACAAACAGGGTTTGTACGTCTTAGATAATTTCGTACTTTTAGCAAAGACATATATCCCCATATGGTAATTCGTTAAATATATTACTTCTGTGTCAAGCTACACAGCGAAAAATTTTACGGAGTTAAATACATTCCCTCCGTAATTTGATACAATTATTTGACAAACTGAAAATTTCCACGCATTAACACCCATGATTTAGTGAAATTCTACTTTTATTATAACTTCAACGACTTTATATTTATTTGTTAAAAGCTTTTGTATGAGTTATGTCATATTTAGTTAGTTAACCTACAATAAAGACAAAATTACCTCTTTTAAATCTAACACTTTCCGCTGATGGTCTCCAGGGAAATACCGCAAAGAGTTAAAAAGTAGTAGTTCCATTAGGACCATCATTCTTCCCTGTGCAAATGTAAACATAACTTTAAAATAGGTTCCCAAAAATGAATATGTTCTCATTTATAAAAAATAATTAAGAAAATGTAACGGAAACTGAATTATTCAACAACAAATTTTGACGTTACATTTAACAAGCTTCGCAGTTGAACTTAGAAGGACATGCATGCAACGAACAAATTCTCGGCCTACTTGACCAGATTTTTATTTAGAAGTATTAAATGATTGTAATATGCGCGAATTTTGATTTTCTTCCCAATAAACTCGGTACTAATTTCTGAGTCTTATTTTGGTATCAAGTCGGCACGGGTTATCATTAACCAATTGTAATAATATTTATTGAGTTATTCAGGTCAAATTGAATGAAAGTAGAGGGTATGTGTATCTAAATTTTCGAAAAAAGATGATCCTTTATGTCTTGGGACATCCTAACACGCATTTATTAGTTTTTAACAAACACTAGATGGTATTTATACACGTCTTTTAAAAAATATTTTAAATCAAAACTTTTGATGAAGGTCACGAAACGTACCTATAACTGTCAGCTGAAAGTTTTTGTTGTTTAATTATTTCTGTCCGCAACCCGACCAAATTTACAAGTCATGCGATTTATCCTAATCTTCTAAGAGATTACGAAAGTTTCACAGCTTTTTTTGGTTAAAACATTTTGAATTAGAATCTTTAATCATTTAAATTAAAGGTTAATTTCATTTAGTTACACAGTAATTCTCTTAATCAGTGATATCACCATTAATGGTTTACTAGAAAATATAAATGTAAATCGAAGACAAGAATAATTATGAAGGAACAAAGTTGCTTCAGAGAAGGTATTACTGTACATGCAAATTGGCATACTCACTATAAATTAAATATTTAGAAAGTGTATTACCGCACTTACGCAATTTAAAATACAGTCCTGCATAAAAACAACTTGAATTGGCCATGTATAAATCTTTCTGCGTTGAAAGATTAATTGTCCTGTGATAAATACTGGAATTACTTGTTTGCTTTCGACCAAATTAATGCAATAATAATGTCAACTGCTCCGGTTGTGGGAGTGTATAATTATTTATTGAAAGCAAACTGTGCAGGGCGGTACTTGGTTTTAAGTTTAATAAACATGCGTTGAGATATTTTGAACTACACAAATCAATAACATATAATATTATATCTAATGTTTCATAATAATTGGACTTTGTGTTCTAAAAAGTTAACTCATAGAAACGATGAATTTCTATATTACTACTACTACTGTACAACTGTTTTGAAACATGAAATTTTATAAGCACAAATGAAAATTAAGAGAAAAAATGTTAATTCAATGTATTAAAATTTTTACTCTTGATGCAATTCATTTGTTGCGTTCGTTTACATTGGAAGAATCAGTTTGCTCAGAATCGTTAGTTTATCAAAAATGGAACATTTGTTTAATATTGCTCGGACGATTCTGACAAACCTCGATTCCCTCCGAGTTTTTCAATCGACTTCTTCGACGAATGTCATAACATAACCTACATATACGCAGTAATGTAGGAGTCTATGGTTTTGGCTGTGGTTTGATTTTATGTTACGTCAAGGTAACCTAATCATCCTAAAAGATATATATGTCTAAAATGCTAACAACAACCTAATCATCCTAAAAGATATATATGTCTAAAAGCATTTTAGACATACATATCATTTATGGATCTATTAAAAAAAATGGGTTACGACCTAATGAAAATTATTATATATATATTATTGGAATTACTTCATCGGATTAGCATCGAAAATATCTGAGCTTTCCACATTGAAAAAGTTTTTTTTTTTGTTAAGGAAATTATAAAAAGATACATATTCGGACTCGTAATGATCTGCAAGTTTCAAATACGTAAAAATATATAGGTGTTTCATTTACAATAAGAAAGTTGATACCACTTCCGGGGAAACCTGAAGTCCTACGACGCGACGGCTGGCAGTATATTGGAAAATTCCATTTTTTGCTTAATTTATCTTTTCCAAATTTCATATATATCGATTATAAAATAACAATTCTAGAAGGGTGAACATATGGCGTGGGACATCCGGTATATTCACCTAATCATACTGATAAAATCATAAAAATGCTAACAACAACCTAATCATCCTAAAAGATATATATGTCTAAAAGCATTTTAGACATACATATCATTTAGAATGATTAGGTTGTTGTTAGCATTTTTATGATTTTATCAGTATGATTAGGTGGTTAAATCTTTCTTAGTGCTTTTAAGTTGGTAGCGTACTGAACATACGTATATACGTATCTACGGATATAAAACTTATTGTGGGCGGAGGTTAATTTCAATTAAGTATAACTAAGCACGTAATGTTGGATCAACTTTTTATGCCAATTTCAATGGTTAAATAAAAAATTTGCCATTTCTTACTATTTTCGTGGTACAGTCGAAAAACGAAAATTTCATCAAATCTTCAAATGCAAATAATAATTTTTAAAGATATTAAAAAATGATAATTACACTTTTTATTCGACTGTTAACGTAGATCGTGGTTTCTTAATTAAATTACTAGAAAGATTCGTAATAGTAGAGATGCGAACCCAACCTTTGTTTTTTTAATGGAAGTCATAGTTGGTTTTAACATAGTTAAAAAGAGTATTCTTCAAGCTTTTCAAAAATATATAATATGTTGGTATTATTTTCGAAAATTCACGTATATCTGTGACTTTGTAATGAATTTATGCTAATTTTTCAGAAAACGTTCGTATTATAAAGATCGTAAAGATGTAGAAAATTTATTGAACCGCGATAACAACTAATCACTGACGGATAATTTATACATATTATGTAACATGATACAAGTTGGACCAGTGCTTACAGGATTGTCTTTCCAGTAAGCAGTCGTCTGGATTGTCAAGCAACTTAAATATCGGAATCTCTGAGACCGAGTTTGAGCTGCTCCCCCCTATAAATTACAGCCTGTCTTTAGTAGGCTCTGGTGAGTTAGTTTTAGTTACGATTCAAAACCCTGGTTTCATAAAGGGTAAAACGAAAAACACCGAAGTTGGCCATTAAAATCTATATTACTAAAAATGTTAACAGTGATTTGCAAGAGCCTCATACTAATGTGGTCGCATTATTTTACTCAGGAATCATTAATTGGATTTAGAACAAACATACAACAAAATTAAATATGAGACAGTTCTGTAGGACGGTATGAAATTAGAGCTCGCACGCAGTACACGTGTTAATTAACGCAGTTCGACGGCGTTAAAAAAACAGTTCTGTCCACCTCTGTGTTTACTCACGTTAATAATAAGAGCTCCGTGGGCGTTGCGTCAATTACTCCGTTTTCAGGCAAGCCGTATCGAACGTAACTGGAAAATATGACGAGGAATGTGCATTGCTCCAGATCCGTTTACCATAACTCTGTCTATAAATAATGTATTTTACGTGTAAGCAGCAACGGCTCTATTTTTAAGCGATGCGAGGCGATTTTTGCCTCTGAGAAATTACGCACTGCGCTCGTAAAAACTTTCTGCTCTCTCTTTTCGGGTATTCAGCTTTAGGACAGAAACATAATAACAAAGATTAATTGCTTTGATTACATTTATATTTGCCCGGTACTCGAATTGGAATTGTGGTGAGTAATGATACAAACGCTTAAGCAATACAACAGTGCGTTTGGTGTTTACTTGTTTGGTCATTGTGGTCTGAATTGATGTATCTCATGGGAAAGACATTGTCTATATTTTGATGTAAACTGGACTGGAAGAGATTTCAACCGCAGTTCAATAAATTGTAATCAAAAGTAACAGATGTTGTACTGGACATGAACGGCAACATATTGATGATTAGTGTTAGTTGGTATCGGTCCATGGATTGGTTTTCCATTTTCACTCACGAAATTTATATGTATGTATAAAGGCCATAATAGACGATAATAGTATATTTCATGTAATTAACGTCAAATTTTTGACAAACTCATGAAAGTTCTTTTCATTGCAATACTTGTTTAACGTTTTGTTAAAAATTTGACATGAATTATGAAATTCATGATCGTCCATTGCCGGTATAGAAAAACCTGCAAAGTAAAATTTCATTAATATCTCAGTATTTAGTGAAGAGAAAGAAGAATATATTAATAAATATTATTATAATAATAATAATTATAAAGAAGATTTGATTAGTAACGTAAACTCAACCGAAAAATTATTTATATTTAAATGTTCAAGAAAGGTTTTTTTTAGAGGATTGTCGTAATGAGGTACAACATCTATTACATATTTCATTATTTTAAATACTTTCGGGGGTAAGCAAAAAAATCAAAAATATATAAATATTTAAAATAATAATGAATACTCATCGGTTGTCCCACGTCTTGTGTTCACCTTTTCAGAATCTTTATTTTTTAATCGATTTACATGAAATTAAGCAAGAAATGGAATTTTCCAACATACCATGGGTCTTCCGGTTTTGAACCAAACAATAACGAAAAACACTTTTCTATTTTTCAATTTTGAAAGCTGTTTTCAATTTTCAATTCGTAATTCATTTTTTTTAAATAGAATCTCATATGTTTCTTAGTTTAGTTCAACAGAACATCTTTTTCTGAGTACGCTTCTACCAACTACCTCGTACTTCCTTTGAAAGTAATTTACAACAGAGCATATCTTATTAAAGTTTTACACTGGTCTTTCAAACTTTCAAAGAAAATGTGACGTATTCGGTTTCAGCGTACTTAGCAAGAAATGTCTGTTGAACTAAGCTAAGAACCGCATGAGGATCTATTAAAAAAAATGGGTTACAACCTAATGAAAATTATTATATATATATTATTGGAATTACTTCATCGGATTAGCATCGAAAATATCTGAGCTTTCCACATTGAAAAAGTTTTTTTTTTGTTAAGGAAATTATAAAAAGATACATATTCGGACTCGTAATGATCTGCAAGTTTCAAATACGTAAAAATATATAGGTGTTTCATTTAAAATAAGAAAGTTGATACCACTTCCGGGGAAACCTGAAGTCCTACGACGCGACGGCTGGCAGTATATTGGAAAATTCCATTTTTTGCTTAATTTATCTTTTCCAAATTTCATATATATCGATTATAAAATAACAATTCTAGAAGGGTGAACATATGGCGTGGGACATCCGGTATATTCAAAGTTATAAAAAAAAAAAAAATCGTTTTCGGTTTTTTAACTTGCACAAAGATTTTTTTTAAATCTGCTTTGTATTTCAAAATGTTTTATTAGTATCAGTTATGCAATTAGTTGTTTCTCTGTGAAATAATTCTCTAACACCTAATTACACAATTATATACAGTTGCCTCAAGCTTCGTGACACTATTAATTATTTCGCCATTATTTCTCTATTTTTTTCCTCTTCAGTTGTATTATTACTGTTAACTGCTTTAACCTTTTCCATGTTTACTACTTTATCTAAAAGTTTTCGAAACTATTCGCAATTAAGTTTTTTTCTCGTCGGGAATTTAATTTCCGAGTTTATTTTTTCGTGGAAAAATTAAGTGAGGCTTACAAATGAGAAATTTAATTGATTTAAGAATATTTCTAACAAATAAATAATCATCAGTTATTAAATCATTAGGAGTACATAATAATAAATGATGCGGGAGAGTTGCATAAGAGAATTTTGACTTTAAATTTAAATTCAAAATATTCTAAATATGTGTGTAGCACATAAGTATGGTTATGTAATAACAGCAAGGTCGTAAACTCAAAATCACTTTCTCTCACAGTTCCAAGCAACAAAAAGCGATTACATCTTGTAGGATATTAAAGACATAATTTAACATTCATGTTGCTGTAACGTGATATGGATGAAGGCGAAACAAGTACACCAGCGCAAAAACTAAAATACTTTCATTAGACATTCAGCTTGCTGCAACATTTACATGTTGAGGTGCCACGCAACAGACTGTAACAGCGATTCTTCGTGAACTACTGTTAGGTGGTGTGAACCAGCTTCAGTACGAAGTCACATGTAGATGGGGAATTTTAAATTTTTAATGCCTACACAACACTGAATATGCGATGATCTTGTTGGAAATTTTCGAATTTATTTATGTATTACTTCGTAAAATACAACGTATCAAAGTAATTGGATGCCACGTCAAATCGATCTCTTTTTTTAAACATAAATTAAATATTACATATCAATGACGTAATATCAATATTACTATACATAAAGTGAAGGTGCTATGAATCTGCCACCATGAATATAGTTATCAGAAAGATTTCGAAGGAAGTCAATGCCCTTAAGGCCTAACAATTTCTGGAAGATCAATTTTATTGTTGCTCATCAGGAAATTATCGTTAAGGCGCGCTTCCACGAGGCCAATAGCACGGAGTCAGTCATTGGAGTGGATTCACAGGACTCAAGCTATTGGCCAGCTTACTGGCCTCGTGGAAACCTACCTTTATGGTCAAAAGATCATAGTTCGATGCCTTCTTGAGGTTTTGGCAAAATTGAAAACTAGGGGGCAGAACTGTGTAATACATTGGCTAATACTTTCATAATGTAATAAGTAAGTCAGTATACTAAACTGCGGAAAGGAAAAAAAAACATTCAAACGGTCCTGGTTATGTTCACTGGACAAATTCAATTTGAAGATATTTCTAATAATCAAGCAATTAACGCTCTGTGTGTTTTGTGTATTATTAAATGAAAAACATACGGAATTCTAGATGAGATGGATACCTGAATTACAAAAAGGTGACATTGATAAGAAAGGAGAATAAATGTACTCGCCAGTTACTGCTTATAGTCTTATCAAAACATTGGATCCGGTTTTTAATAGTTCCTTAAAAATAATACCCTGCATTACAACTATCGGAAACAATGTTTAAAATTTAAGTCTCGACTTATCGCATATAAAAATACAATGTGAGTCACGTTATGCAATGAACAAAAATAATTCAAATTCCACATATTTGAGTAAACTAATTCATAGACGACAAAATAAAAAAAAATGTTTGTTTAGGGGAAGAAATCGACATTATTTTGGATGCATTATTGAAGTTCGATCCCAATGAATGCTCACAGCAGCTGGCAATACTTACTAAAACCATTTAACAGCCAAAGACATTTAAACTAAAGGATTTACATCGAGCGCATTCATTAGATTACTTTTGCAATTTGTGTGTAATTACGACGTTTCGACATACGGTGTTGCGTTTTACGATCTCAACATAAATGCAAAACTGATTCCGCCGCTTTTCCCTCGACTTCGACTGCTACTGGCCATTAACATTTAGAAAAAATACTGCATCGTCGATTTCATGCACGACTGAATTTATTGCCCTTTGTTTCATCTCTTGCAGACGTATTTAAGGCAATGTATCTATACATCAACGAACAATGAAATGATGACGATATTGCATTTTTGAGATGCAGCCGAATTTTTCTATTCACAAAGGTTGAAAATCAATAATACTGTTTCATCTTAAAGTTAAACACTTAAACTACAGTTAAGAAAGAATTGAGCATGACCAACAGGAAATTAAAATATACCAATAAAGTCAAAAATAGTTGGAACTAAATAGATGTATTTTAACTGCCGGTACATATGTATACCAAGTAATTTCCTAACTACCTGTTAAAATATACAGTAAAATGTATACAGTGTGGAAGAAAATTAAGGAAATCGATTCACAATTTTGCATGGAAGGTGTCCATGCAAAATTGTTGATTTTACTCAGTTCAACGTTTTATGGGTTGTCGTTTTGGATGTTTTTGATTAACAATCTCGTAAACTGCTGTCTAAGTTCTTATCTGATCTCTATTTCCTAATAACTTTTGAGTTTGATAAATTTCTTGGCTACAAAATTTTATTATTTTTTTCGAAAATTTTGTTATTTATCTTCATAATTATTTTACTTTATGATACGCAGAAAAGTGTTATCTACCGAATGCAGTAATCAAAATAGTAGGTTTACATTTGAAAAAAACAATCAATAGTGTTACAACTCTGATATAGGTTACTACAAAAAAAAACAATTGCGCCTAAAAGGTGCCCCCCATTCAAAATCCTAAGTCGACCTGTCCGAGCGTTTTTCCGAGAACAAAGTACTTTCGAAAATATCGAATTAGTTCCTTAATTTTCTTCCACACTGTATATGTTTACACAGTTGCGATAGTCTCTTAAATTACAAAAAGAAACCATGAAGAAAGATATACTTGGTGTAAAATTATGGTAATTGTTCTGTGTAAGTATACCTACAATTTGAGGTTGCTAGATTCATTAACAAAAGCGTACCTACTTAATAGAAAGCAACAACTTGTCTGTTACAACATCGCGATTAGTTAAAAAAAAATCTACTTTACAATTGTGCTAGAACCTATTTTAGCACATTTGATATTTACTATTTTTATGAATGATGTAACTGTGTGTGTTTTGTGTTTGTAAAGTGTTCCATGGCTTTGTTACTTTCAAATTTCCTTGCCGATGAAGGAGAAGTAGTGTTGACTCCTCTCTCCTCAACATTGAAGGGTACCTGAAGTGGATACCGACCATCCTTGAGAATTATCTCGAGCGCGGTTAAAACCCACAACCTGGCAATTGCAAGGCCGATTCCTTACCACACGGACTTCTCGGACTTTTAGGCGTCTTGATTCACATTTCATTTTGAGGACACCATGATTTCGAAAGAGGATACAAATCAAAAAACTAAAGTTATTATTATTAAATTTTACAGCGCACCTTATAACATTACGAAGAGTTGTGAATGTGGAATGTTTATATTTTTTAAGTTTTTTGAATTAGTATGACATGATGTTAAGTTTGACCTCGATTTTGTTACACAGAGAAGAGAAGACAGACCACCACAGTGAGTCTTTATTCGCTGGTTTGACATTTCGCATTCGTTTTTTATAAATTTGTATGCAAATTTGTCATCTTGTAAGACCTTAAAAGCCCAAGGAACAACTCGAACAGATAAATTTCCGATAAGTAAAAATAAAAGATATGAGATGAAAGGACCTAAAATTAGATATTTACCTAATTTGGTGGCTTTGAGTGAATAGTTTTCCAAAATTATGCGATAAGAAACGTAACGAAGAGATGTTAACATGAAAGTGGTTACATTCTCGGTGTTTCTATGTGTTTTAAACATGGTTTAAGCTGAATCTATTGTGAAAAAAAATAAACCTGAATTTTGGAAGACAGTGTACCTGTTGGATCAAGATGATTTCGGATCGCAGATATAGTCTAGAACTAGAACATGTGTAACTATTTTTGAATATTCAGAAAATAAAATGTTGAAATGTTCACTAAGCACTCAAAAATTATGAATAATGAAGAAAATTATGACTACACTGAGCACTAAAAAAATTATGAAGATACACCACGAAAAATGTAATTAAAAGTAGAAAAGTCAAATTATTACATACTTAAAGGACATGAGATTTTGTCTAAAAGTCATATCAACTATAGAAGAAGAAAAATATTTTAAATACACAGCTAGTCAGAATTTCCTCTGCTATTAGGCACTTTGAACGTTATTTGGGAGAAGTTTGAAGTCAGGCTGTAAATATGAATGTTTGCATTTATAAATATTTGTCAAATTTAATTGATTTGTTTAATACTCATATCTAGGGCTGTGCGATAGCATTTTACTATCGAATAACGATAGTTTTCAAACATCTATAGATCAATTTGGATTAATCGATAATTTCTTTATTATCAGCATTCGATAATAGATTTGTACATCGATATTATCGATATTTTTGCACAGCCCTACTAATATCAGAATGAACAAATAATATTTTGAACTGATCTAGCTTTATCTTATTGTGCTAAAAGTTGTGAAGGAGTTCTTAACGGAACACAACTTTCATTTCGTACCTAAAAAACAATCCACTGAACTCCACTAGAAATTTCTGCACGGACCGGTAACTACTTTAAACTTGGTCCAATGAGAAATAAATGAAATTCTGCACTCAATTAAACAATGGTCTCTTATTAATTTTGGAAAATTGGAAAATAATTCAAAAACAACAATTGGCTATGATTATAGCTTAGAATAAAAACAACCCGTTCAAATAGTATTGAAAACGGATAGCTGTCTCGGTTGAATGGTGTAAGTTTTGCATAATTTGAAAAAGCAGGGAAACTTGATATTACACGTTATTTTATTTACTAAATCTTTGACCTGATCCGTCCTCAAAAAATGAGGTTTCATTGTTAATACTTTAAAGCATTTAACACACTGAAGCGGGACGGCGAGAGCGGCGGCGATGCCGGGAGTAACGTGTGTTGCTAAAGATAAGTTGGAATAAAAGAATTCCTGTATGTAATAATAATAATAATAATGTTTACTGTCATTTATCACAGAGACATGGACATATTCAAATTGCAAATTGTAAATATCACAGATATATCGTCGGTCTGCAAGAGAAGGTGACTAAGTCCACCGATAGTAGTTTTGAGTTATTAGAATTTTAATATTTGCCCATGTATCTTACGTTCAATCTTTTTTAATTTAAAATACATATTCTAGAAACTCTATTGTTCATAAAAATCAGTATAAACTAACTCAAAAATACTATCGGTGGACTTAGTTTCCATCTCTTGTAGACTGACGATATATGTATAAACAATTAAAAAAAAGACAGTACAATAGTAAAATTATTTTTGTCGTATTTCTAATGATTGTACACTATGGAGTAGTGTGCGTCGATGGTCTAATTTGTTCAGCAGAGCGTGAATCTCCAAAGAAATGTGTCGTATAGAAATGATTATTTCAGGCTAATATAATTTTCCTAGGCAAATAGCTTTATAACACCTGTTAATATTTAAACACTATTTTCCTTGGCAAATAGTATCTGACTGAACCGCTGGCGCTTTTGGGCAAATAGCATTTTACTGTCGCCGACAAAAAAAAGTGGACTCTTTTCTTGACGAAAATTTCATAATGCCAAGAGTTTTACTGTGTGGCTGTAATTATGAACTGACACTTACAGATGACAGCAATGTCAGACAATAATTAATAAAGTTCAGTTATTATTTTTGTTTCAAAAATATTGGCTCATGTTAGCCATATTGCTAAGGCAAAAATGGAAAACGATTTTTTTTTAAAAACAAATTTGTTTGTCCTTTCTAGATGACAATTCATAATTACAGCTACCCAGCAGAAGCTTAGTATCGTTAAATTTACGTCTAGAAAAGTGTCCACGTTTTTTGGCGGCGATAGTATTTTCACGAAATAAAATTATGAGCTTGTCTATTATATGTACGTTCCTTTTGAAAAGTAAACGATAGGATTTTTACGAGTTTTTGACTATGTGGTGGCTAGAGAAATATTTTTCTGTCTTCAGTTTTATCTCAATATTATCAAAGTACATTGGGGTACATAATGCAGACATAGCATCTTAAATAGGTATGTTTAACCAATTTATTTATTCAATATATGTTCAGTACAACAATAATTGCATTGCTTTATTATTATTTATTATTTGTATTATATTTATTTTGTTTGGCCTGGGTATCCTTATTAAAAATAAAATTAGTACCAAAGCTAGTAAAACTTAATACCTCTACTACTTCCTAGACGAGAATTTACACAATAATTGCTTTTCAAAAACAACTGCACGCACATAAACTCACTTAATTGTAATTTATTGGAAATGAAATACTATTTGCCTAAACGTTCAGTGAAAAACTATTTGCCTAGGAGAATGGTCTTTCAATATAAATGAGCCTAAGAAAGTTCTTTGCCCAATCAAATAGTATTTGTCTAAACAAAATTCAATTCAAATTCAATTTCATACGCATATTCCGTAATATCTATATTTAGCATGCTGTGTCTTTTCTGCATTCGGATTCCTTAAGAAGAAAAACTAGATTTCAGCAGAATGAAGTGGTTCATAAAGACTATGTAAATCTTGTCCTGGTAAGCAAATGTATAACGTCAAATATCGAGATATGATTATAAGTTACGGTAAAAGAGAGAGTTATCATCAAAGAAAAGCGTATGTGTGGTACATTCAGCATGTCTCCTACAAAGTTGCAAGAAGTCACAGTTTTTCGCTTAATATCCTTGTCTGACGCGTGACAATTTTTCGCAACGAGGAGTTTCGGCGATAAATTTCACCGATAATTGCAAACCACTGTTCAAGAAACCACCGGGAGGTCATCAGTGCTGTTTTAAGTCAGGTGCAGTTAGGAATGCGCACCGCAATGGATCCACTTACTGGTGGTGGAGGAGGCGGAGGGGCAAACACATATGTTGGTGCAGGCTCGGAGTTAATGTCCGGATGACCGCGGATCGAGGCCAGCAACAGGTTGCTCGATAGCGCATCACAGATTTGAATCAACCGGACAGGAGGAGGGCGCACAAATAACCAGTTCGTCCAAATATTTTCTATTTGGGCAAGGCCCGGTCGGCATGTGTGACACGATTGCCGAACTCTGATGATAACTGAACAATCGCGATTTGAATAATTGCGGATTACGCTGGCACAAACCACCTAGTTGGTCTGGTAAATACTCAAATGGAAATTTTGCAGTAACTGCTTCGCTTGGAAATTTACTAGGTGTATATTATAGAGGTATAAATAAAATGAACCAATCTTATGGTGAACAATTAACAATTTCCAAAACTAATAAAATAATTCATAATTATTGTTATATAAAGGGTTAGATAAAGGGAACAGTATTTTTCTCTTTAAAGCTGAGCATTCACTAGGTCGGTGAAGCGCAGCGGCGCTGCGCGGTGCAGTACCAACTTCACATTTATGCTGGGTTTATACAGTAACTAACACTAACAACTAACGTTCAATACCACTAGTTTTTTAAGGCCGTTTTCCCAGTCATAGTTTAACTTTAATCACCAATTAAACAATTATTTTTATAATTGTCACTATGGGAATAAACAGAAGATTAAAGTTAAAGACATATTGATGAAATTCAAGCGCTGAATAAAAAAATAACAAAAATAGCAATAGCAATCGTAAAGATACTATTTCCAAATGAAATAAAACAAATTTAATCATCAGATTAATGTCCTTTTCCTTAGTTTCCGTAATGGTATATGTACTATGCCCACCAAAAAAAATTTGGAACAACTCTCTACTTGAGTTATTTTATTAGTATAAATACAGATTTAAGCCATTCATCTTGCTATTTAGAACTTGTTTCAATGGTAATGTGAAAACACGTTATATTTACAGTAGGACATATTACATATCCCAGTTTTTTTTTTGGGGGATAGTACCATATTCAACATCACTTTGACTACCGAATATATAACTTATGAATCATTTTAAATTCTAATAGGCGTGTACAGGTTTCTCCACATTAGACTATCCATTTTGATATACGATTTAAACCTAAACGAAGCGTACGATTATTTTCTCTTTAGCAGGTCAACTTTAGTAGGGTTTGGGATTAGATTACGTTTTGTCCAATCTATCCCAAAACAATTAAATAATTTCCTCTGTCATAAATCCGCGTCAGTGTTACAAATGATAATTTAATGAGTTTTGCAATTTGTGACAAATTTGTAAAACTTTGTAATAGTATAGGTTATTCAGTGTGTTTTCTGTGGAAATATACACCAGAAGTAGTTCAGTAGAAGAAGTTCTGCCCTTGAGGTCCTCCACCCTAACGGCACCCGATTGTTTCTGTGGACATATTTGGTTTTTTACGTGTGTACTTCAAAACAAAATTCACAGTCACGAGGAAATATGATCAAAATATCAATTTTACAGAAAATTTTATTACGTATAAAATAACCTTACTTTTAGCTAATGTACTTAGGCCCGGTCTTTTCATCTCTGATTAACTTTAACCGTTGATTAATTCCTATAGAAACCATTGTCTCTGTAATTGTAACTACAGGAATAAATCGACGATTATAGTTAATGAGAGATGAAAATACCGGCCCTTAGTCTTACTTCTGGCAACATGAATTTCATTTATTCCTGTTGCTGTTTAGTGCAAACTTCTTTTTCCTGATTTTGTTTCATAATAGGTATTAAGCTTATTATAAATTCTTAGTTTTGATTGAACAGCACTGATTCTGTCGCTTCTATCGTGTTTCTAAAACGGGTCTTTTATTCATTTCATGAAGCAGGTGCACAGTTAATATAGAATCGCCTCTGACCCTTAAGAGTAACATCGCTCATCCACTGAATTTATTACAGCAGAAATCAAGCTTCTCGTTAGTTAAAATTTCACCCAGATTTATTACATTTAAATTACACTAACCGCAGAAAGGCGGAGCTTAAGAAACAAATAATTCATTCCGGCAGCTCGAACACCTAAACTTTCAACTGTATTAAAAAAAATGAAATAATTAATTAATTGATTTATAAGAATGCAAACGAATTCCGAGCAGAGTTACACAGAATTGAATTATAATAATTTGCGAAGGTATTACTTTGGCAAATGTTAAATCATGTTTGGCTCTTGTCCATAACAACAACATTTACTAGAAACATATTTCAAAAATCGAATACCTCGCTGTAGTGTGAAATACCATTACGAATTGTAATGAAAGAAAAGAAGTAATATTTATTTATGGCAAGGTGAAAAGGTACTTAAGCGATAATGATAGTGACGATTATCCACATACGTTTTTGATAAACGAAGGTCATGGAACACATTTTTAATATACAGTGTGTCCTCGGATTGCCTTCGCGAGACGTATATGGGACTAAACATTTTTTGAACTAAAGTTTCATGTTTTGCAGTTCAATCTGCTGATGCGTGTCAAATTAGACATTGAAGTTTTTCAAGGTAACGGAATTAGCACAAGAAGAAATAAAATCGGTGCAGGTAAAGCGGTCTTCCTTTTCAATTTAGGAGAAAATTGTACTAAAATAAAATGTTTCTTACTTGAAATTAAGGAGGTGCACCAAATTCCAACAGCTGAGAAAGAAAAATTGAATTATGAAAAATTCCATTCACATATCTATTGATAAAAATACCAATAAAACAAGATTATTTAAATAATACTCCACTCTTATCAGCTCCTGATGGCGTTAATGTCTTACAACTGTACTTTTCCGTAATTCAATTTTTTTTCGGGGATCTTGGAATTGGGTATATCTCTAATTTTAGATGGGAATTATTTTATTTAAGTAAAATGTTCTGCAAATTCAAAAGGAAGACCACTTTTTCCACACAGATTTTATTTCTTCTTTGGTTAATTCCGTTAGTTTGAAGATATTTAATATCAAATTTAGCACAAATTCATTTCGTACCAACCAGACAAATGCAGAATATGAAATCTAAAGTCAAAAATGTTTAGCTCATTATACGTATTGCGAAGTTAATTCGGACACACGCTGATCATAGAAAACCATGAGATCAGGATTAGGGAATTTTGTTCGAAATTCTTCATAGAGGTGTGACGGTATTTATTGCAAATACAATTGACAATAATACTGATTGTTAAATAGTAAATGTATGCTATGTCCAACTATCAAGTTGACAACTAAATACAAGTAAATGTTACCGTGTATCATCATAGTAACCTATACTCCATATCCATAGTGTAACCTCTAGCGGCGTGCGACGTCACATTTTTAATATCATGGGCCCATTGCATAATAAAATACAAGCTAATAATATCAGTATTGTGACTCATAAGTTGTATAGCTATGTTACGCACCTTACAAGTTACAATACTAATATTATTGGCTTGTAATTTATTACGCAAGAGATACCTGGTATTCGTAACTTAAAAATATCAATATTTGTCGATATATCTAAAGCCGGCTACTCATTACGCGGTACTTGGCAAGTACTCGGCGAGTATTTGTGAAAGTAAAAGTCGAACTGTACATATTACTCAGCTACTTGTACGTAGCCAATCCGTTTAACACCTGCCCGTTTGACTTTGGATAGTTTACCGACAACGAATGGGAAGTACAAGTAACGTGGCAAGTAGTGCCGAGTTGTATGCCGCGTTTTAATATACATTACTCGACACTTGCTAACTATTGGCAAGTACTTGCCAAGTACCACGTAATGAGCAGTCGGCTTAATATAGATGCTACCGAAAATAATATCGATATTATCAATAAATTATCGCACCGCTAATGCCACGGTGCCCTATAAATATAACCTTTTATAAATGACCATGGACAATAAACTGCAATATTTTTAGGAGTATTACATTACCTAGGCAATATCGATAATGCCGAAAAAATAGGAGATATCGATAATGACGATATTTTCATTTTTAAATACATCGATAACACCAATGTTATCGGCAATATTGGTATTATCGATATCTCTTCGATATTATCGATATTGTGTATAGTAATGTAATCCTCCTAAACAATACTGCACATAATAGTTACTTCTACTATTTATTTCTGTTCTTACTAAAACTGTTGTTGACCAATCGCACAGGCGCATAATTAATAATTTTTAAATGTTGTTTATTGCCCAGGACCATTTATAAAAAGCAAATTATATTTACTAGCATTAATAATATAGATGCAACGATAAATTCAGACGAATTGCGTCCTTTAATTTGATGATTCGTTCAATACCTGAATAAATCAAATGTATAAACCCTATGAACAAAGAAGTCGTTATTGTCTATCTGGATTTATTTTAATATTTAGATTACGCCTTTGGTTGATTAAACATAACATACCACTTCATATAAAAAACGAAAATATAAATAGCATGTCATTGAAACCTTAAGTGCGATATTAATTAAAATTACATCAGTAATTTTTTTCTCCAACCAACAATATCGCACATCCAAGTATTTATAGTCAGCCACTTTGCTTTATGTATAGAAACAGGCGAGCACTTGGATGTAAAAAATTACGCAAACCCGTTTATTTATAACGTTGGTAATGTCGTCCACATAATTTCACAGTTCGCGATGTTATCGTCTGTTTATAATAATGTCAGTGATCCGAATTACATACGACGATTACGTATCGGTTATCTTGAAATTCTGAGAATGTTTACGCTCGCTGTAAATACCGTTCATTGTTTTATTTTGGCCACACTGAAATCGGTTTAGATCTTTCTTGGAGCCTGGATTGTCGAAATATTGATGAGAAGGACTAAACACTACATTTGGTTTGTGATTAACAACAAGAAATATTAACACCAACTCGATTTGTTTTAAAAATATGATAAATCAATTTCCAGAAATCATTTTCTTTTGGCCGAGAGGATTGATTGATTGGAGCCAGTAGGAAGAAGTTTTCACTTTTAGACTTGTTAAGCTCCACTCAATAGTTTTTTTTTGACTAGATTCACGGCAAATTTTAGAATCGAAACATAAGAACTTTTAACAGTTAAGTGGAACACAACAGATGTTTGTATGCGTAAATGGTAACCGTAAGTTGGAAAGAAGTTAGTGTTGAATAACTTTTATGATCGATTCGTGATATATTTGTTTTAAACCCTTAGACAATTTGATAGTTCTACATTAAAAGCGTGTTTGTAAACTGTCCTGTGTGTTTCTAGGGTAGTATTCCTTCTTATAAATGATTTTGCAAATCTTGCTTTTCATTTTATTCACTCCTAAGTGCTACTCAGGAAGACTTTACGAACCCAGTCTGAATGTACCGCTGAGTAGTAAAAACTCAAGTCAATAAAGATGTAAAGAGCATTAAATTTTTAACTGTTGCGAACGTTTTAAGTTACATGTATTTTCAAGGACTAGTTAAATTGAAGTAACATTGCTGAATACAGTCGCTGGTTTCTTACTTTTCAAGGCTACGAAATCCATACACATTCAATTTCAAGGGTATTTTGACTTAATTCTTTGTAGCTCTCACGCTACAAACTGATTGTTACTCTAAAGCTAATAACAATATTTATACACTATTAAAAACAAGAAACATTTTTGTATTCCATTTATGTTTTTAACGTATGAAGTCAAGGAAGTCAACACACTCATATCCTAAGGGTATCTTTAACTTGATTTTTTGTAGCTCTGACGGTATAAACTGATTGTTTCTCTAAAGCTAATAATGATTTTTATACACAATCAAAAGCAAGAAATATCTTTGTATTTCTGTTATGTCAGTCACGAAACTACTATCTTAAGAATGAAAAATTTGTTTTATCTTGTTGACACCAACTTTGCTCGGTTCACATATGTAGGCAATTGTTTGAAAGTGAAAACATGCAACTAAACAGAAGTAAAACCTGTAGCATGTAAGAAATGGAGGAAGCCTTTGTACGTTCTAGCCTCTTATGGAGACGTGATGTTTTCTTATTTACAACTTAATACAGTATGATTCGCACTTCAATCTTCAATTTTATCTGTGCTATTTGTTTTCAATGATTCTATGATATCAGTTTCAGTCAACTACCGAAAACTAGCATCATCAATTTGCTTTTCATAAATACAAATTGTCTATAAAAGATTATGAATAGGGGATTAGGTGGTTTGTTTCCACAAGTGTCCACGAAGTATCTATAAAAGAATGTGATAACAAGTAAGCTTCTTTGGAAATATACGCTAATATACAATCAACCACAAAAGTTTGATTTCACCCGCTGAAAGTAAAGCAATTAATACTGCCCTCTATATTTCTAAATTAAAAGAAGTATACTACTTTCATGAACCATACTTATTTTGTACGAAATTACGAATGGGGCAGTGGATGATATTCATAGAAATGGAATAAAAAAAACACTCCCAAGAAAGACAAACTTTGTAACAACGCTTCCCTTTCGAAAGAATCTAATCTTGGCGCCTCTATCTCTTCTTTTAATTTATTTATAAAATAGCATAGAAGCCTATTTATATGAACATATTTTGTTATTAATTTATGTTCTCTTGTTATGAAAATTACGTTATTATTAACTCCTCCTTTTACATCTGTCCGCGCCTTCCAGTTCGTAAATCTCTGATGTAAGGCTAACATTCTAGAACTATTAAGGGTCAATCATACAAATGTTTAAACTGACCCTCAACCAGGTTCAAAGTAAACAAATTCGCATAGAATATTAACGACATATGGCAATTACTGCATTCATAAATAGAATTTGTTTACTTTGAACCTGGTTCAGTTGAAGTCGGTTTAAACCTCTTTGGTACAATTGGTCCTAACAAATGCATACGTAAATATAAAAGTTGCTTCAAGTTTATTAGTACGTGATTTAGACACGACGGAAATACATAGCTATACGTATATTCCTTTTCCAACTTTAAATCGGTTTTATGACTTTCAAGTAGGTAATAATAATAATATTTATTTGTCTTCAGATTTACAGGCTTGTTCAGGTTTTTGTGAGAACGGTTCTAGAACTGTCACAAGCATGTGTATTACAAAAAATCCACAGTTCTAGGATGATTTTGGATTGTTCTTGCAGAAACCAAAACAAGCCTATTGTGAAAAGCCATTATAATAACATGGGTTGAAATAACTTCTTCCACAAAAGTTTTAGTAACTCTTTGTTCAGAAAGCTGCACGTAGACATACAAAATATTATAAAGAGCAACATTTCATGTAATTTTTTTCTAGACTTTACTCAGGATGTTTGTATCATTAATTTTAGTAGCCCTACTACTTTAATATACAAAGTAGATATTCATATTCTTTTGTGACTGTCTGTAAATACTATACAATTTTAACCATTCATAGCATCCTCATTTTACGGCCTCTCGTAAGTAAAACTTTCGACGTTAGATGAAAACAATTATTTATCCATAGGATGTTGATTTGAATATCCAAAATATTTACAAAATTAATTAATAATTATTTTATACACATGGCCTCTAGCAAATAAGAATTTCTTTGTTACATGAATATACATAATTACATTTCCAAAGGAAGTTGAATTGAATATCCAAAACATTTACGACATATACATAAAATTATTTTCTATACACGGCCTATCACACATATGAGTTTCGATGTTAGATGAATACACATAATTACACATATTTTCAAAGGACGTTGACTTGAATATCCAAAACATTTACAAAATTGTATCATTATATACAATTATTATTAAAAGATGCATGATACATCGATTTAATCGATGTATAACTTTTTTCGAGATAGATTAAGTTGATAAATTACAATAATTTCAGCAGAATATGCAAACGCATTGAATACAAAATAAGTTCAATAAACATCCGCCGCTCGTGATGTTTGTTTACGAGAGCAATAATTAAGTAGATAATTTATTCCCCGTAGTCTAAATACCGACGGTATCTCCTCAAAGTAAAAGTAACTAGTACAACGAAATGTCTGAGAGCGAATGGTATTACATCAGCCACGATAATGGACACAGATCGGCGAACCAACTTTCGAAATGCAGTCGAAACGCTTTTGGTTATTGCATACGTGCAAGTAATAGCGTTGGAGGAGGCGGTGTAGAGATTTAAAGGGTCTAAAATATATGTACAGGGTGCAGCATTTTGAAACGCAACATAGAAAATTCCATGTTAATTTAAAGGTGCTTGAATATTGGCTTCCTGAAATATTTTACAATAAAATTTTGCTTTTTCAAGTACCCTTCAAGGTGATTCTCTTTGTGAAGTATGAGAATTGTTCATACGCATATTTAAAAAAAGATACTGTAACTAAATTAAATTTATACTAAACTATCAGCACAGCCTTGACCAATGATAGAGAAAACTTTTCCAGTAATTTATTTTAACATTTACTGATCAAGACAGTGCTGACAGTTTGGTACAAATTGAATTTCGTTACTGATTTTCTTTAAATATCTCGAAACTGAACGAATGAAAAATTTTCAAACTTCACAGACAAACACCTTGAAGCATTTTAAAAAGCCTAATTGGAATTTCGCTGTAAAATAATTAGGGAAACCAATATTCGAGCACCTTTAAATTAACGTGGGATTTCCTAGGATGCGTTTCAAAACGCAGCACCCTGTATAAAATACACAGAAAGTTTCATATAGAAGTTGCAGAGTATTAAAATATTTACATGTTCTTTCTTACAGCGATAAAGTAGCCGTAAAGTTTGTTTTTAATGCACGACGACAACAATTCTTTTAAATTTACGTCTCTGTTACATTCTGCATAGGTGCAAAAGTCGCTACTCACAGTTGCAGTCTTGCTCACCTTAAAAAAATCCTACACTTGCTGCTAAATTTAGTGAGGTAAAACATTACTTACAAATTTATTACTCCTATTTTAATTCTGAATAAGGCGTTTTGACTTTCAGTATTAATTGGTTGCAACTGCGTCCTGCAAAGTTTCAATTTCTTGAATTTGATATTAATGTTTAAGTAAATCTGATCTTTATTTGTCGCAAAGATTAAACTACTTATTCCTGGCTTTAAACACGGTATCTTTTAAAAGAAAGCTAACGAAACGAAATATGTATAAAACCATTTTTTTTACTCCGATGCGTGAAGAAGGCAAGTAACACATTGATCCTAATGCGTGAAGTCTTACTTCTAATATGATGTGTGTGTCAAGTCTTATATCTAATATTGATGCGTGACGTGCAATGACATATCTAACGAATTTTATTTAACGCAGCTCTACACGTGTAAAAGTGAGCTTTACGTACATAATTTTCAAACATTTCTAAAGTAACAAGAAGTATTACTTGGTAATTTTCAGCTCATTATAATTTTTGTCATCATAGTTTAATGTCACAGAGGAACACTATGTCTATTAGGTCTTTTATTTTACTGTTCCTCTATTTTTTAAAAATTATAAAGAAGTCTTACTAGGCAGCATCTTCAGTTCAATTTTTATGCAAATGCTAACATAACAGGCTATCAAATTAAGAAATCATATTTTTTCAATTTAAATTTAACGCGCCCTCAACAGTAAAGCCAACTCATTGTGAAAACATTTTTTTTTCGTGGGCTTAGGCTTTAGGGATGTGAACGTGAAATACTTCTTGTCTACCAGGCGTCAACTGTTATATGTCATATTCTTAGTTTGAGAAGTGTTTTTTTTTGTTACTTTGTCAAACATGGGGACGAGAATTACATACAGATTGTATTACGACTCTTTCGTCAGAGACATCTGCTTCGTGAGCTATCGCCGCAATATTATTCTCAACTGCAAACCTATCAACTTTTATATCAAACATTATCTTTCGGAATTTTCAAATTTTCTCTATGGCATCTGAACCTACTCAATCTGGGTACACTGTATTTAAATGAAGAGTTTCAATTCATTTTTTTTAATATTTCGGTAAGCTTAATTTTACGTTCCATGTCACTCTTGGTCAACGTTTCCAAATGTTTCTTGCAATTCCTTAAAATTAATTTCAAAAAACATGGTTTTCCTTTTGGAAAGCACAAAGAACATACGGAAAGATTCAGAAAAATTCCGAAAGCAAAAGCATTTCCAATGGAGTTTATTTTACGCATTTCCGCCATAATAGTGAATACACTTTTCTGCAAGGGTAAGTCATTAAATAGCATGGAGGTTAACTACTGGAGGAGGAAATAGCGAGTAGGAAACGAGCCGATTTTCGAAAGCACGGTCCTCTTTCTTGTACGGCAAAAATAAAGAGACAAAGTGCGCGATACTCCAAACTTGGTTCGTCTCATCACGTGACAACTGTCAAAAGATGTGAACAAGTGAATTTTTTTAAATACTTAAATTTTAAATCAAATAAAAAGAAGTGTGCAACTCTTGCGTGAAACATTTTTCGCACAAATGTGTAGTTTGCGAAATAAGCACACACTTGTTAGATGTTAGACAAATTACTACTGTTATAATAATTTTGAAACAACTTAGCCTAATATACCAGATTAATCTTTTTGTGAGTTTGTGGCCACAAGTAGATACTACTATATACAAAAGTACAAGTTTCTACTTTGCTGTGGGAGCACCTACTTCAGAATCCTAAAATTTCGGCCGCCTCATAGTATCTACTTCAGTTTAAGTGAAACCACTATTTAGCAAACTTCTGAGATACACGTTAAGAATTCTAAGATTTTACGACTGCCTTCATAAATTTGCGTACCCATAAAGTGTATACTCATATAGAAAGAACAATATATATACTAAAGATGTATATCGCAAGTTATTCAAGTAAAGTGACCATTTGTAATTTTAAAGAGGTACCAATAGATTGCCACCGTTTTTGGTTCAACGGTTCAACAGCGAAAATGCAAATTGGATGGAAAATCATTTCTTGGGTGATATAATGAGGAATTGGCATAGTTCTAGTACTACGTATTATAGTACAAATTTTGCTTTCGTACTGTATGTTTCAAAACTATAGTAGATATTTACAGTGACTTAAATAAGTGACCGGACACCTGTACTAATTAATGGCCAGAGAAATTATTTTTAATTTTAATGTAACTGGATACAGCATAATGGCAATTATTTTATTGTTAAGAAAAAATAATAGAACCAACAATAAAATTAATAATTTCGTCTCAATAAAGTCACTGGACGGTAATATAAAGCAACAATAATAAAACGAATCAGATATGGTTGGACGGCCTTTGCTTCGTATTATGTTTTTTAATCTATTAGGCATAGATGTTGCCAATTTAAATGTAATTTCCTGACTTATTTTAACTTATTCTTGCTGCAATATTTCTTTAAGGGTTGATTTTGAAGGAATTTAACATTTTATAATTCTCTTTTCTAAAACAACACACACATATTCTATGGAGTTGAGGTCTGGTGATTGTGCCGGCATATCAAGTATGTTTAGGCAATTGTGATCTCAACCATTCTCCCACTAGACGGGATTTATGCTTGGGATTGATATCCTAATAAAACTTAAGTGTATCTAAGATTCCCTTCTTCTTAGCACTGACTCTTAGATGAATTTTTAAAATATCCAAATACGTATCCACACATTGATTCATAATACCTTCAGTAACAACCAGATCCCTAACACCAGCAGCTGACATACACCCGCAGACCATCAGTAACTCACCGTCATGTTTGACTGTAGGAAAAAGATTTGCTATTTTCATGTTTTCATTTGGTTTTCTCCAAGCTATTGTACGCTCGTCGCTGCCAAAAACATTAAATTTACTTTTGTCTACGAAAATCATATATAAATTTAATGTTTTTAGCAGCGATGGGCACACAGGGGCTTGGAGAAAACCAAATGAAAAAATGAAAATAGCAAATCTTATTCCTACAGTAAAACTGGAAGGTGGTCTGGGGGTTTATGTCAACTGCTGGTGTTGGGAATTTGATAATAATTGACGATATTAAGAATCAGTACGTGGACACGTATTTGGATATTTCAAAAATTCATTTAAGAATCAGTGCTAAGAATGAATCTTAGACACATTGAGGTTCTTAGGTTATCGATTCCAAGCATAAATTTCGCCCAGTGCGAGAATGGTTGAGGTCACAATTGCCCGAAAATACTTGAGTATAAAATATAGAATATAATGGAAAATACTTGCAAGAAAATCGTAGTGAAGCGTTAGCTATCCATCTACTTCGTTTTATGCATCGCAAATTGTAAAGATTATTGGTGAATAAGTAAAATGATTTTCAAGGAAATAACTATGTATATCTTAGAATCTTAGAATAAGTGACAATTTTGAATATTTCATCGGTTTTTAACCATTTTGGGAAAATCAGATCTGATCACGAGAGAGACGGAGGTAAATAGAGAGCATACAGTAAATATCAAGGGCGTCTGTGTCCACGACGAATCGATACATGAAAGAACCGGCGAACGTTCCATGAGAATAATGCCAACGACCGCTATTTACTCCGGTACCAACTTTCACCACCTGCCTCATGATCGGGTGGTAAACGCGGCGGCAGTATTTGCGAAACTCTGCCTGGGTAAAATAATTTCAGAGGTTAGCGCAAATTCGACGATCACTTTTAAATTCCGCCGTCAACGACGAAGTGAAAGTAGCTCGTAGACATAGCAACTGGCAACAGCTTCACGTACACTCTGTTATCTCCGCTAGACGGAAAAGTATTTCATAAATTCAAAGGTATCCCACCGTTTCTGAAAAGAGCGCGCTGACTAAATTGAATTAACTGATATACGAGGTCGTAAAATTGAGGATTTAATTTGATCGCGACACTTCTGCAATTTAGAATTCTACGTTTTCGCATCTCTCTGATCTTCAACGTCAAATCAGCTCTCGAAATAGATCACAAAAACTATTAAAGACATTATGGAATTTTAGAACTTTACTTTTTAAGTAGTGATCTTAAAATATCTTGATCTAAGACATTTTCACACAAAACTACATTCCTTTACCCCAAATGATCAACATCGAACATATAGAAAAATAAAATAGGCATCGTTTATTACGGTTCAAAAGATTCTGAATACCTTTTAACATTGAGGAAAATGGATATGTTAAATTAGAAAAAGAATATATCAAAATATTTACTAAAATATACTAAAACTGAACAGTAGAGATGCGCAGAAGCGCGATTTTAGCCGATAAAAATGTCTAGAATACCGAATTTTCACTATTCCACTAGCCGAATTAGTTAGGCTGCCCCCATACTGATAAAACGAACACGTTTTACTACAACGTAAAACATTTCGGCCAGCCGTACACTGATGATACGAAAAGTTTTCCGGTAAAACACTTATCAGATATTACCATGACACATGAATTAAAAGGCATGATTTGTTCACTTAATCATACTGATGGCAAAGCAAATCGATGTAAAATCTGTTTCTGGGACTGTTTCGACATATTTAATCTGTTTTTTGTTTTGATGTATTAGTTGTGTCGTCCTACTTACAGACGTCATTATCATTCCAAACAAAATTATTTAGAATCGTGTAGAAAATTGTTTTGGCTTCAATAGTGTGTTTTTTTGTTTACATTGTACCTAGTTCAGTTGAGCGCCAGATTAAACCTCCTTTGTACAAATGGCTCTTAAAATCAATTTAAACTTCAGCCGATATTCAAATAATTTCGATTTAATCATTTTGGCTGCTCTTTTCACTAAGAAAAATTATAAACTTAAATGAATGACAATTTGTAAAATTTAATTTTACTTTTGTGTTCATGCTTTTGTTATTACACCTTTCTAGTCATACTTGTAATAATGCAAATAAACCATTGATATTAAAAAAAATATATTATTATTAAAGTTAGAATCTCGACTAAACTTATGTTATTGACGGCCGAAAGTAGACAGCAGGGAGTAAAAGTGAAGACATACTCACTAGAGTATGTCTTCACTTTTATGACTTTTATGTCATACTCTAGTGAGTATGTCTTCACTTTTACTAATGTAAGTTTCTATTCCTAAGAGTTTGGCGTCTTGTGATTTATCTATTTCAGTGATAATTCTATTATCGGTCATTAATGTATACGTACAGGGTGCTGTGTGCAACATAGGAAATCCCATATTAATTTAAAGGTGCTCGAATATTAGCTTCCCTAATTATCTTGCAGCAAAATGTCAGGTTTATTCAAGTACCCTTCGATATCAATCTGTCTGTGCCGTTTAAGAATTTTTCATGTGACAAGTTTCAAGATATTTTAAAAAGATTCAGTAGCTAATTTAAATTTACACCAAACTATCAGTAAGGTCTTGATCACTGATTATAAAAAAAGTGGTTAAATCTGGACAGAGGATTAATAAAGCTAATCTTTTTTGAAAATATTGAAAGAAATAGTTATCCATTAATTTCTTTTAATATTCACTGATCAAAGCCGTGCTGATAATTTAGTATAAATTGATTTCGTTACCTAATCTTTTTTAAATATCTTGAAAATAGCGAAATAAAAAAAATTCAAACTGTACAGACAGATTCACCTTGAAGAGTACTTTAATAAATTTAAATGGAATTTTGCTGTAAAATAATTAGGGAAGCCAATAATTGAACACCTTTAAATTAACATGGGATTTCCTACGTCGCGTTCTTCAATGCAGCATCCTGTACAGTATGTACACAGAATAGTATCTACACCTCACGAGAGAATCGGTGTTTTCGTAGCTCTTTCGTACCCCAGGAAAATTGACGCCTTGCTACCCTCTTACACTATTACGCGAAGAATATTCAAAATTGTTTACATTGTTTAAAAGTGCAATACTAAAACAAGTAGCACAACATTTGCTTAGGAATGTTTTTTATACGTGCATTCCATATTTGCTGTTATCGAAGGAATGTCGAAGAAACATACATGTTGTATAAAACGCAAAATATCTACTGAATAATTTAGAGTTTGCGGCCAACGATGTTAAAATAAGAAAGGAATTTAGAGAAATGCTGTCTACAATTCAAATACAGATATGTAGAATTTGTTGACTAAATTGCTATACCAGGTGCGCCACCCGATGGTTCACATTTGCGTAATGGAATATAGGTCATCGACGTCTGTTCCAAATTTCTGTCGATCAGACGTATTCTATTACGTAGATATCACTTTAATAAGGAGTTATTCAGCGTGTTGTAACTTCTTTATTTCAAAAGTTATGAAAAATATTTAATGTAAAGGTTGTTTGGTTTATTGTCACGCATGTTGTGACCTTTTTAGTTTGTTTTTATCTTCTTTTGTTATGTTGCTATATGACAACCAATTTTGTTTGCTTTAAATGGTATCTATAATTATTTTTTAGCGATTTTGAAAGTGATACAATTTAGACATTATGGGCAATAAAGGAAATAAAGGAAAATAAACTGACAATTATCATTTTTGGTCAAAGACGCTATAGAAATTTGACAACTGAATTATACATGACAAACAAGATCTGGATATAATTTTTAGTTGTGATACATCCACAGAATTCTTGGTGAAACCTGATGATTGAGTCGTACTAAATATTTTTTTCTCGCTGATTTAATTTTTCTTATTTTTATTTTCTTCAACAAAATTATATTACTGAATTGAGAGAAATACGCACATTTGAAATGTAGTAAAACTTATTGTAGGTAAAGTCGGCATATATGGAAGAGACCGGCTAATATGGAATACCCGGTATTTTTGAAATACGAAGCGCTATCTGTTAAGCGACTCTGGTATTAATATGAGTTCTAGTATTGTAGGTCGCTTCTACAGAGGTTCTCAGCCGTTAAGACTGCATAACTTTACAGTACATGATTTTGTGAATTTATCGATTTAGAAGTTTTCGCGCGATACCAGAAAAATGTATTTTGGCGTATTTTTTAAAATAAAAGTGTTTTTTTTACACCAAAGTTACTTTGTATGTTATTTTGTAGATTAGTACAACAGTTGATATTTCACCTTATTAATTCAAAGTGTTGCTTATTCTTTCCTACTTCATATCACCCCAACTGATTATTCCATATTATCCGCCATTTTAAATCATATCATGAAAATGCACTTTTTAATTTGTTACAGAATTTTCTCAAAAAATATGTATTTCTTAAATTTAAGACTACATTTATTATATACAACCGCTGGAAAACAACATAAAGTATTTTTAATTAAAATATCTGAGTATTTAGTATCTTAGTTCAGAATTTATGACAGCCCAAAGAATGGGTATTCTATATATGCCAACTTTACTCTACTATTTGAAAAACCAAAGTTGTTTGCCATAGCAATAAGATAAAAGAGCACGGAAAAACTATGTACGTTAAAACATACGTAGGAATACACGAAAAAACTTTTGTGTTAAATATTTTTCCATAACTTTTCAAATAAGAAAGTTACAGCCATTATTCGATACTTTTGTTGCAGCCTGTATAATTCAAAGTGTGTCGAATTGTGTCTACTTTGAGCGGCAGATCCTGTATGTAAGGGCGGATTCTGTAAATTATTAACGGGCTCCTAAAATTTAGAGGTTCTCTAAAATCCAAAATCCACTTCCATAATTGGTTGTTACCGTAGCAACAAAATTTAACACCCCTTTAAATTTAACGGTACAAGATAGACAAATCGTTGGACTGAATTTTATCGGGAAACAGAGCGATTAATTAAATAAAATAATTAAAAAAATATTTATGCTTGTGTTAGATTGACAAATTAAGATATTTATATTCTGTATGTTATTTATACATAATAGCAGCCCACATTTACAATAAAAAAGGGGGGAATTTTGAAATCACCCTTACATCCCCATTTATCATATAATATACTAAGTAGAAACAAATAATAAAATATATAATATATAATAAAAAAAATTAATTACTAAATCTGTGAATATTAATAATCTAGGAATTTTTACGTACGGGATACTTTAACTTCATTCAAAACTAGAAACAGGATGTTTTTTAAATTCTGCACAGCAAGTTCAAAGGCATCTGATTAAAAGAAGAGATTAAAATATCTAACGTTTTATTTAAATTGCATCAAGAATTTCAACATCATGTTATTTCAAATTAACAAATACTAACAAATTTCACTGCAACATTAATTTTTACTTCGATGAATCTTACATTCTGCTTACTGCAAGAAACAAAGAGCAATAAAATTTCTCTCATTTATTCACATTCACTCTTATATGAAATATCATACGATGGAATGCGCACGAACAAGAGGCCATGTGACCTTCAATGTGTCTCGATCGGAATATTCTGTAATAGGTTGAGGAGAAAAGAGCTAAATGCTTTCGGTATGCCTATAATTAAATTCCACATTATAAGACTAGTAATAGAATCAAATTCGGTAAACTAAAACAAGGAGATGGAAAAGAAAGTTAAAAATATTATAATTACAAAACTCACTTCATCTTTCTGCTTGGAACATTATCAAAATGAATCTACGACGGATAGAAAATAATAATAACTACAAAAATAGAGCGAAGAAGAGGATTTTACAACCATTAAGTCTTGATTAAAAATAATGTCTCCCCAATAAAATTTTAAGTGGCGATCTGAAAGGTAAACACACACATTGAATTATATTTTTAATATTTTTACTTTGCTTTTCTTTACTTGTTTGATCGTTTGCTCGTCTACTTATTATAGTGTAGTGTGACATTATGCGGCAATCTCACATACATATATGTAGAGGGGAGACATTATTACAAAGCGTGACTGTACTTACATTAATGGGGCTAATGTTTTTCTTTACACTAGAAAAATCAGATCCGTGTATTGCAAGATTTAAATGATTTTAAATTGCTAATGTTACCATCTCAAAGTAACTGCAACTTTAAACGAGCACTACAAAGTAGCTTATATAATCATTCGCCTTCCAACTGACGTTCAAATACTACATACAATATGCACAAGCGGGGGAATTACCGAATAAAAAATGTGGAATGTTCTGCACACAGAGCAAAAGTTATCAGTAATGTTTTACTAAATAACGATTTTTAAAAACAATTAGTGGAATCTGAATTATTTAACTAACTTTATGTACGTACTGTTGATGTCAATTGTCATATTTGATAATTTGATTTCTCACAATTTTGTGCATTAAATATTAAGTCTGACACAAATATTAGGGGCAATGAAATTTAAAGTGTTGACGTAAATTTAGCGAAAAAAAAAAATGCAAACAACTCGATACTTCAAGTACTTGCTAGTTTGTTCCAGTTCCTTGGTTTTTTCACACAAAAAAGGGAACCATAACGAAAAATTTTACATTAAAAAAAGCTGTTGGTGGCCGTAAGATTTTTGTTAGCAAGGAACTCGAAGGATTCTTTTAAAGCAGGGAGGATTTCGAGAACATTCGGGCAATTTCTTTAAGAACTAAATTTTAAATTTATGTTGTTAAATTCGAAGAAAAAAAAATTAGCAAATAAAACATTAAAAGTGAAAAAAATATGTTCCACAGTAAAATAGTTTTCTCGAGGGGGAATTACCAATGTCTGCGACTACGAAATGTAAATATGTATGTACAGTGTAAATCTTTAAAACAGATTCACACATTTTTTTGTTACTGACAAACTTAAGTTTCCCTCTCTCAGAGTTTGCTAGAATTAACTGTTGATTTGTCAAATGTGTAAAAATGTTGGTCAAAAAGTATTTGACCTATAAACTAAGCACGTAGGGGTAGTTTATAAACTATACTGGCGAAAATTTTTTGGTCATTTTTACAGAGAATTTGCGAATTAAAAAGCATTTAAATAGTTGCAGCGCGCTCTTAAGAAACAACATATAAAGGAGTTATCCACCCGGATCCGCTTTCGAAATTGTTGCCAGCTACTATTCGACGGCTAGGTGAACGTTTCTTTTGCTTTATTTGACTACTTACAGCTGTTAAATCCAAAGTAAAATCACTGACTGCACTTAATAGTAGTGGACGCACTCACTTTACACCACACACGCTCAATACAGTGACATTAACTCCATAGAATTTCTAAAGTACAACTGGGCGCAGCGGACTGTTGAATACGTGTCTAACAGGAACGATCTGCGCCGACTGAATACGACCCCGTCAGCCGAACTTTACCATGGTCTGGAATTTAGCGGAATTCGCTAGAATGCCAGTGTCCGCACAAAAGAAGTAAGCAAGCACGTTCCTAACTAGAAAAGAATTCCTGCTTTGTGCATTAGATGCAAATGTCACAGTACGTTGCTGTGCAGTTCTGCCTCGCAAACATCGGTTTCTTTGCTGACGACAGACTTGACCTGTTTACACGAATTTTTTAGATTAGATGGAATTTCTTACACAAATATTTGAAGTTCGCTTCGCCTACGGCGGCTGTTATAATTAATTCCAGACTCGCAACGTCCGAACCAAAACATAATCCGCTTTCGCACGTTGAATATGAAATTAACTAATTTTAAATAATCACAATAATAAATTCAGATATGTTGATTAAAATATGGAATTCAGACTGTACAAAAATATACAATTTCTTTCTGTGCTCTCTTCACGGTTCACGCAAAACTACATATAAAAACATTTTCTAGATGTAAAAACTACATTTTCAACAATTTTAATGTAGTTAATTAAAAAGATCACATAACCTTAATCTTTATCATACTTTGTGTTAACATTCGGAATTAAGAAGAAGGCTCGGTGTTGAAAAATTGAAGAAGAAATACACTGTTATTATTCTTTGAAATTTGGACAACTAACAAACGATAACTTAGGGATTTAATTAAGTTTTGTTTAGTGCCCCCAATTGTAAAAATTAAGACATTAAACTGCCGAGTAAATTTATCTTAAGTTCATAAAATTGGGCGTTCAAAAGTTTACTTAAAGTTTAAATTAGATTTAATTCAGTTTCAAAATAGCATCAACAAAGAAATAATAACGTGAAAAGGCACAGAAAATGAGATAAGTTTTAACGCAGTTTCTTCAAGATATTAGCGATGCAGTAAATGATAAAAACTGCATATAGTTTATTTAATTTCACAATTTTGTTGCACTGAATCCAGAAGATTTACATTACAAACGTTGAAAGCACTTGCTTAAATTTTTTATACTCTTTTTTAACCCTGTTCAAAAAATAAAAGTAGTCAATTTTTCTCCCAATTCCAAAAATATGTACTTTGCCCGTATTTGGTTTCATATTTTTTAATTTACTTTAGGCAGGCTTTGGATTTATAAGATTTTTTTATGTGACAAGAATTAATTTTAATTAAAAAACTGTTAATCTAGAACATTTCATAACAAAAAATGTTAATAGCTAAGACAATCTGCCATATTTTGTGAAATAAATTAATAAAAATATATCAAAACATGATCATTTCAAATTTAATTATTGCAAAAAGTTTGAAACCAAACATAGGCAAACTATATGTTTTTGGAATTAGGAGAAATATATTTTTCTTACTGTGAGAAAATATACTAGATGTTCCATTTAAAATAACAAAGTTGGTACTCATTTGTTACATTTCTCATCGTCATTCATTTTCATTTTACATATTTTTGGAATTGGGAGAAAAATTCTTTTTTAATTTACGAAAAAATACTGGGTTTTCGATTTAAAATAACAAAGTCGATACTCATTTGTTACATTTCCGATGGTCATTTGTTATCGTTTTCAGTAAATTCCGGCGGCTCAGGTAAATTCCTCAAACATTTGTATTTAACATTTTTTGATTAATAAAGTGTGTGTAGGTACCGTTCAAAATATAACCAAAAACCCTGTACATACCGCGCGGCTTAAAATCTTTAAATTTTATTCAGTACACATTTCAAAGAGTTATTTATTAAATTTATAATAATATTTGATTAAAATTTTATTTAATATTATGGTAAACTAAAACGATTTGAAAAGTTGAATTCAACAAAAAAATTTATAAAACCGTCTTTTATCAAAAGGTGTATACAAGGGAGTATTTCGTATTGCCTTCTCGGGCTTGTAAAACTGCAGCATAACGTCATGGCATGCTGCGGATGAGTTTTCGGTGGTTTTGTTGTGGAATATTGTCCCATTCTTCAATTAGGGCGAGTTCTAATTCTTGGAGTGTTACAGGAGGATTTGGACGACATCTATTGCGCCTTGCCAAATGTCCCATAATCCAAAGTATGAACATTATGCACCTGAATATAACAAGTATCCTTCATTAATATCAAATTTTGGCCATCATTTTGTACTCTGGGTGTCACATAAGGTTCTAAAATACCTTCGATGTATCTTTGTTCCCTAATAGGAGCTTTGCAAATACACTCAACGTTTCGCTATAAATTTATGAATCTATAGCGATTTATAGATTTATGAATCTATAGCGTGAGTGTATTTCCAATCACTATTCTGTTGGGTTTAAGATTAAAATAACTTTTTACTAAAAAAAAAGGTTACTTGATCACGTCTGTTTTTAGCACAGTCGCATTGCATAGCGTTTAATTTGATTAAATGTAAATTAAATTTTGTAAAAGTGCAGGGGTATTTGAAACAACTTAGCTTTACAGATATCCTAAGATTTATTTAAAAATTTGAAACAATAATGGAAATAAGCCAACTAGAAAAAGTGACTACTTTTGTCTCTTCAGCAGTGTATTTTATTCATTGTAAGTGGCACATCATTACAGAGCTTAAGGTTAAATTATTAAAGAATCTTTTGTAACTTAAAAGGATATTTTGTAATAATGGCTACCCTCTTGTTCTTGTCAATATTTTTTTTATATAAATTCACTAATGCCTTATTAATTCTGACAGTTTACAAACGTTTACATATATTCGGTTAGCTCGTGTGGTAAACTTCTCACGTAAGAAAGGTAAACTGTATAAACTCCTTGCATAAAATATTATTAACTGACGAGTTCACTGGTAAATAATTACTTCTAAGAAAAATTTGTGGATACAGACATCAAATGGCAATTGAAGACCATTCACGCAAAACTTGATAAGTCAAAAACGACGAACTTCGAGTTAGACATGGAATCAAGGGCTTATTATTGAGTGGCATTGTTTGGTAAGGCCTAATTAATTAAGGGAGATACGAAAGTTTTCGGACTTTTTCATATAACTGATGAATTTTTAAAAAAGTTTATTAATATTGAATAGTATTACATTATTTTGTTCAGTTTAGACTTAAGTAATCTTATATTAATAAAACATGCAACACCCATACCTCTCAATAAGGAGTATTTTTTTGTCAAATGTTCTGCATTAGAGTGTGGTAAGTATTTTCGTTAAATTCGTCCAATTTTTGCCTTAACTTCAACTGTGTTTCGTTTTCTGCTGCCCAACCGTTTGCGTACACTTTTGCGCTTAGCTGAGGCCGAAAAGTTTCAGTAGGTCTTGCTTGAGGTAGTTTGGGAGGATTATCTCTTCACGGCATAAAAAGTACGCTATTGGCTTTAAGCCATTGAATTGTTTCTCTGGCATCGTAACTGGAAGGCAGATCAGGTCAGAATATTATTTGATCATTTTGATGATGATCATTAATAAAGTTAACCAATTTTGGGAGACAGCACCGAGTGTAAACATTTGCTTTAACTGCTTACAGTTTCGTCCGAAAACTTTCGTGTCACCCGTTATTATGATATATTACACGAGAAATGAATGAATCAGGTCTCCCCAGATGATTCAACTCAATAATAAATCCTTGATTCCATGTCTAACTCGAAGCTCGTCGTTTTTGACTTATCAAGATTTGCGTGAATGGTTTTCAATTGATATAAGGATATTTTTCTGAGCAAGTACGACACACTTTTTGCCAAAGGCACTCATTAGAGAACGGTATTCATTTCAAGAATGTTGCCGTATGTTGACACCCGATTTTTCTACGATGCGTAAAACCTTCTAATAAGAAAAATTGCTAGTAAAAAAGGATTTATAAGCACATTGATTCTCTCAAATTTAAAGAGAAGGCTATGTTAGTGCCGAATTAAATTGTTTCTTTTTACTAATTTTGGTTTTGGATTGATAAACAGAAAAAAAATTTGCTGTTAGAACAATAAAGAATATGGATCAAAAATGATGAAAAAGAAAATTTTAGAGTATACCTAGTTTTTAGTTTTGCTTGGAATACTGTGAAAGTTTTACTTGAATGAAAAGTGTCTAGCTTTAGATGGTTAATAATCGAAGACAAGAGGCTTCAATTACCATGTAATTTTTTATAGTGTGCATCTGGGGAGTCGATAAGAAGCACTCACAGGTACTATTTGTCGAATATATTGATTTTGAAAAAGAAATATCTCTACAGAAAAATTTATTAATTTGAATATCCAAAGTGATAACAAAATATCTCGTTTTATGACAACTGTCCAAAGTTGGGAATAAATCAAGACAATAATATGAATATTAAAAAATAAATATTAAAATTTTGAATCGTAGAAAAACATAGTGTGCAACACTTGCGTGAATCCTTTTTTGTTTTTGGTTGGGATACCTGCCTACCGCTCATGTTGCAGCTTTCATGCATTTGTTACGCAAATTACTATTAAAATAATTATGTTCATAGAAAAATGATTACACTGTAAACCTTAAACCTTAAATTTATGACTGTGACCATCATCCTCACATACTCTGGAATTTTATTCAAACTTGAAATAGCACAATTTAATATATACTCCGGGATTTAAAGTGAATCATAAACTATGTCTTATATCAACAATCGATTAAATTTTAGACAATTTACGCGAGTTCATTCAATTTCTAAAAAAAATTCATTCGATCAAAAATTAATGCAGCTATATTTCATGTCATTTCATGACATGAATGCAGTAATTCCGTCAAGTATTTCCTTGCTGTAATAAAACAAAGAGCTGGACTTAAATATTTCAACACAAAATACATCTTCAAGGAGCGTCGCTTTTATAAATTCCACTTTATATTGTCAAACAAGCCCGTCGTATTTCAGATCTAATAATAATTTTCATAACGAGCACAAATCCTTCTAAATTACGAAGCTGAGAAATATCTGAATTTCTTTTTGTCTTTTAATTGCCGTTAATAAACGAAGTAAGTTTCAATCTCCTTACTTTTTTATTTCGTGTTAAGCCGAGACCGACCTAAATCTTCTTCAAGGCTGTAGTCAGAAGTTATATCAGAATTATTTTCGTTCTTTTTTTTTTTTAATTTTTGCTTCTAATTGAGATTCCCTAAATTTGAGATTCTCAGAACGAATGCAAAATAGTAAGATAATTTAAAACATTTGCATCTAATTAATAAAAAAGCAAAGAGTCTAAGCCAGCACATATTCATGTAAATGTAACTTCCATAATGACTGTTATTAATGAGCAAGTGGTCATGATACGTAACGGGTCAAGTTATTACGTTAAATGAGGACGTTTTATGCATCATTACGTATTATGATGTTTCATACGTCATCCTCGGTTATTACTCCTTCCATGCGCTGCTGATAACAATGTCGTATAAATTCGAGGGTTGAAAATAGACTCACGTTTTTACAGTCTGTTCGATTACAGGGAGAGAAATCATCTTTCTGCTACGACTGCTGTTGTGTTAGGTCATTGGCTGAATACAAAGAGGAACGGAAAATGCATTGGGCAAGTCTTTCTCCTCGTGGTCATTTTTCAGTCGAGGTTATCGACATGTTTGGATGTACAACGCGCATTATGAAATTCATCTTAACAAGTAATTCAGTATTAAGATACTTTCTTTAAACTACTGAAATTTTAATTCTAATGACTGAAAGATAAAGCTTATCGATCAACAATTTTATTTCGAATTTCTAGCTGCTCGGTACCTAACTATAAGTGAAAATCAAATGCTGAACTTCAGTAATTACCAGGAAAATTAGATGCTAATTTAAGGTGGTCTTTAAGCGCTTCAGTTACCCCCTAATTCAGGTAATTCGCTTGTTACTAAACGAAAATTATTTGTGTTTAAAAATATAATAAGTAGTTAGCTCTCGAAATTTCTAAAAAATATTTAATTATATTTCAATAATGGAACACATAAAGGGGTTGAATTCTTTGCTTCCGGTTGGAACCGCTTGTCTTGGATTTCTTCTGCTGCTGATGGAACACATAAAGAAAAAAAATTCAAAAAAAGAATATAAGAAACTACTAATATAATCGTAAAAGAACAGCATTAAAATTTTAAAAATTACTTGCCTCATGGGGAGGTTTGCTTTCAAATTTTGCAAAGTTCGAATTTGCGATATATAAAAAAATAAATGTGGAAAAATGAAGTGTAAAATAAACAAGCCGTGGGTACTATAAAAACTTTAAAAAAATTTGTTGCAAATCGTTTTTGATTGGAGTGAAAACATCGAGCAGCCTCTGTACTGCTGTTTCGACTCTATTTGGGGCTTCTTCAGCAGAGACGTAGCTTGACATTTTCACTGCAAACCAAAAACGACGTTTTAACTACATAAAAAAACTTTGTAAATAGCAAACATCTGAAAAATAAAACTCCAGAATAAAATAGAAATACAACAAAAATTGCGAATTTAAAACATAACAAATGAAGAAGCTGTAATACAAAATGAATTGATTGCATTGTTTGGAAAGCAAGTATAAATTGAATTTCGAAGTGAGAATTAATATTAGACACTTATAATACAGAATAATGTTGCAAAATTTACGGCTAAACAAGAAGAAAAAGTAGAAAGTTTTAAAAAGAGAGATTCAAAAAATTAATCGCGTCAAATTTGTACGAAAAGCAAAATTAGCTTTATTTTGCATTCACTATACATAAGTACTACTTCAAAAAAAGCTAATTTGGTTGTATGAACTTTAGCTTTTACCTATACCGACTGTCCAAAATTAGTTCTCAGGGATCTCGCTTATTATTAAAGTTGCAATATTAGTTAAATTGGGGAAAAAGTTTCATCTTTAGGACTTTGTCATGTTACCTACCAGATTTGAAATATTCCTTACAGTTTCTGCACAATTTTGGAAGAACTGAAAATGGTTAAATTTTTATTTGGTTAATATCTATCTTATTTTTAATCAGAGAAATCGATTGGCACATTTAAAATCAACGTAGTTGTCATAGTTTGCAAGAAACGGTATTCAATTGTTTTATGTTCAATGGCAGCCACATTGTGCTTTTTAGGTTATGTTACGGTTTTGAAAGACCTTTTAAAAAATATATAATTTGCTTAATATTTCGATCGAATAATAGTTTAGATAATTTAAGCAATGTAAGGGTTTAAAAGAATTAATAAGCGAACCAAATTCAATATAAATTTAAAATAAAACATTTGAATATTATTTTCCGCAAACGATAACAGCAACTAAAAGCTTAAGTAGCGACATCCGGCAATCGCTTTTGATGTGGCGTTGATAACAGTAACGGTGATTTGATGTGTGCCAAACGAATTCTGTGATAGGGACATGAAGATGTTTCTTATTTTATCATCTGATGATAACAAATAAGGAGACATTAAAATTATAAAAAATTTGGCTGTTTTCAGTTTTTTTTCAAATTACGCAGAACAGTAACGAATATTTATATTGTGAAGAAATATCTTTAACAAACTTTTTCCCCATTTAACCAACATTGTAACTTTGTAATAATAATCGAGATCTCTGTTGTAGATATATTTGTCCATATAAGGTCTGTTCATTTTTGTAATTATTAACTAACCGTGGGAACGCATTTAAGGATGTGGTGTTAACCAAATTGTTTATTACGATGTAACTGTTAATTACAAAATGTAAAAACTAAAAAATGAAATCCATTGCCTAACAAATAACTATATTATAATGTATATACAAAATAGTAAAAAAAATTAAAAATCAACATAACCTAAAAATAAAAGTCTCATTTAGAAGATTTGGTAGTTAAAATAAATCAATGGCAAAAGTTACTAAATCACGTAATTTTAGTTACTCATTACAAAAGTGAACGCAGATGAAATAAATAATTTTACAGAACTTTTAAAAATTCAGAAATTTATACAACTGAATACTATAAATAAGTTTTTTAGTATTTCCCAGGTACAGGGTGACTTCGTAAGAATTCCTACCACCTTTAACTCTTTTATTTTTTATTTTAGGAAAAAATGCTTAATACAAAACTTAAAGGAACTAATTCAAAGTATCTCTCTGTGCTCACGGAAAAACAATTGATGGTCGAATAGACGAGATATAAACTACTTAAGTTTTTTTTTAATGGAACATCCCTTGTATTATTACGTTTTCGATTCTACATTAAATTCTAATGACACTACATGAATAATAAAACTAATTAGAAGGTGCCTATAAAATAATTCCTGGTTAATTTTTTTAATTTTTAATTTTAGAAAAAAAAAAAGATAAAAGAAGTTGTAGAATTTATTTCAGTATTGCTACAGACATTCACAAAAAATAATTGAGCATTGGTGACCTAAAAAAATAAACGAAATTTTGTTTAAAAAAAATAACATTGAATAAAATTTTACCATTAACATACTAAATCGATTTAGATGTATTTTAGCTTATATCTCATTTATACGTTTAATTGTTTTTCTGTGAGCACGCAGAGAAACCTTGGGTTAGTCTCTATATGTTTTATATTAAACATTTTTTTCTGAAATCAAAAATAAAAAAAGTTAAAGGGAGGAGGAGTATGAATTCTCGCGTAGTCACCCTGTACATGCGAAAAGGTACTACTCGCACACCAAGTTAAAAATAATATAACAAATGAAGAAATTGCGACCAAAAATATATCTCTGAAAGAAGAAAAAAGAAAAGCCGAATAAAAAATAATAATGGTTCAATACACAATGTATCGAATAGTTAAAACAGCGACATTCTACGATCGCTTTTTGACCTTTTGACGTTGCACTAGGATTAACAAATTGAAACCAAAAAATTATACATTGTATTACAAAATTTTGTAATGCAATGTATCATTCCCAGCATAGGAATCTCCGTTGTTTTGAGAGATAATTACAGAGTCGGTTAGTGGCCAGTTGCTTCAAACACTTAAGATCAGCTTAAATTTAAGTATTGTTTATAATGTGATATTTGAGGTTTCATAACATTAATGCAACTCACAATCTAACAGGCGCTTAAAATTAAGTTCGGCTTAAGTGTTTGGTGAAACTGGCCCTAAATGGAATAAATTACAGAGAATCAGTAGAATAAACTAACCCATAAAATTTCAGAAATTTCTCTTACTTTCGGAATTGCATTAAAAAAATAAATAAAATTTGACAATTTCATTTTTAGTTATAACTTTTTTATTTTAAAAGAATTTTTAATATAGATTATTTAAACAATCTTTCATTCGTACCTATTATTTTTAATATTTGTTTCTGAAAATGTTTCCTTTTTGAATGTTTCTATTTTTAGCCTTTAAATTCCGCTCAACTTAACGCTTTTGTTTTGATTTTTGACCATTTCTTTTCTTTCTTTTATATTTTTTATAGCTTTTTTAAATTATAATATGTTTGATTTCCATTCTTTATTTCCGTTTTATTTTCTTACTCTTGTTGTCTTACGATATGATAATTTCTTTTTAAATTAACTTTCATATTTTACGATACTGAATTTTAATACTTGAAACAAAATTAGTTTCTAGGGCCACGTAGGCCAGAGGATTGGAAAAATTATGTTAAATGTCCGTGCGACAGAAATTGGAATATGTTTTATTGCCTGCCGTCAATATAGCTTATATTGGATGGAGGTAATATGGACATAATTTTTACATCTTCTGACAGTGCTGGATCACTTATACACGTATGATTTTTTTTTTATTTTCCAGTTTCTTTTTCTAATTCTAATTAGGATGACTTCCTACTACAAATTTTGAACTAACATTGTGGAGACCGAACTTGCTTAAGTACGTGAGAATGCATTATCTGCAGGAAAGGATCATTCAAATTTCGTTATTGCTTATCAATATTAAATATTATTGTGTACTGTGTTATTGGGAAAAAGTTCTTTCTGATGTAGTACGTTTGAAATTTTTAAATGGGGGCAAGTTTCAAAGTAATCTTGAAAAACTTGAAGCCAAAGAATTTTTATGCGTCTGGTTCTGAACCTATATAAAGAGCGATTTCACAAAACTGTTGTTACATAATATTTATTTTCTTATTTTAAAAACTACATTCGAAATAAACCGGTCGTATTGTAAATTCACAGCAAACACGCGCGATTCTAAAACAATTTACTCAAAGCTCGATAAACAAGAAACCTCGACGGAAAATTTTGATGGAGCCGGTCTTATGACAACACGAGTCTGATTCTGGTAACGAGTTTTAGAAACATTACGAGGCAGCCGGTTTCATTCGTGCGTTCAACATTTAAATAATTGTGAATGTATTTCGAGAGGCTAAAAATAGAAAACGAATTCGCAAGCATTCGCAATAGATGTCGGATTAGTTACAAGAAACTCGAGTGTTCGTTGTTTGATTAAAACGGCTTCAACTTCAACCTTTGAAAACCAAATATATCGCGGGCGAACGTGCTGTGATAATGTTACGTAAAAAAATTAACAAATTGTTTAAAAAAAATCCCCGAGCTAGAGACACATACGCGATAAATTAACGAAAGAACTGTTTTCTAATAAATTAATTGTAGTAGATTAACAAATGGCGTCATGATGATTCTGCTAATAATAATTGTTATAAAAAAAACAGGCCACACACATGCATGTTAAGAACAGTTAGTATTCTAAAGCCGGAAAGAAATATTTGAAAGAATTCTACCCATCAGATGACTCAATGGAAAACCTTGTTATTAATAAACAGTATTGATTCCATTTAGCTAATGTGTAAATGAGTGATAATTACGTCAACATAATAAACATAATTACGGTTTCTGTAACGCGGATTTTGATAACCGCGCATCAATCACGCCGATAAAGAACGATTAACTCTTGTAATTGTAAACCGCCGTAAACAAACATGTTTTATTCCTCTTCTCGTCGATAAACTCTCCGATGACTCTGGAATATCTGGAGACGGGCAAAACTTGGCGTTCGTAGAAGCAGTTTCAGATTATTTTATAAGAAAAAAATAAACTTTATTGGTTCGCCGAAGTTTGATGTTTTCCAGAGTCGAAGAAATATCAAAGAGTTCAAGCAGAATGTCATGCTGCGGTGAACGCAACGCAAAAATTGTATTTACTCACGTAAATGGGTTTCAGACAAAGTCGCTCACCTGAAACAAAATGAAAATTACGTTAGTCAAGTTAATAAGAAACTTATTCCTTGTTTTAAAACGTTTTAGAAGAAAATGTTATATAAACTGTTATAATCAATTCACAAGAGAAAAGAACTTTATTGAAATTTCTATTTTGTAAAGACCTAATCATAATTTACGTCTTCTGTTTATAAGTTTAACTAGTTCAAAATGTTCTAAATACAGATATGAAACAAATAAAAACACAAAACGAGCTAAAAATGTAATTTATTACCTTACTTGATGTTTCGCAAAATTGATTATATGTTTTATCAAAAGTGAGAACTATACGAAAAAAGCTCTACTGTCCGACATCATTACAGTTATAATTAATTCAATCACTCTTTGAGAGCATTAAAAATCGAGTCAATGATTTCCTTCGAATCTGTAGTCTCTGTAGACTTCATACATTAAAAAGTAAAACACTTGTAAGTTAAAATGTCGTAGAACAGTTAAAAATTTAATATTGTTGACATATTCATCAAACTGAATTAATACGATTTCGAAATTCCATGGGCAGCTTTAACTTAGGCTTATTGGTCTCATAGTACTTTAAAAAGATACTAATCGATGGCAGTGGTTTTCCTTTCAAAAAGGAAAACAAAGAAGAAGAAATAGTAGAAATAATCACATGAATTTATACTAAAGAATAAAAAGTGAAAGAACAGGATTCCGAGAGAAGACCGTTTGTTACAAAAGCAGAAGTGGAGAAATTATAGCAAGGGAGAAAGAAATCCTAATCAGATGGAATGAGTATTTTGATGAACTATTAAACCAAGAAAATGAAATAGATCAAGAGGAAGAGAACAGAATGCACAAGAAAGCCCGAGTGTAAACAAACTTTATTTTTTAAACGGACATGTAGCATTTTGTTAGTTGTTCCAGTTAAAAACAGTTACGAAAAATATATGATACGGTTTTACACACATATTTATCATTCCAAAGTGTGCGAAGTCCGTAATTTCCTTTTTTTTTAAGTAGTGAGCCTTTTCCGTAAGCAAAACAACATTTTAGATAAGAATAATTCCATTCTTTACGCTATCTTTGTCTTTAATTTCACTTTTCAAGTATTATATGTATTTACAGTTACTGATTTCAGTTAGATATGCTACCCTTATATCCCATGTTCGTTTAACACAGTGCGAGTTCTTAATATAAAAGAACAATGTGGGCCTTTATTTTATTTGCAGTTGTGAGATTTGATTAAGTTTCTAATTCCACATTTAAAACGTGTATTGGTAATTTAAATTAGTGTCTCTTCTCACCCTGTATATAAAAAAAGGAGACAAAAGCAAATGCGACTATTATTAGTTTAACTTGAAGGCTTCCGCGGCCGTCGTCCATAGTTGAATTCTTAGCTTCCGGTTGGAACCGCGTCTCTCAGATTTCTTCTACTGCCGACGTTTCGTTCTCCATTGCAGAAGAACTTCCTCAGGGCTGCTGCTGCTGCTATTTGTCTTGCTGCTGCTTCTTGTAAGTCGTTGAGACTAGACAAGACCACCCGCAGCACACCACCACCACCACCAGTAGCAGCCCTGTGGAAGTTCTTCTGCAATGGAGAACGAAACGTCGGCAGTAGAAGAAATCCAAGAGACGGGATTCCAACCGGAAGCCAGGAATTCAACCATGCGACTATTATTATTGAGGTATCTCTCTGTTAAATGTAGCGTATAAAATAGTGGCCGTCTATACGTATAAAGAGTAAGCTAGTAAAGGAAACGGAAAATAGGAGAATATCAATGAGGTTTTAGACAAGGAAGAAGTACCGTAGATCATTTTTTACGCTAAGAGAAAAATAAGCGGAAAGTTACGAATATGAAAAAACCACAATGGTTCTCTTCATTGATTACAAACTGGCCTATGACAAAATAAAGCGAAAGGAGGTTTACAAAGCATTAGAACAACTCGAAAACAGTAATAAATTGATAAAAATAACGCTGAATGAACAGAAAGCACAGTCAGAATAAACAAGAAATATACAGAAACATTTGTGATCAAGGAAGGTGTTACACCAACTATCGTCATTACTTTTCCGTTTAATCCTAGAAAAAGCAATAACAGACGGGATCTATTTACCAAAAAAGTCACCAGTGTCTGGCATTCGCGGATGACCATGTACTCATAGCAAGAAGAAAGAAAGAGTTAAAGCATGTAATGGAAATGTTGGAGGAAACGGCAAGAAAAATGGGCCTATACATAAATGAAGAAAACACAATACAGGGTGTTCTTTTACTGTGTGCAAATATTTAAACCTGCAATATATCACCATGAATGGCAACGATTGAACTCATATGTTCTCAACATAAATGTAATAGTTTTCGAAAAAAATGCAGTGGCAGATTTTCACTGAACCGTTTGAGAACTGCTGGCATAGCTAGAAGTGGGCTCTTTAATTACGACCCGCGGCCGAAACAGGCCACGGTCTGTGCCTTCCTGGATTTCAAGGAGGAACGACGTAACACAGCGCCGCTTCGATCAGTTGGTCCATCGAATCGTCTACAATTTAAATTAACTTCACTGCAAGTAATTACAAGTTTAAGTATTAAATTAAAATCTAGTGCAATTCAAGAAGCTGCGGTTCGTAATTACCGAACAAATTAAAAGCGAGGTACAAACAAATTGTAATTTCTCATTCCGTATTATTTTCAAAAGACTTATAAAAATTTTACATTTACTTTGTTTCCAAGGACCGTAAGTAGTAATACTTTCATAGCTAGCACCCAGATTGCAGCAAAAGTTGATTTACGTAAAAGGGTGAAAGAAGAACATTTTTAACGCGCTTGCTTAATTGGTGCATAAATTTTCGGATTTATTCGTCGATAGTTGATCGTAAAACATATTAATTCTCTCAGTGAATTAAAATTTTAAATAAAATAATAAACGATATCAGTGATTGTTATTACGAAACTCTGCGTTGAACATCGAATGCGGTGTCGGTGGGTGTGTTCATACCGAGAGGAAGGCGAAGTCTTTCTCGCACATTTCAACAGTTCCAAACAACTGGTCCATCCGAATTTTTTTGGCTATGATACGGTAGCCACCAAAAAATACCCCCAGAAGGTAGCATTTCGCGTACTTATACTGAGGTGTTTTTATTTGCACATAGTATAATGAAGCGGTTAGATAAGGAGTTTAAAGGGAAATTACCTGATAGTAATAACTACAGAAGGGAAAGGATATATGTTTAAAGAAGTAGACAAGTTGATGCAACTACATACAATATTTACAAAGAAACCAAATATAGATAACGAAATACAGACACGAGTAATGGTAGGAAATCGATGTATAAGAGAACTTAATAGGGTAATAATAAAGAGTAAAAACATGTCTAGGAAGACAAAATTAAAAATCTATAAAACAGTAATAAGAACTGCAGTAACTTATTCAAGTGAAACATGGACCTTGAATAAAGTAGTGCAAACGAGGTTACAGGTGTGGGAAAGAAAAGTACTTAGGAAAGTATTTAGAGGACAGAAATACGAGGATAGATGGATAAGAAGGACGAACTATGGCCTGCAGGAAGTTTACGAGGAAACCTGTATAATAGAAATTATAAGAATACAAAGGTTAAGATGAGGACACATAGAGAGAATGTCTGAAGAAAGTACTCAAACTATTCTTACAGCCTTGACGCGCAAATAGATCTATTTTTAGCATCGGCCACCCCATCTAGTGCCACAGAATGTTACCGAAACTTTCTGGTCCATTCCAGCATGTTCGAGGTTTACAGCGTTCTACTATAAAAACTTATAAATTGTGTAAAGCGACAGTTTTTAATTAAAGTGTTCTAAAAATTAACGACTATAATTTGTGAACCCCCAAATTCGTAACACTATTAACAAAAAGTACAGTCAGTGGGAAAAGGAGAAGGGGTCGACCGAAAACGAGGTGGAAATCGGAAGTTGAAAAAGATATACAAACAATAAAAGTTAAAGGATGGAAAGAAAAAACGAAGAACAGAAGACTGGGGAGAAAAATATTCAACCAAGCCGTGAGCTTTCTAGGCTCGCAGAGATAATATACAGGCTGTGCCAATAGTGCGTATTCGGTATTCGGTAGATAGCGCAAGCAAAATGTGCTTAAAACACCGTCCAAAGTCATATTTTTAGTTCCTTGAATTTGTTAATAATTAAAAAAATGAAGGGGGTTCTCATTTATAAAACTAAACCTGTACATGCGAAAGGTTTGTGCATGACACAACCAATTCCATCAAGGAATTCTTGATTTCAAAAGACATTTCTACTGTTTTCCAGTACCCCTCTTCACTTGATCTGAGTCCTTGTGGATTTTTTCTTTTCCCGAAATTGAAAAATGACTTAAACGGATGCTATTTTGGGACTCTGGAGAACATTCAAAAGAATGTGACCGACATGTTAAAGGCCCAACCAGTGGAAGCTTATCAGCGGTGCTACCAAGACTTGGAACAATGATTCCGTCGCTCTATAGCTATCGAAGGGAAAAACTGAAGGGAACAACATTGTTGTTTGAAAAAAATATAAACTTTGGTAGATAAAAAATTTGTCTCATTACTGTCTTCACACACCTGGTATATATAATGTTGAACATTTACCGTAGCTGTTTTGAAAACTAATTTTCCTGCAGCGAATGCAATATCGATACGTGATAAATCAATTAGTTGTGTAATTAGTTATTATGATGGCGAACATTATTATTAATAAACGGAAAATGTTATTTGTTAGTTCTCAGAGGTCACTGAACCAATGAATCATTTACAACAACTTTGTAGTTGTTTAAATAATAGGTACTGTGCATCTGAAGGTTTCTCAGTATATAAAAATGTACAACTATTGTCACAGTATGCTTTTATTAGAGTTATAAAGAAAAAGTTAACTTCGTTGTATGTCTAAAACAAGTTTAACAATTTTACATCAACAAATAGAAGTATGCTTTGTTAACTCTTAAATTTACATTTATCTCTAGACAGATAGTTTTTATTATATCTTTTTCTCTGCATTTGGTTATTTTTCTTATGAGAAGAGGTGAGACGTTTCGCCATCATTGTTTTATATTCTGAGTCTTCGCTGTTTCCCACTTCTATTTCATCCATTGTTACAGATTCACTTAAGTTACAAATTAACAAACAACTGTTTATGTAAACAGCGATGCATTTGCTTTTGGTTATTTTTAGTTGTTTGAAAAAAAATATCATAAACATTTAAAGGTATAATAATTAAACCGTTAACTTCTGTATTTAATTCGCGCTGCCAATTCTTGACCTAATTTTTATGAAATTTAGAAAAGTTTCCCTCAATTATGACTTTATGTAGATTTAATGTTAAAGCTTTCAGGTTTGCGACCTTTTTCTCAAATTTAAGGCTTTTCAAAATGTATTCATTTATACTCTTTTAGTCTCCCTTAGTCTGAAATGTCATCACAAATGTAACAACAATTTTGTTTTGTGTTTGTATTGTAAACGAAAGATCAAGAGCTTGTTTTAACAGCATCTAGGAGCTTCGTGAAAATTCTCGAAGATTCAACTTATTCCACGTGCACTTTAGAAACGTTGTGTGCGGCTGCTGGAACGTTTTTAAAGATTGTGGATAACTAATTATATTGTTGTTAATTAACAAACAGTAATGGTTTAATTTATTCATAACGGTAGTACATCATAGTATTTACAAAAAGAAGCACGAGTAAATAATAATTGGCAATGGAAATTATAGCGTTTGGGAAGTCCATTATAATTTCAGACAATTTCATGATTGAATGAAAACGAACGAAAAGCAACGAAAGCATATAGTTGATATGCATCCTATTATTAATATTATTAATTTATTCAAAACTTCAGATACTTACATATATTGTTTACGTACCGAACAGACAGCGGCGTGCAAATGAACTTATACATATATGAGATTTAGCAACTCTTTAATGATTTATATCGGTCAAGAGGCCACATAAAAGGATCATTCATTGTGCAGAGTCAAATGCTAAACTTGGGACTTATCTGACCAACCATATCCATTACGGGTGCATATCCGACGTACAGTTTATCGGTCGTAAGCATCTAGATTATAAGACTTATGAGACACATCAGTTACAACATCAAACCAATATTTTATCGTTCGATTTCTAATGAATTACAATTCAAAAACAAATATTTAAAATGTGTTCTAAACATTTTAAGTTAACCATGAAAAATTCATTGTTCTCATTACTTGTACTTTTCGTTCTGAAAGGTAGCAGCAAAACGGTAAATACAAAATACAAATCTTATTTGAAGAAATATAAAAAAAATCGTAGACTAACTCTTCCTTACGCAAGTGAATGATACCTCTCACCGAATCAGATTTTTTTATTATTTATTATTTTTTTTTTGGTGTAATGATCGACTGTTACTTTGATAGTGTAACAACTCGAATAACTTCAATATGAAATTTTGAAAACATTTCCGCTCGTAAACCGCTAACTATTTGCTCAGAGTTGACGTGCAGGTGAAAATCATTTTCTCAGAAAACTAAGCGTGTAGTCATCGTAAATCGATGTGAATTTTATTGCACTCAGAATAATTTACTGCTTTGCAGGGAAACTTTCTAATTAATATTTCATTAACGAATTGGCGTAAGCTATGAGACGGAGAAATAAGACGTTAATAAAATACACAGCGAAATAGAAAAAGCATTCATTGTTTAGGACATAAAAAAAGTGTAATATAATGTAAAATAAACGACCGATAGAATTTAATTTTCTATGGTGTTTCTTTATAGGTTAATTAACACATACATACATAATTGATAAGCGCTTGTGCAACTAGAACGGAACAGATAAAGTAAAACATTAAATAAAAAGCAATATTTCGTCACAGCACAAATAAAATTATTAAGACTAATCGTAAGAGTAATGAAAGATACGAGTTAAGTTTGATTTCGTACTCACCGTATGATGATCAACGAGATCAATTAATTTGGAGAACAAAAAAGTGTACGAGGAATTTATAATCCGAGTTTTGCAAATCGCACGTGTTTAGCAATTATAATTAATCTAATGATGCAATTATGTATTTAACGTTACTAAATTAAGAATTAACAAAAAAACTAATTAACAATCCATTTAATAAACATGTGTTAAGTATTAACAATACTAGATTTTACTAACATTTTCGATAGTAACGCCATCATTTGAATTTCAGTAGGTCCATTTTATTCTAAATCACATAAGCCTTTCTTTGCTTAAGTGATTTCCTTTGAAGGGCCAAAAGCCGAACTTTTCTTGGTATAAAGGTTGTCTCTAAATTCCGTGGACATGGTTTACACAGATTTCTGGGCTCAAAATAAGACGATTTAACCAAACTTATCTATATCCATAATGGTCTTGTTAAGCCGGTATTCTTCTTTAAAGTTCTTGAAGAGAAAGTTAATTTTTCTCATAACAAAGGAATGCCTGAATCGATTTGGATGAAATTTGGTATGAGGTTCCACAAGAAGGTAAGTCATATTTACAGGTGGTTTTATTTACTTTCATTTAACCGCTAGTGTGAGAAACAGGGTTGCCAAAACACATATTTTGCTGTAACTTTCTTGAGGATAAGAAGATGACTTTAGTTAATAAATTTTTATAAAGAAGCACTGGATAGGAAACTTTTCCGTGTCTTTGTAAGTTTTGACGTTTCTTACGGTTTAGTCACAAAATAAGAAAATCTAAATGGCTGCAGAGTTACTTATGGAAAACGAATATGCTCTAGTCCTTTCTAGGTATATAACTAATTTATTTTCGAAAAGAGTTATTCATTAGTAACCTTTTATTTTTCTTTGCCAGCTTTGCTATCTGTCACGGTTTAGTCAGAAAATAAAAAGATCTAAAAGACTGAAATGCCATTTTTTAAAAAATTAGAATTTCAAGTTAGCAGCCTGTACACAGAAAAATAAAAGCCTAATATAGTTTACTAATTAATGCCTTTTCTTTCAAAATAAATAAATTAAGCAGTTAAAAGGCAGCAAAGTATACCCGTTATCAATAAAAATTGCTGCAGTCACTTACACTTTTTTATTTTGTGACTAAACTGTAAGAAATATCAAAAGTTACAAAGACTCAAAAAAGTTTCCTATCGAATGCTTCTTCCTAAAAATGTATTAACTAAAGTTATCTTCCTAACCTCAAAAAAGTCATAGTAAGATATGTGTTGTGGCAGCCCTGTTTTTCACACTAGAGGGTCACTGCGAGTAGCTAAAACAACCTGTAAATGTGACTTACCTTCTTGTGGAACTGCATCCCAAATTTTATCCGAATCGGTTCAGGCATTCCTTTGTTATATGAAAAATTATCTTTCTCTTCAAGAACTTTTAAGAATACCGGCTTAATGAGACCATTAAGGATATAGGTAAGTTTGGTTAAATCGTCTTATTTTGAGCCCAGGAATTCGTAGTTAAGCCATGTCCAAGGAATTCAGAGACACCCAGTATGTGGTTCTAAGCCTTGGACACATACAGGGTGGGCCAACAATGCGTGAGCAGAAGATTCTGGCGTTACTATTGAAGATTTTTGAAATCTGTGTGCGCAGTAACATACGTATCGTTTAGATGCACAATCTAAAATTATTTAGACTTATACAGAGTGTTCCGAAACGACGACCCTAACATATATCTCTTTTTAATGGAATAGCCTGTATATTATTGCACTATTAGATGTTTCATTATCAGTGGAGGTTAAGGTTTTACTGACCTAAAGTTTATCGTTTTCGAGATATTGACAATTTACCGGTAAAAAATGAAAAAATTTATTCGTTCATAAATTAATTATTTTTAAATGTTTTACTTTGAACTTTGGTGGATTCATTAAAAAAATTTAAATGGAACGCTCTGTATATGAACATATAGTTTAAAACATCCCTTACTAAGGTTTCCAAAAGTATAAGACTTTTTACGTATAGCTCATAAATTGTGAACGTAGAAAGTTTTTAAATGTGTATCTTTAAAATCTCAAGTGTATTGTAATTTAATAAATAAAATTGGATTTTTTTTGTGTCTAATGCATACATTTGGTAATAACGTTGTCATTAATCTTGTTAATAGTAACAGTAGATGTATTTTAATGTTTGAACCAACATTTAGAACACATCGATTTTTTAATTAAGAAACTATTATTGAAATGTATTGGAGACCGTGGTTTCCAGTACAATGAAATTTGATTGAAACATCTAACCAAAAAAAGTTTTTTTAAAGAATATATACGTATTTCGGCAGCTATGCTGCCATCTTCAGTAGATGACTTCTTAATCACAAGAGAAGTGACCGTGTTGTGCCTATCGCTACCTTATACAGGGAGATTCAGGCAACCCTTTCATTAAAAGTTTACGGACTTCTCCTTTGAATTTCTGTTTCATATTTTGCAGTTATAAGTTAACGATGACGATCTGTCAAAATATAATATTTTCGGACACTTCCGCTTATACCGGAAGTTGAAATTATTAAAAATAAAGATATATAACCTTATATCGACAGAAAGCTACATTTAAGTGCTATCCATTTCTGAAATAAAAAGTAGGCCGTTCCATTAAAAAAAAATGAGATACCGAATGTTTCGTAAGTATCGATCGCTCGGTATAATGCAAAAAAGATATCTTAATTTTGTTCACATTTTCATAAAGGCCAAACTCCCAAAAATATCGTGTTAGATTTTCGTTCGTCTGTGTTATCTCATTATTCAGAAATTCAAATTCAAACTGACTGAATTTTTGAAGAATTCTTCAAGAACAAAATTTATTTTACGAAAGTAGTTCAATGAAATCAATATATCTTTATACCGTTGTAATCTGCTCTTTGCGGCGCATCCAAGTATCTAAAAATATACAGGGTGTTCCATTAAAAAAAAATAGTTTCCACGAACCACCATTTTTCTGATCACTCTGTATACTTAAAAATAATTTTACAATATGCCGCGTATTGTCTAGTATAAAATTCTTTATCGATTTTTTTCCTATTTTTTTCCTATAGGCCTCACAGAAGAAATACGCATCGTTGGACCACCCTGTATATGTAAATTGGACTAAAAGTCTAATTTCCTATTTAAAAATAATTTATTGAGCATATAATCTACCATAAAGAAATTATGGGAAATACTAAAATAAGATTAACGCTGATGAGCGAACTGTGTGTCCTTCTTTTCATCAAAATTTGAGAAAAGTTTTCTTATTAAATGTATGTACAAATGCAACCTAAAACTCTAAAGTGTTCTTGAACTTGATATTAGGATGTTAGATTATAAAATAAAAATTCTTTAGTTAACTGTAAATACTACTGTAAGAAAATAACATTAGTTCGAAAAGTTTAAAAAAGCAATGACTTAATTTTTGTTTATTTAATTGCAACCATATGATTGATAAGTCAATTTCGATAGCAATCAGATATAATCTAAATACTCAGAATCATGTGCTCTTAATTACGAATATACGCATTAGAGATTCAGGACAGATAAGTAATCGCATCGTTAAGTTAGAATTTCCGAGATAAAAGTAGATATTCACTTATTGTAAATCTAGTAAATTTTCCAATGATTCTTAAATATATTTACTGATTGGAATGTGTACGTGTACTATAAATAAATGTGCACATTTCTCCCTGAATATTGATTTTCGCGAAGAAGCTTGGGTCCTTTTCTAATATTCTAATCGTAGACTAATTTCCAAGAAATTTACCCTGATACTTTTGGTATGCACGGTGATTCAGGCAACTCGTTTATTAAAGTTGAACTTCCCCTTTGAATTTTGATTTAATATTTTGCAGATATAGGTTAGCGATAACTTTTTATTAAATGTAATATTTTCAACTATCGGGTACTTCCGTTTATACTGGAAGTAGCTGTCACCTTTTTTATTTATGTAGGTAAAAAGGCAAAACAAATTAAGGCAGATAAATAGTATTCTTGACAATGTCGATGTTTGTTCTTGGCTTCTTGCTAGGTTTTACCTATATACATAGATTGCTAATTAGCTGCTACCAATATTTCCATTAGTACAGACAACAGCTAACAATTATCTCATGTCTTCTTACAGAGGTTTGCTGTCAGTTGTCAATTTAATAGTTTTGTTGTAAGAATAACTGAATTTTATCTATGTTTCTTTTTATTTTTTATTGCTTTATGTAGGCATCTGGCCTAAAACATTTAGGTCGGGTTTCTGCCATTGCAGTTTAACTTTTAAGCTTTGCTTTATTCCCTTGGTAACCGTTGTAGGGACAATTGTGTCTATTGCGGGAAAATGAAGCTTACAGTTTAACTCCGACTGAAAAACTGGTCGTTAGGGCCGTATCACTTAAGCGAAGTTTAAATTTTAGTGAAGTTTGTAATATGACAATTAAAATTTCCCGACACTGTATCAGTTATATTCTAAGCTGTAATTAAGCTGAGTTTAATCGTTTGGTGCATACGACCATTAGGGCCGGTTTTTCAGTCGGAATTAAGTTAACTTTATTTATTAAGTAATTTTAATTTCCCTTTTATTCCTATGGGAACAACTGCTTGGACATTTGTTAACTAACTCCTAACTATATTTTAAATTTTGATGAAATTATTTTTCTTTTCTATTTTTCCATTTATGTATTTTGACAATTCATACTTTTAGTGCGGGTCCCGATGAAGCGGAATTCACACGGAGTGTAACGTTTAATCGAGATCTGATTGGTTACTGGTAGTTATGTTACATTAAGTAACCAATAAAAACTTGAATAAACGTTAGTTTTTCTTTAATTTAAAAATCATTTGCTATTTGAACAAGAATCTTAACCTAAGAAAACATGTTCAGAGAAAAAAATTAAAACGAAAACATTTTAGTGCTTCACTTTTTTATATTTCATCGTCGCGTTGCTCGTTATTTTGCACTAAACTTTCAATGTTCTCTTTATTGTATGGTACTTATCTGTAACTGACAATACTCCTACAAAAAGTAAAAATTAAGATGTCTTATTAAACTTTAATTTCCGAATTTCTTACATTCATTACCAGCCAATTTTACCACGCTTGATTTTGCTCATGATTAAAAAGTGGCAGGGTTTAAATATAAGTGAAATTACACAGTTTTATGTCTGATTTATGTGGCGTTAAATGAGATTTGGTAATTATGAGATCCCATTGCATTTAGCAATAATTGATGAGTGAAGAAGCTTGTTGAAACCTGTTTCGATCTGCTGCGAAAAATTTTGCAGTGTAATGTTATCTGTAGGTACAGCTACTACAATTTTTGAGTCTAATCAATAAACGACTCTCTGACTACACAAAAACAATAAACCAGCGACTTTGTTGGTTTATATTTTACTTTTTTTAAGAGCTTTCTGCATGACATCATCCCAAATTGAGAATGTGACCTTCCCGATTAGTTTTACTGTTCAATTCGGGGAGCTACACATTCCGTAAAACCGATTTTAACGAGCCGTCAATGAGTAATCTGTTTGAGAACATTGTGCAAAAAACGTATGAAACAATGCAACGATGACAAGTGCATTCGTAAAACGTTGACTTTACGACCACGGAACGTCACCTGTTAATTCATAACAACTCGGTGCATTTGAGAACGAGCCACGAGAACAATGACCCATTACAGAAACCGCTTTGGCGGCGATTAAATTTCGCCCATTCGACGCAAATCCTGAAACATAATTGAAATTTTGCTTGGCTAAGTACCAAGGGCGAAATTATTTATGCCGTCATTAAACGCTAATACGCCCGTTTTGCTGCTAAAATTCATGTGAAGTTTTAAATTTAAGAGCAAGAAGATTCATATGAAGAATTTATATCTGAAGTTATTCTTTAGAAAATGTAATAAGTTTGTGGAGATAAACGAGTAACGATTAAGGACATACTTACCTGAAAATAATTTATTAATATACAGCGTGTTTTGGACAATAATTCAATAACTATCGAAATTCAAAAAAAAATCAATTTTACAATTTTGTTTTAAATTTTAGAGGTTGACTACATAAAATAATTTTCGTTTATGCAATACAAATCAAAACGATGTTGGATGTAACCTTTTTTATTTCAAATGGCACACCCTGTGTTATAAAATCTGCATCGCTGATAAAATTCTATATATTTTCTGTATACCAGTACCTGTACCTAAACCTAATCGTTCTGGAAATATTTAAGTTATCATCTAAAAACAACAGGTTCCGGCCATTTTTAAATTTTGAAAATAAATATCACCTACCTATGCTATATCAATGTCACTTATTTTGTTCAGAATTACCTGTTCTGTTAAATATTATAAACAGATAAATCAGCGACACCTTACGATCGCTTTTTGACCTGACATTGCAATAGGATAGACAAATTGAAGCGGATTTGCTACATAATAAGTCCCCCATGCAAGGGGGCCATACTTACAGTCAAAGCATAATGAAAGTTTTAAAAATTTTGTTGCAAACCGTCTTTAGCTGTACAGAGACTGCTCGTGGTTTTCACTGCAATTAAAAACGATCTGCAACAAAGTTTTTAAATATTATAGTACATTTTGGCTCTGTTTTCAAAGCAAGTTCATGTAAAATGTTGGGAGCTTTTCTCCCGTTTTTAAAAAAACAAAATTGACTTTTAGACCTATGTGCTTCATGCTTCACGCTATTTATTTGATGTTTTCATCTGTTGTTACAAGAATGTAAGCAACACGAAAATACTCACGTCGATGCGCCAACGCACAGTGGGGCAAAGACAGCAAAAAATCGATTTCTTAAAAATTGTAATTATGATGATTCGATGTACTTTTCTTATAGTATTTGAGTCAAAGAATCCGGCTGTAATGGTTTTATGATAAAAAATTAATAAAGGCCAGTAATCACTGATGAAAATTAAAATTTTTGCAAGATATGCAGTTATTTTCTGAATGTTACTCCCACCAGCGGCTCGTTTTAAAAATTCGTTCACCCTAATTTCCTTTTATATACACACCCAAGTATGAGATAGCAACAAAAATTTTACGCTGCGATGAAACCAGGTGGTTTAGCTGACCGAAAACCAGCGCGTTCGAGGAACATTCGGTCTTTTAGAAGTTCAAAAAAGCTTCGCTAGTCTTTGCTTTGGTACGTGTTTTTTCTATTTTATACATATCAGAGTACTATCTTTATGATTTTCAGCTGCCTATTCCTGCCTACCTGATCACTTGTTCTTAATGGAGCTATCTAGACTGAAATCTTCAAAATACGATAAATTTGGTCATTTTGTTTTTAGGTGAATCAGGGTACCTTAACTGGTACTGTTTTCTTGCGTTTTTGCGTTGTAGAATCCGAATCTGGAACATTAGAAATATCGTATCACGTTGTTGTCTTTAATAAAAAGGTAAATGCGAATTAGATACCTACTTAAAACCTTGATTTATGGGATGATAGGTGCGAAATTTCAGTTTCAGGCCGAAAAATACATAAAGACTCACATACTCTTCTTAATAATTTTTTTATTATTAATATTAGAGGGCATTATTTATTCACTACTGTAACGGGTTACATACATTTTTTTCATATCGTGTCAGTTCACATTTTTATTTATTACTCAACATTCCGGAAATAATAAATCATTCTAATCGATACAGTATACCGATTCTTATTTCTTTTCATGCACAATAAACAGAGAGGTGCAGTATCGGTCCTTGCAGAAAGGCTTAGTGGCTTAGTTTTTGAAAATATGAAAGTATGTAATTTCAATTAAATCTCACACAATAATAATTTTATTTAAAAAAGCTAGTTTACTACTCTAACAGAAATAGTAAAAAAATTAAAACGATAACCACTGAAAAGCTTTTCATTTCAGGTTTTTAATCAGATAGTTGTTCAGAGAAACGTTCGCGAACTTCATTTTGAATATTTCAAAACAGGATTTTTGATGATTTACTGTCGAAAAAAGCAACTTAATGCGTTCTTACTCTTGGGAGGGGCCCCTTTTTTATATTAACAGAGAAGTGGGTCCTGGGGAGTGATACCTTCAGGGGCAGACAAGGATACATTTTCTCGGCCGTGCATCACCTTTCATTTGTGGGTTGCGTACCTTTTGGTGGGTGATGCCCTTTACCGAAATATCTTCTGAATCCTCCACGCCGCCTCCAACGTGAAGATTTCCCGAGCGCTTGTTGTAGCTAAAGATAGCAACAATGGAGACCTTCAATATTAGGTCTGAAAGCACCAAACTTAGTCATTTGCTTCTTAGCTAGATAGATTTGATTTCTTGAGAAATTCCGCTAGTTGATTAATCAATAATTTTTCGCCTTGAGAATCTTCAATTGCCCAGTATACTTAAAATCGTTTTAGAATAATTATTATCAGCTATTAAATAATTTTAATTAGCGCTTCTACAGATTTTATTATCCTGCCATTAATAAACATTTGCAATTGTGAAAAGTTTACTCTTGCGGCATCTTACGGCAACGTAACTCTGAAAAGACCAAAGAAGAAAAGAGATATACTAACGATAGTTTTCAATTTCGAACAGGCACTTGAGTAAGCGTAAATACTAAATACTTGACACTAACGTGTTACGTCGAGCCGCAGGTTCATCGATATTCTTTAACAGGATATTTAACTCCTTTCACTGTCGGCTCTTCGACAGGACATAATATAAAGGACGAAATAAATTATCGTTGCGTTTGACGTTTTCGGGCAGCGATCTTTTGTACATATTTTCATAGGTTTTAATAACGATTGACCGACGTGTACTAATTGTTGCAGATAAAAACGAGGACGTCGACGTCGACGTCGGCGTCGACGTCAAAGAGTTTCGCAAACAAACGAAATCACTCGCGCGTATGGTGAATTCAAGCGCTTTTCGAATTTGAATTCGAAATGTATTCGAGCGGAATTACACAGAAAGTGAATAAAGTCGTTCAATATGTAAGGGGCTTAGTGAAAGCGTCTGAACGTTTGCGCTGTTTTGAACTATAAGAATTCACAGTTGAAATGTCAAGGTGGTTGTAAACATTTTGAAATAATTACACATATAAGCATAAAAAATGTACGGTACGTTAAACAAACGGAATTAAATTGTAGAGACAAAAAAGAAAATCTTTCAGAAATCTAAATTCAATAAGTTTAACATTTGAATACGCGTATATCTATCTACTTTAATTGTTTCGACCTAGATCATTCGCTTTCAAAATCTACGAGTGATCCGTATACCATAAAAATCACTATTATTATCAATTGATTTATCAACATTTTGTAAATTCAAATGGTTTAGTCTTGGCCGAAGCCATTGCTGGCAACTTAGAGTAAAATAATAAGATAAAATTTAAGATTTTACTTGGACTTATAAAAGGCGTATTTTTACGCACGATATAACTTTAAATTGCATTAAAACATATTAATTGATCGGATGATAACGTATTAAGATTAATCGAAAGATCATCATGATATTAATATTTAAAAATGATTTCGGACAAATGTGCACCACGGCTACTTCTGATATGGCGTATTATATCACTGTAATTTTGCGTTAATTTTTCAAGTAAGTTGGGCCTTGTTGGGCTGTCCACAATAATGCAGGTTGTGTTGGCTTCCAGTGTATTAATCTTTACTGGCTTATTAGCATAACATAAAATGAAAACCTGTCACATATCCTCAAAAAAATAATCGAGAGGCGTCAAATCACATGACCATGCATTTCTGGAGATTCGCGTTCATTTTGCACCGATTCTCAGATAATCTCACTCCCTTCCATCGTTGAAATTACGCATTCCTTTTACTTGGAAGTGAGGAAGCAAAATTGAGGAAATTGTTTCCCCCCTCACCGATTCGAAGGAATCGCTAACCCTTCATCAGTTCGTTCTTCAGTAGTGGGGGAAATTAATAATATGTTACTTAACAAAATATTTGATGCTGAAAGATTTTTTCTTGAAGAAGTCGCCAAAAGATATTTCATTTAATTGAAAGAAACCCGTTCCGAACATCATTAAATGTCTTGTAACGTATTATTTACAAGTGTCGTGTTTGAAATTTTAAGGTAAGAACTTTCTCAGTTTTCTCCTTTTCAGTCATTCCATTTAGACAAATTTTTAAGCCTCTAGTTTGTTTAAGTTTTACATTTACGCGTCAACCATGTCATGGTCTTTTAAATTCTATTAAATTAAAAGAAAATTTCGTCGGTCTACAAGCGAAGGTGACTAAATACACCGATAGTATTTCTGAGTTATTAGAAGTTTAATATTTGCTTATGATTACAAAATGAATTATTTTACGTCAGGTAAGTTTATATTGATTTTAATGAACAATAGAGTTTCTAGAATATGTATTCTAAGTTAAAAAAGATTGAAAATAAGGTACATGGGCAAATATTAAAATTCTAATAACTCAAAACTACTATCGGTGGACTTGGTTACCTTCTCTTGTACGGTGTTGTCGAAAAGTTTTAAGACGAAATGAAATACCCCTGGCCGTACGAATATCCGTGCTTTGCAATTATGAACCTTAACAACATTTAGCCGGGTGACCTGTTTTTTTGATACGGCCGGCGGCAAGCCTAATAAGTAAATATTGGTTACGGTTTCCAGTAATAATAACAGGTATCGTTGGTCCTATGACAATATACATACAATGGAATGACTATCTCTTTCGGTAGTATGTGTTATGCGTTCCATTTCACAACGAAATTAAACAAAACTTTCCGACACAAGAAATTGTTCAATACTAAAAGATAATTAGTTCGCAGCTTCTTATACACAGAGAAAAATCAATAGTAAAAAGTAACACAAATTGTAGTTAGAACAAAGACAGAAACAAATTGTAGTAAATAGTCCTACAATTGTGCGAATATTTGCTCCAATTTGTTTCCGTCTTCATTCTAACTACAATTTGAGTTACTTTTTACTAATGATTTTTCTCTGTGTACTTACACACTAAATTGGGATAATACACGGTATTACCGGAAATTTTCCAGAATACCAACATTTTACAAATGTAATAGGATGTAGTGGTATAAAATCATTCCTGCGCAAGATAATTAAACAGGATTAAATATTAGGGACAATATCCTACTTAGTATTAATTTGTATTTAAATTCCCGGTTTCATGAACTGAAATTTGCATCACTTTTAAGAATATCCTTTATCATACGTTTTCATGAATTAATTAATATAACAGTAAGGTCCGATTTCGTAATAGGACTATAATTTTAAATTTATTTTAACCTAAAAAAATACATTTGTTTCCCCATTCTTAAATTGACTTAACGCTTCTTTAAAGTCTGATTATGAAAACTGCCGTAAGTCCAATTAAAAATTAATGTGTCATTAAAAATACTTTGTTACTCATTCGATTTATACAGAAAAAATAGGATAATAAAATAATTTTGGTTTATTTAACTCGTATTGTTTGACTCTGTATAATAGTTTGATCTAAATTAGCGTTGGAAATTTTTAATTGTAACACATGAAACATAAAAAGTATTTTCCTTTTCTGATCACTTCGTTGATACATTATTCAACAACAATAACACGTTCAAACTTAAATTGAAATACATTCCGAACTTATGGCAGTAAAAAAAATATAAAAAAAAATAAATTGAATCATAAAAAAAAGAATATAACAAAATCCGGGTAGGTATTATTTTTATTAAAATTAAACTAAAAACAATTAACAAATTAAACATGACTTCACAAAATATAACTACATACCTGAATTAATTTTATTAATAATTACTGTCGTAATACATTACAAATTACTGCTTTTCGTCTTAAAACTTTTCAACAGTAGTGTACAAGGGTTATTTAAATGTCTATGTCGCGGAGATATATTTTTTGATAAAAAATATTGTCCGTTCGTTCAGGGGTTTATTAAAACAATATACACATTTAAGATTAGATTAAATTAAAATAAAGTAAAATTCATTGTCTTTACATTAATCGAGCAAAATGGTCCAATGTTACTTATCAAAAATAGTTGATTCCGTTTTACATTTCCCGTTAGTGGCATAACGTAACCGAACTATTTAAAATTAATTAAAATACTTTTTACGTTCATCTGAGACCAAACAATCACGAATTTACTAACTCACTGACTGACTGAACTCATTACTAACTAATAAATGGATAACTGCCTGCTGTTACTGATTAACTGCCTTCCAAGTGAATTCTAATTGAGTTGAATGATTTGATTTACAAATTTTCCTTTTTATACTACGCACGAGGGATGTGATAAAGTGCGTTTCTAAAGTTCCGGGTCCAAAGATCGATGTACCAAAATTGTCAGCGTCTCGTCAAACACATTTAATGGGCGAGCACGATTATAATACGATCTGCTGTGTAGCATTCTCAACTAAATTCAAACAACTTGGTTTTCCTTTGTCAGCATGGAATTTCCTTTATTAAAATGTTAATTTTGCATAAGTCCCATTGACCTGAAAGAACCTTGATCTACGAGCTAAGCAGATGTCGGTAATTAATGTTAGACAATTTCCACGGCAATTAAGTCTACGTTACGGTAGAGAATTAATAGGTAGTAATGCGGGCGTTCGGAACGTACACACAACTGCGAGAAATACTTTAATACCATCTCATGCTGAAGGATTAAACACCGTTCATTCTCGCGCAGTAAAAACGAATTTAGATATCTTTCAAATTTGGAACCAACTAATCTTTGTTCATCGTTCTATAACGTACACCGCGACGGTAATGCGCAATCTGGCTTCATTTAGAAAGAAATAAGGTCCGATGATGCCAATCGCGTGCAATCTATACCATACCATACGATGCATTTTTCTGTCTCGTGAAGGATTGATTTCGCCCCAACTAAACAAAACCTTGGGGTAGAACAGTTTGCATTTGATTTTCAGCCCATACGACGCGAACGATGGTCATTTGACTTTAGTTCTCGAACCAGTTGGATCTTGTAAGGATGGAGGCCCAGATTCAAATTTTTCACGTAGAGGACGGACAATGCTCAATTTGATGTGAACCACGTCGACTCGACAAATTCGGGTCCTTCCTTACACTATCGTCAACAGCAGCAACATTTTCCTTGGTACGCACATTTCTACGCCTTGTTGGTGATGTGACAATACTTAACAAATAAATTGTGCGAAATCTATTAACAGTATCGAGAATAGCTTGTTCTGTTGACCGATTGTACTACGCCCGCCAAAAAATGTGGGACATGTAATACGTCCTACTGTAAATACAGGGTGATTCATAAGAAGCGTCCGACCCGTTAGGAGCTTATTTACTAAGGTCATGCAAGTCTCAAATTGCAAAAAAACAAATTCATCGAAGACATTTCGAAAATCAACCTCTTTTGAGTCTCAAATGGAAACCGTTTGAATAGCACTGATGACTATTGGAATGTGACGTGTATTGTGTTTTTTAAATCAGGTTAACTGTTTATGTCTGAAAAACTGTGACACTGTGACAACAAAAATAAATGTTATGTGATGTAACTTACGGTTTTTGTAACTGATATCACTGGGGAACACAAATTTCGCTGACACCTGATTTTGACTAACTTAGCATCTGAATCCAAAAATGATCCAAGTTATCATGTCAACTTTTTAAGCTACAGGATATCCTCTCTGTGTTCTAAAAGCACACAAAATATTTATACAAAGGAAAATAAAGGAAAGAATTACCAAATATACTGTTCACGAAGAATAATTTTATTTATACAAAGGCTACATACAGTTACTGTATGTCAAATTGTGTTCGTACAACGTGTAAGTAGTAAAGTTCCTTTAGCAAACGTCAACCATACATATAAAATTTATTTTCGTACAGTTCTGACTTCTGATAATTGCAGAAAGGACATGAAAGAAAGAAAACACCTAAGAACGAGCTAAAAATATCATTTTTATTTATCCTAGCTTCACGTTTTGTTAAACTGATTGTGTGCTTTCTCTTAATAAGGTAACAATTTTCCAAGTAAGATAAGCTGCAGAGGAAAAAGTTGACGTGCTAAAAGAAAACTAACTTCAGATTTGAAATCAGCATACCTACTTAACTTGAAAACGATTGAAAATTGTTCTCCAGTGTAGTCGATGACACTTTCTTGTTCCTGAATAGGCCGCCATACACAAAGCGTCTTAGGGGTAGCTTATTCGGACTAATTTAACTTTTAAAAACTTATTACATATTTTAATTTATTAACACTTTGTTTTTCACTATAATGTTACGTGATAAAAGAAAATTAAGAACAGTTTTGGAAGCAGCATCAAGAAGTGAACCAAAAGCATTTATTTTTTTTTATCAACTGGTGATATGCAGACCAATGCTGTTATGTTTCATTAAGTTTCCGTTTGTTTGACGAGATTGATTTGATGTTTATAGGAATTCAGCAATCAAAGAAAATTACTTTAAAAATAATTTAATTGCTCATAGTGTAATACATTAAAAATACATGAAAATATTCAACGAAGGCAATGTAGTACTATTCTATCATTATTTATCAAACATCGTTTAACTATTCGCGATTTATTAGCATACATCGCCATCTAAGTGTAAATCTTGTGACCGGTTGTGTCTTTACAGAACTTCCCCCATTCGACGCAGCTATGAATCTAGTGAAGAGCAACAGCAGACCTTTTCACCTTTGTGAATGTAACCGGTGATTTAAGGCATAAATATTACACGGTATTAGAATAAATTTTCTTCTGAATTTTCGTTTGTGATTTGTGCTGATTATTCTGTAGACAAGTTTTGTTATGTCCTAAACGTCGATGTTTAAAGCTTACTTAACATTTGTGAAAAGAGAGGAAGTAGAGTTTGTAATATTCATAGTTTATTATGACTGTACAAGCACGCAGTGCCAACTGTAGGACAATAGAGCAGTAAATTGGAACTGAACTCTTACGCTAAATAATGTTTTATTTTAAATACTCGGCAAATAAATTTGCCCGTTATTCTTTCTCATTGTTGAAAAGATAGTTTTAGCTCATATTCTTTTTGCTCAGAAGTTAAAAAAAATGCATTTTTAAAGAATTTACATAAAGGATCTCTTTCGGACAATAGAGTGAAATAGCATTTTTTTAAGTTTAAGGTATGATTTTTAAAATTTGTTGAGAATAATCAATTTCCAATTCCCATTATCAAGGTCACTTTGTATAGTTGTTATGTTGTTGATAGAAATGTCATTATATACATAAAAAAGTTATCCAATATATAATATAAATACGCTAATATATCGGCATTTTAATATTGCAATCCCCAATATCCTTTATAAAATTTCTCATGTATGTAGATATGAGGTCATAGGTAGATCATAGGCCATCGGAAATTTAAAAAATCATGTATATTAAGCTGTATAAATTTGCTTCAAAATTTAGTTCTTCTAAGGATTCAAGATTTTTTTAATCTCTTTTCAAAAAATAGCTTTTGTAATGTAATATTTTAATGTATCCGTATGAAGATTCTTTATAGTTAAAATTAGATTTTAGGTGTTTATTTGAAATAATAGTTGCCACACACAAATTTATAGTGAATGTTCTGTTATCGTAGGAAGTAAAGTGATCTTAAACTTCCTCTGGCAACCTACACTGCATTCCTCTGGAAGCTCAACTACGCATTTGTTTGCATGAATTAATAGCAGGGAATCTTGCAACTCGAGTTGATCTCAAATGCAAATCGCATTGGTATAACAAGTAACGCAGTAGTATTACATGTAAATTATCCTGATTTTTTTTATAACTAAACTTTAATGACTGTGGGAGAAACAGCAAATTAATTTTAAGAATTAAAAATGGTAAACAAGTTTTCATGAAATAAATGAGCAATATAACTCGAAAGATTTCCACCGAATAATAATAAACCACTAAAACGCGCGAAGTCGTAGAGGATTTAGTTCTTAATCAATTTATTTCATTTTTTAACACCACATATTTAAGGACTAGATTATAAAGTGACCATGGAAATTTCGCTACGATTAGCTGTTAATTAGAAAAAAATAATTAACATTTTAAAATCGTAGTTGAACTTTACAATAAAATTAAATAAACCTCCAGTTCATATTTTCGAAAACGCGTCGGTCACTTTGTACACTGAAGTTTTATTAACAAAACGGCGACAACTGCTTTCAAAAATATGTATATACTGGGTGTCTAACAACCTACGAAGGAGATTCAACGGGCAGCTGTAGGACAGCTTTATTCTTCATTCGCTTTTTTTAACTTTCTTAATTTCTTCTTTAATTTACACCTGTACCTTCCTAATTAATAAAAATTATTTCACAAAATGCAACTTTATTATTAAATAAATTTCTTAATTTCTTAATTCGTTTTTGACCAAAACGCAATAATAAGAAAGTTACTGCAGTTTAACTTTCTTAATTTCTTCTTTAAATTTACACCTACAGTTTCTTAATTATTAAAAAATTGTTACTTTGTTATTGTTAAAACTCTAAATTTATCAAAACCACCATTCATAAAATGTCCATGTTAATCTGTTTCCTAGTTTTGTTTTTAATTAGTAGGCGGTGCACAACGACATGAAAAGCCGTTTTTGGCCATTAGAAGAAAAAATGAAGTAGCCATAACTTTAACCTGACTATATTTTTTAAATAGTTGTTTATTGTAAAGCAATGTTCAATTATCTCATAAATGTCTCAAATTTGACTTTAAAACGTAAAATATTACTATACGGGAAGTAACTTTTGCTTGTTAATTAATTTCTCTTTAAATTCTTGTAACTTTTTGCGTTTCTACCAAAAATTTCTTAAGAAAAACTCTTTAATTTGATCTCTATCTCTTCTAGCTACGCTTTTAATCTCCTCCGTAGGTTATGAGACACCCAGTTATAGAATGTAGTTATGAATTCGCGCGTTTTGCATGTTTTTCATGAGTTATTTTTATGAGGCATGAACGGATTTCTCCCACTATCAATTGTGGGGGAGGTAACGAAAGAGGAAGCAAACATATCTTCTCTTTTTGTTCCTCTAAAAATTGTTTAAGGGAATATCGCAGCTGGAAAAAAAAATAGCTTATGTCAGGTCGGATCGGAGCCGAAAGTGACCAAATATTGTCGATATTTGAGAAATACTTTGAAAGTATTTTGAATCATTTATTTACATGAATCGTAAGTTTAACGTAGATATAGACAAAAGAAACGAGAAATTTAAATTACACTTGTATAGACTATAAAATTGAAACGTTTGTCGGAAGTATGAATGTTATAAATGTTTGCAACAATCATAATAACGAGAATATAATAATACAAGAAAATATTTTTAAATAAATTAGAAAATATTTAAATGTTTGTCAATAAATTTCGAACACCGTTACTAAATCTTTTCTAAATGGAATATTATTAATGTGTTAATAAAATTTCCTGTCTTGACGTTCACTATAATTTTAAAATTGTCCTTTTGTCGATATCTGTCATCTAATCTAAATTAATTTGCGCATTTACCCGTTTCAAACCGAGCTCCTAGCGCGTTTCAAACCAGTTTCAAACTTTTTGAACCAATTGCGTGTATGACGTCACCGTTGTAACACTAAAATGTATTGATCGATCGAAGGCGTTTTTTGTGACACACTGGTTTGAAACATTTCAAATTGTTTCAAACCAGTGTGTCACAAAAAACGCCTTCGATCTTTTATTGTGATCCTCAATTGTTTTTATTACTTTCTTTAAGAATTTCATTTATCTTTTCACTTCAATTGTTTCTTGATTTAAGGATAGTCGAATATCGAATTCGATAGTCTATTTTCCTTTTTTTGTTTTTTTTTTACCGTAAATGTTTTCCTTGTCTTTTCTTCATTTGTGGATTTTATTTTGAATATTTACATATTATTATTTTGTTTGAATGTTAGTTTAAACTTACATTTGTTCAACATCGTAAACGGGTATTTTATACTAAAATATTAATTTAAACATCGTATTCGTGCAAAGGAATCTGAAAATCAGTTCGAGTACTAAATCGTACTAGGATTACGATTATAATCATAGGGCTGGCAATACTGTGCTGAACGCTAGACTCAGAATATTAGACGTTAGAATTAGACATAAGAAATACATTAGAATTACAAAATTATTTTTAGTGTACTAAACCCTGTTTTTTTTTTTTTAATTCGGAGGAGTACCTTGAAATTTTGGCGCTAAACGCGAGCCTTGACATTGGTAGCTGGCCGAAATTAACTGACGATAAAGTTCGTTTTAGCGCCAAAATTTCAAAGTAATCCTCCGATTTAAAAAAATAGAGTGTAATTCAAATAACTTTCGTCTACCTTCAGAAATATGCGCATGTATGTACGTTGCTTGGGGGTCGAATCGAAGAGAGAAATTTATGATTTTCGTGTGGTTTCGGCAACACTCGCATGTTTCTTGTCATTGCATTGGATGAGGGCGTAACTCGAAAAAGGAAAGAGAATGTATCGCACTTCCAAGGACTGCCCAAGGTCATCGGCAGCTTGTGCGAAAGATCAAACGTTCTGCCCCGAGTGATGCTTCTGTTTAGATTAGTATTCGGTGGTTTTATATATTTAGAAGTTTCAATGACTAATAAAAAAAATACTTCTTCACAACGACAATGGATGTTTTATAATTAAATAACGGAAAAATGCTTACTTAAGGGTGTTATCGGAGCAATTCTTGATTTAATTGCATCAATCTAAAATGAAATATAAAATTCTATATTCCAAGAACAGAAACATGAATGTTTACAATGAATTTGATATGCCAATAGAATCATTGATGCAATTCTGGTTGTAACTGTCAAGATATCCATCGCAGGGTGTAAGTTTCAAGTCGACAGACTCTAGATAAGTCCAGAACACCAATTTCTCTACGCTTATGTATCAATTACGTCTAGTAAATCGATTGAAAGCGGCCGACATTTAATACGAGTGCTTCTAAAATTACACACTTGCAATTATTATTTGCGCAAGCGAATTTTTTTCGCGGGATTAATGCCCGTTCCCACTATAAAACTTTACGGTTCAGCTGAGAACCAGAATCTAAGCGAGAAATGAAAAATTTCCGATGGAGAATTAAATGTCGTGACTAACGGTATACTTAACTCTATTAAGAGAGCGTGAAGTCATATTAGTCACGTTGTATATTGAATAATGAATTTAGCGATAGAAGTAATAATTTCTGTGTTTCATGTAAATTAAAACTTCCATTTTTTAATGGCCGGACGCTATAAATTATAATTTCATATTTATGCTCGCGCTGGTTGATTTCTGCATAACATAGTACATGTGTACAGCGTGTCCTAACAGTGCGTTCTCGGGCAATATCTCGATAACTACTGAAGATACAAAAAACTTTCGAGACATTTTCGTTTAAAATTTTAATAAGGGTTTATAACACAAAATTATTTTCGTCTCTATAGGATGAATTAAAAGGGTGGTCCTGGAAGCAATCTTTTTATTTCAAACGAAACAGACTATATGTAATAACAATTTTGGATCTCCCATAAAATTCTAAATATTTTTTGTATACCATTATCAAAACTTGAATCAAACCGTTTTTGAAATATTTTATAAATCTAAAAACTGTCATTCGCAGCCATTATTGTATTTATTCTCATTTAAGTTATTTTTAGTTTTAAGAAAAAGATGATTGGTTCAGATACAGTTGCTACTTAAACATATTATAAACCATTATTAAATGCAGTTTTATGATTACAAGGTGGTTCTGAAAACACGCAAAATGGGAGAATTTCAAAATAAAAAAATCAATTTTCTGAAGTGGCCATGCTCTATTATCTTTCCAATCCTCCTTGCAGAAATACAGATTTTTTTCTATTAGGTTACGTGCATGTAATTTTAATTATGAAATTTCCTTATTGTGTAATAATGACTGTGTTAATGATTGGGAAGAATACTTATTATGGTCGGTAATGGTAAGGTTGAAGAAAATTAAAGTTAATATGTGAAATAAAGTAGCGGAGTAGAAAAACGAGTAACTCGGCAATGGAAAAGATAATTGCAAAACATTCTGAAAAATTCTTCCTCTTAAATTGAAACTGCTACATTAGTTGTTAAAAATATATTTTTAGTATTATTGAAATCGGCAAGGAAGCGTAATTATATTGGGAGAGAAGTGAACCAAACAAATAAATTTACATAAAAAGTAAATATGATTATAAAAGCACGAAAACGGCTAACGTGTATAAACTCTTACAAACGGGCTTTCAGAAGTTTGTGCAAAGCTCACGAAGCGTGAATTTTGCAGGAGCAAACACAGGTGGCGCCTTTGTCTGTATTTTGATAACCACAGCAAGCAGTTTCGGTAGGATGCAGCAGCCCCAAACCAGCCAAGTGGAAAGAGAGCAAAGCACATTGTGGTCTGACCGATGAAGGCCAGATAAACAATTTCATCAACGTTTCGGTCAATCACATAAGCAAGCAACAATTTTAACAACAAAAAACTGCTTTTGTAAGTTTTTTTTTCTGCACTCATTTTTACCGTGTGATTGAAAAACAGTGACACAGCAATACTCATCCAGATTCATTCGCTATTTTTTTCCATTTTTTTAATCACGTACTTTTCCATCATAATCATAAAATCAAATTTGCGAGTCACAGCAAAGAATGGATATAAAATATATTAAATTAAAATAATGTCGCTTAAAAAAATATGTAGACGTGCTTTGAAACTTGAAGTGATGCTGATGATTAACGATTTGCTTGATTAAATTAAATGACATCCGTTTGTATTTTCGAAACATGATATAAATGTCAGAGAAGACTTGTTACATCACAAACAACTTTTCAAATATTTCGACAAGCATTCATCAAAAAATCGGCTGTTACTTCATATACTTAAATTAATTTTAATTAATGTTACGTTACAAAACATGAATATTGCTTCTTTGCCGTCTGCAATTATCAAATATTTCAAAAGGTACATTAACGCTTCATTTTCAGGATGACAATTTCTTTAATAGTTGCTGACATGAAAACAACTATTGTCATGAAACCTACTATCATAGAAAATAACATTCTGTAAATACCTTGACCGCTTTCACTCTATCGCAACAATGTCAAGATATTTATACGACGCAGTTACCGTGATAGTTGTTCTCATGGCAACCTCATTTTCAGGATGACAGTTTCTGCGGTGGTACATTTCATGACAGCCATAGCTGATTTCATGAAAGCAACTATCACAGAAGCTATCATCGTGAAAATGAAGCTTTACAAGAGGAAGAATTAAAATCATGATAGGAATTATTCAAACTGTCAACCGGGACATGTAAGATACATGACAGCTAACCGCTCTACTATCTGTTTCAAAATCAAAAAGCCACCAAGCCCGCAATTTACCTCCTCGACACAACCGGCAACACTGCTGCAAAACGGGCCAGTTATAAGTTTAGGGAGAAGAAATGTAAGGTTATGTGTCAAACATGTTTAAAGTTGTCAGAAAGACAATCATTAGCGTGAAGAAAAAATATATAAAATTCGGGGCTTAATGTTGGATAACATCAAACAAATATATCAGTAAAATTACAAAATGATGCAAACGTTCAACGTTAAATATGAAAATAGAAAAAGAAGTAAATTAAGGTAAAAGTTACCGAAAAAAGGTCTGTTACTTTTTCTATAATTGTCGCTCCGTTAAATTTTCAGTTTCACTATAAACTTTGACAAGAACTTCCTTTAATTACGCACTTAAAATGTTTTAAAATGTTTTCGCTAAAATTTGATGCAAATTGTAAATTGGAAATATGACAATTCAAATTTTGACTAACACGTAAAAATTTGTAACAAGAAATACCAACCAATTTCAATCAAAATACATGCGGGAAAATTGTCGTTTTTGCAACATAATTCAACAGGTGGTGGATTTTTTTTTTAAATTTTGAAATATACAGTATGTTTCAGTTAAAAACGCACTGGATTCTTCCCATCTATTTTGTTCAAGATATTGTTATAGCCGTTAATCTGTAAGGCAACGCACAGACTTTGCGAAGGTTCCATCAGGAAGCAGGTTAATTTACTATACATAACTTGTTAGTAAACTAAGTGCGTTTTTCAGAAGTTTTTTGCCATTTTAAAAGAAACTGGCTGCGAAATTTAAAGTTCGAAATATGATATTAAGTGCACTTTCACATTCCGAACAATATTTTCCTTTACAGTTTTGCTATGTCAGAAGAACGACTCAACACAGTGTATATACCGGGTATCCCGTGCCATGTGCTCACCCTTCTAGAATCTTTATTTATTAATCGATTAACCTGAATTTTGGAGATGATAAATTATACAATAAATGGGATTTTTCGACATACTGCTAGTCGTTATACGATTTTCGGTTTCGCCGGAAGTTATATCTATTTTAAATAGAACACTCTATATATTTTTACCTATTTAAAATCTACGGATCATTACGAGTCCGAATACGTATCAATTGATAATTTTGGTTTCCATGACAACGAAAAAAAACATTTGTGTTTTTCAATCTACAAAAGCTATGAATCGCATTTTTTCGATCAAGTGTTTGGAAAAATCACTTCTTTGATTGTGTTTTGCTTTTTAACATTTTTACAGCATTTGAAATTTTCATTTGGTCATAACTCATTTTTTTAAATAGAAACTCATAAGTTTCTTAGCTTAATTCAACAGAAGATTTCTTTCTGAATACGTTGATACCAAATACATCATATTTTCTTTGAAAGTCATTTGAAATAAAGGGAATGTAAAATTTCAATAAGACATGCTCTATTTTAAATTAACTTTCAAAGAAAATATGCGTATTTGATAACAGCGTACTCAGAAAAAAAGTTTTGTTGAACTAAGCTAAGAAACATGAGGTTCTAGCGAAAAAAATGAGTTAAGACCTAATGAATTTTCAAGTACTGTAAAAATGTTAAAAATCAAAATACCGTCAAATGAGTGATTTTCTCGAAATACTTGATCTCATGGGAACGAAAAAATGCGATTGGTAGCTTTCTACATTGAAAAATAAAAAATCTTTCTTTTTCGTTGTCATGAAAACCAAAATTAACAATTGATACGTATTCAGACTGATGACCCATAAATTTCAAATACGTAAAAATATATAGAGGTTTCTATTTAAAATATCAAAGTTGATATCACTTCCGGCGAAACCGGAAGTCCTATGACGACTAGCAGTCTGTCGAAAAATTTCATATTTTGTTAGGATTGTCACACGCTTACGGAACACTCTGTACAAGTCTAAATAATTTTAGATTGTGCATCTAACCGATATGTATGTTATTGCGCACACAGATTTCAAAAATTTTCAATAATAACGCCACAGTCTTCCGCCCACGCACTGGTGGCCCACCCTGTATACTACCTTGCAATGTGAAGCGCAGAACAGGTTTGATTTTTTTGTTGTTACTTCTTCTCTTACCAAAACCTTTATCAAGTATTCGGTGAAGTAATTCACAAAGTACTATTTAAAACAACTGAACCTATTCACAGACACATTAGTATTTTAAATTATATGAGTGTGTGGCGATATCACGTAACAAATGACATTTTCTCATGGTAAGAATACGATAGAAATGTGTCTGGAAAAGATTCAACAGAACAACAAGAAAGGAAATCGTAAAGCTCAGATAAAGTAAAGATAAAGCAGAATCGTGAAATAAATTACGACAAGATGTGTGTGTGTGTGCAATAACAAATTTTGTTAAGCGAAACGAATTGTTTCATTATGCATTACATGAATGAATGTGGTAGTGTTAGTCATTAGTATGTCAAACAGTTTAGCATGCACATATAAATTATAAAAACATATCTTTAAACATGATTCATTACGCGGATCGCGTTGTTTCATCGACGTTGATTAAATCAAGAAAAGAATATGTGGACATTTTTCAGATCAAGAAACGACCTTTCATGTTGATGGAAACGATTTATAATTAAAAAAAAATTATATTTAAATTTTCTGCCGTCTCAACGAAATGAAAATCTTAAATCATGTGTAAATCAGCCAAATCCCTCTTGCTCTAAAAACTTCATAAATTTCAAGTGAAATTAAATAAACAGAAAAGTTTGAAATTTGATTTAATTTTTTTGTCAGTTGCAAAGAAAGTTGCATAAACATAATTTGGCAGAAATATTTTTTTTTGTTTCATGTTTTTGGATCATTGAAATTAAATCTCCCAATTTGAGCCGTAAATATGTGTTTTACGTAAGAACTAATTGTTCTCGTTAAGCAATAAGCGCAAAAAATCATCGTACCTGGAAATTAAACCCAATCAAATGGGTAAATTTAAATGCATTAATGGCGAGTTCGGTACTGCAGATCAGTTCCTGCTTTCACTTCTGGTTACGCCGGTCTGCAATAATAATTTTCGCGAACGTTCACTATTATTTAAGGCAGAGTTTTTTCAGTGTAAAATCCGATTGCGTTTGGTTGCATTATGACATTATTAAGTGTTTCGCATTGAATTTTTATCGTTCTCTGTACGACAATGTTGCAATGTTTTCTCGTTTCACGCCGCATTCCATATTTATAACGGGGTGGTACCTGCGGCAAAGAAATAAAAACAGTCCTTATTTTTAGAACCGGTGAAACTATTTATATACAGGCTTGCAATTCTTCTTGACACTTTAATGGTTTATATTTTCATAAACAACCTGTTTTGTTCATCCTTACTAAAAAAAATGTATAACTGTTTAATTAAAAATCAGCAGACAGTTCTTTTTAAATTCGATTTACTATTAAAATATATGCAGCAGAAAAGTTAATAATAGATTATAAAACACTTTCAAAAATTTATGCTTTGAAAGTTGGCTGTAGGTGAACATGTGTCTGATTCTGATTGATTCATTCATTCACCTTGAGCTGATCAGCTGTTGCAACTTGCTTTCCATATAATTACCTATTCCAGTAAATTTAACGCATTCAAACAACTTTTTGCTTAACAATTTTATTTTCCTTTGGTTGTTAGACACTGACATAGCTTTTACTTTCGTCGACTTGTAGTAATTAAGGTTGAGCGGAATAGGGTCCGTAGACTTGATTGACATTTATCTTACTTGATAGGTTTCGAAAAAAAATCATGTTTGTTAGTAATTTCGGATTTTATGGTTGGCAGACCTAACCTGATATTCATAGCTGCTTTCCTTTGCTTAAAAGTTTGAATCTGGTTTCAAATAGTTTGAATCTGGATTCCGTAGTTGTATTAATTTTAAACAAAAAAAAGTCAAAGTCTGATGGGGGTGTGCCATTTTCCGTCACCCTTATGAAGAAGAGATAAGAAATACTATAAAATGCTAGACCAGTCCTCTTCGGTAGCAATTTAGATAAACAATTAGTTGGGAGCCTCCATTATGCAAAAATTAAAGAACATTTGTTTTTAATTAATAAAAATAACCATCTTCAGAGCTTATGGTGTTCCGTATCAACAATCTGCGTGAGAATTTTCCTGGTAATCAGAATTCTATAGAATGTGGGATCTTACCTCCATGTCTCTATCAGTATTTGCTTGACTCTTTTTAAACTGAAACCACCAATTTTGGAAATTGGGAAAAGTTTTTGACCTTGAAGTGATTCATATATAAATCACAAAACTTAATAATTTAAATGTACTTTCTATCAGACTTTCATTGACCGCGTATTCATATGCGTACAGGATCATAGAAGCATCTGAGACAATGCGATGAGCTGACTGAGGTTTCCTGATATTTAAAATACTTAGAAATAAGTAGTACAGGCACCAACAGCTTTTTTAACAGGAACCCCATCTGTCGCATGTTCCAATCCGGAATTACGTTAAATAACAGGTTTTATCCAGATGACAATAGGAGTAAAAATCTTTTATAGGTCAATTGGTATCAATAGTATTGGAAATTCCTTGATTCCTTAAGTTCGCAATCGATCAGAAACACTAGACACTCAGCAGTAAAAATCAGTCGTTTCAGCTTCTTGATCTCTTTCCAATTTCAGACTGACATTCTCGGCCAATGTGCGATCCTTCATGTTCAAATGCATCTCGTTCACTTTTGCTTTCGGTTTTTATTAGGCGGATAATTTCCAATACATTTACTAACCGTTTTTACAAATCAACAATCAGTAGAACAGCTAAACGTTTCAATGAACTTGGAATTTACTATCGAATTCCAGGACAAGGCCGTAAGAAGTCCACAAATTGCCTTAAGGAACAGACGTTCTACCAGATTAGAGTTAAGCAGAGCTCTAGCAGAAGCTTGAAATATAGCAATTTGTGCACGAACGGCCAGGAGAAGGCTTAATGAAGTAAGATTGAACAGCAGAAGACCAGTTATTGCACCACTGCTCAGTAGAGAACATAGAGTTACTAGACTGCGTTTTGCAAGGGAACACGTAAACTGGATCATTGACGACTGGAAGAGAGTTTTCTTTTTAAACGAAACAAGAGTCAATTTTAATTTACCAGTTGGACTTGAACGAGTCTGGCGGAGGCTAGGTGAGAGGTTTGTTGCCGGCAATATCTCTTTTAGAATTCTATTTTTTAGTGGATCAATAATGTTCTGGAGAGCAATTTGTTTCGATGGACGTTTGGATTTGGTTCCTATACGAGGGAGATCTATGAATGCACATTTCTACATAGAAAACACAGTAGAAGAATATGTGATGCCTTTTGCCCCATTTGCCGGAGACAACTTAATTTTTGTACAGGATAACGCTAGGCCCCACGTTGCTAGGGAGGTACTGGACTACCTTCGATTTGTGAATACTCCTACTATGGTCAACAAGAAGCCCAGATATGAAACCCATAGAGCATCGATGCGATGCACTAGAATGATCAGGTAGATGCCATATACCTGCTCCTGAATGAATCTTGGGAAACCGAACAAGTCGCTCTTGTCGCATAAATGGAAGAATATTCCTCAAGAACTATTCACAACTTGATGAAAATAGCTTATCCAAACGAAGGGAAGCAGTGATAACGGCCAGAGGAGGATCTATACGTTACTGAATTCAAACTGTAATAATTTATTAATTTTTCTAAAGCTTTTCATCGATACCGCTATTATTGCATTTGACATTAATGCTTCTTTCCGTTATTCATTCGTGTTTCTTTCAATGACACCATTCTAAATTCTCAAACATTAGTTCATGGTTCATCATCATTTTATCATAAGATCACGTAAATAGTATGATTTAAAACTTAAAAAAAATGAAAGTAATAATGAGAAGTTTTACTGATGCGGTAACTTTGTTTAGGGATTTATTTTCTTTCCCTGTGATACGAGGGGAAATTTAAAATTATTTTTGTATTTGCATGTGAAAAGGATAATTCTTTAAATGATTTCAATCTTTATTTTCAACTGGGTTCCGAAATTAATAAGATGACAAGTTAATTATTATACTTTTTAAATAAACTGAATACATAACAATTATTTACCTGGCCATGAAAAAGAACAAGAGGTTGGGTAACTTAAAAACATTTTTATTTCTCAATATATCTGAATTATTATACTTTTTAAATAAACTGAATACATAACAATTATTTACCTGGTCATGAAGAAGAACAAGAGGTTGGGTAACTTAAAAACATTTTTATTTCTCAATATATCTGTTTTTCTAATTGTTCTAAGACTATTTGAAAAAAAGAATTACGTAGCTCCGTACAAGAATTGTCGCAGCATCTTGTTGATTCCAATTTGAAAAAAATGTCTTCCAGACAAGTTCCTTTTAAGTTGTTGAAATAGGTAATAGTCAGAGGGTGTCAGGCGATAATAGTTGGAGAGTATGGGAGATGCCAAATTCAATAGCCAGTAGCGCAGATCGTAGCAATTTTCTTACACGCATCTTTTTCGGAGATGAGAACCTTCATCTATCGCAGAGATTCCTTTAGTGCTTTTGGTTTTCAAAGGTTTATCGCTAGCAAGAATTTGTGAAAATAGGATTGTATTCACCTCTAAAGAGGCTAAATTTTGTGCCGACTTTTTTGTCGCCCTATTTTTGTTCTGGCAACCCAGTTCTAGGAACCCAGCGTCGGAAACTTTGCTAAGGATTCTGTACAATGAAACCTATCATTAATGACACCTCTGATAAACGGACACCACTCGTAACCGGACAATTTTATGGCGACGGAATCTTTTAATAAAATTCTCTCCATTAAGCGGACACTCTCATAAACGGACACGGACACTGCATTTTTCCTTTTCTTGATTAAAATTTCTCTTGAACGGGTAGAAGTTGGCAAAATACTACTTGTGCGCGCCGTTAAAAAATGGGTTTTCGTCTGCTTGATCACATTGATCAGTCAATCGGTCGATATCGGCACAGTCTATACCAGTGTCTGCCATACTCTTTTACCTTGTGGCACACAGGGCGGGAAGAATTTATTTTGCGGCACACCAAATAAAAATTCCAACAATATTAAATATATATAAATTTATTGTTAGTATAAAAATAAATAACTTCTTATTATACAGTAATAAATATAACACAATAATAATATTATTACTAGTGAAAAGGATGCAATTGACTTTGTCACATAATTTTGTCAAAATGCACTTCTAAATTAGATAAACAAACACGTAATTCCTCATCTACTGTCTGTAATTGTTCTCGCCTTTTGGATTTTATTTCCGTAAACGCCGAGAAACCGAATTCATAAAGATACGATGATCCGAAGGGCAGCAGAGATTTAACGGCTGTAGTAACTAATTGAGGATATTGGCTCCAAAGCGAAATCCAAAATTCTGACAATTCTAGCACAGAAAAGGAAGCTTTGTGTTAATGTTAAATGTATACTATCGCAACTTGCGAAAGGATTGATGACCCACTCATATATTTGATAATCAAGTGATGGAAAATACTGATACAGAGAGGTTTTCTACTGTTTTCTGCATTTCTGATAAAATTTTAAATTTGTTTGGAAAAGCCTCTACGCCTGGAAAGCAATCGAGCTGCGTGTTTTTAACTTTTCTGGTCCAGAGTTGTAACTTGTCACTAAAAGCCTTTAATTTGCCTGTAATTGTAATGATATTTGCAGACTCAAATTTAAAATGTTCAATTTCTCAAAAAGATCGTTGAGAAATGCTACTTTCAGCCACCAGTTATCATTGTTAAGAAATTCAAATCCAGAATTTGCAGCATCGAAGAAACATATTATTTCAAATCGCGAAAAGATAAATCGTGCGAGCACTTTTTCTTTGGAGATCCATCGCACTTCTGTATGGAGTAATAAACACTTAAAATCAGAACCCATAGTTTCACATAGGGATGAAAAAGTCTGCAACGCAGAGAATGTAATTTTATGTAATTCACCACCACTTTAACGACGTAGTTCATCGTCTTCAGGAGACTATCAGGTAAACATTTTGAAAACTTCGCGGTGAAACATGCAATGTACAATTTTAACTGGTGAATTTTTTTGTAATACATGAGCTACGAAGCCTTTTTTTCGACCCTGGATGGATGGAGCGCCATCAGTGCAAACGGTAATACAAGATTGCCACTGCATCCCTTTCAATACGACATTTTAGTTTACCAGTTTAAAGACATCTTCTCCTGTCGTTCTTTCTTTCAATTCGCAACAAAAAGAAAACCAACTTATGATGACTTATTACAAATGAAATTAATTGAGCTTTGTTGCTGATGTCTGTGCATTCATTGATTTGTAAGGCCCACAAGTTTTCGAGTTCATTTTTTGCTTCAGTGAAATGTTCGCGGAGCTGATCATCAATGTCTCGCGAGAGACGTTTATGAGAAATCGTGTGGGCTGACAAAGGAATGATTTTAATTTGTTTGACGGCTTCATCACTAATCAATGTGCCAACGGCGATCTCCAAGGCTGGTAAAATAATGTTTTCGGCGTCAAAATGTGTTTTTTTCTTCGTTGCCAAAAGCTGGGCTGTCTTATAACTAGCGATTTGAGTTTTCTCGGGAATCGAGTGAAATTTCTTCAGCCTTTTTGATTGAATTTTTAAATTATTTTTTAGCATCTCAAAGTATTCTTTTAGTTTGTCATTATGTTGCGAATGATTAGCTATTAAATGACATTGAAGTTTACTGGGTACCATCGATTCATTTGAAAACGAACAATTTTGTGCAAATCGTTCTTGATTGCAGTGAAAACCTCGAGCAGCCTCTGGACAGCTGTTTCAGCCCTGCTTGGGGGTTCTTCAGCAGAGACGTAGCTCGACATTCCCACTGCAGACCAAAAACAAAATTTTTCTAAAAACTTTCATTATGCTTTGACAGCAAGCACGGCCGCCTTGCACGGGGGACTTATTAGGAGCAAATCCCGCTTCAATTTGTCTATCCTACTGCAATGTCAGGTCAAAAAGCGATAGTAAGATGTCGCTATTTTATCTGTTCATCATTCTTACATCGCAATTGCGAATAAATTGGGCAAGTCGTTTTTGGTCTGCAGTGGGAATGTCGAGCTATGTCTCTGCTGAAGAAGCCCCAAGCAGGGCTGAAACAGCTGTCCAGAGGCTGCTCGAGGTTTTCACTGCAATCAAGAACGATTTGCACAAAATTTTTCTAAAAACTTTCATTATGCTTTGACAGCAAGCATGGCCGCCTTGCATGCGGGACTTATTAGGAGCAAATCCCGCTTCAATTTGCCTATCCTACTGCAATCTTAGGTCAAAAAGCGATAGTAAGATGTCGCTATTTTATCTGTTCGGTATTTTTTGTGTCAACTCAAAATATCAACCCACTTAACATTTGTTAACAAAACTCACACAAAACTTTTGTGTGACTTTTATAGCCTGTCCGAATAAAAATTAACGTCGCCTTACAACCTATATTTTTAAATCCTTCACGATGGCACACCTGGAATTTCTCGCGGCACACAATTTGGCAGACACTGGTCTACACAGTCATTTAATTTCGTGTCGGTACCTTTGATCTCGTGCCCGAAAAAGATCTACTGCGCATTCCGTCGCGATTCTATTTTGTGTTCGCGTAAGCTCTGTAAATTATCTTGCTTCTATCTGGTGAAAATATAAAATAATTCCAGTGTGTTTCCATTACTACTTTATCTTTACAAATTTTACACTACACAGAGATATATTTATCACAATATTCTACTCATACTCTGAGCTTAACCTCTCCAAGCACGTGGCAAACGTAAGCAAACCTCCGCAGACTACTGCGCATTCTTCTACGAGTTACGACGAAAAAAACGTTTTCTATAACGCGAAACTAGCTCCAGTGGAATGACTGTATAGACTGTGATCGGTTCGTATTACTTTACGGTCTGTTCCGGCACTAGTTTCTGACTAGTTCGGAACGTAAAAAAAGTTGCCCATTCAAGTAATGATCAATTTTAACAACACCATCAACAACATTGACATGCGCACGCTTTTGACGTTTCGAATTAGTCAGAAACTGTTGCTGGAACAGACCTTCACTAAAGTTAACTAAATTTGTGTAGAATGCCGCCGAAAAAGATGTTTTTTAACATTTCAAGAAATTAGAAGTTATTACGGTTTATAATAATAAAACTAAGTGTGCAGAAATAAGCAATACTGTTCGATATTGAAAAAAAAAAAAATAGATAAATTGAAGCAGTTTTCCTTAAAGAAAAGCGGTACAGAAAGTTGCGAAATATTAAATGCGTTTGAAAAAAACAAAAACACGTCACACCTTCTTAGAAAAATACTTATCTTAATTTGTTTGCAATATTAAATACTGTTGTACATTGTTGTTGATTCTTACGCTTGTCTGACTGTTTAAGTTTTTCAAAACTGTTCGATAATTTATTTTATCTGTATTATATTTTTTATTTGTTTTATACAAAGAAAAATAAAAGTAAAACACATTATTGGGTTCGTTTTTCTAATAAGCGGACAGATAATTGGCGACGCTTATCAGAGATTTCACTGTACTAAGATGCACAACTTAAATCATACCATTTGACAATTTCGTAGTCCTTACGTTGAATGTTCTTAAGGGTTTGGTTCGCATGCAGAAGAAGTATCATTTAAGTTGAGCGTCGTGATAAATCTATATTATCTAAGAGCATTGCTATTAAAACTGACATTTCAAATACTCCAATTGCTCCATCACTAAATCCTGAACATTCTTATCATTTTTGTATTTTGAACTTGTAAGGGTTTTTCATCTCTTAGATCATCCTAAATTGACCTTTGGTAAAAAAAATTATTACACTAATGCTATAACTTTAAATCACTCCTTTTCGTCTTATAAAACTCGTATTTTTTAAATAAGATCGAAAGACTTAAATTCTTACAGAAATGTATCAAGAACTTGTCGATTACTATTAAAAATCAATAAAGTGTCTCTAAGCCGTTTTGAGGAAAGCATTTTTCCACATTTGCTTCAAATATACTAGTAATTTAAATTAAACAAATTTTAGTTTTTTATTCATGAAAAAAAAAGCCGGTAAAGACATCATTTTTTCATGACGTATATTGGCTGAAAGACTGAAATTTCAGATTGGTCTAAGAAAGTAAATTCATGTTTGATAATAATCATTCAAAACTAAATTAAGAATTGGTTCACGAAACGCAAATATTTTGCGGATTCCCAAAGAATATTATTTTTTTTCTTTGTTACTGTTAAGAAAATATTTAAGGATGTCTTTCATTTCAATGTCTGATATTATTGCGCACTTTTTCGAGTCGAATAATGACAAACTATTTGCCGCACTTTGTAAATTGCAATACCATTCTAACTACGGTGTCCTCAGTAGAGTACTTCACAGACCAAACATGTCACGTCTCCATACACAATAAACACAGGAAACAGCAAAGGAGTCGTTAAACGAAGTGTAACTGGTTCACGTGTTTTAATCTTTAATTAGTAATTATCTGCATTTCAATAAAATGAAAGTATTCATTTACATATGTATTTTGGTTACATAATCCTGGTATTTTAATAAACAAGAGTCTGCACTCGGTTTTGCAAGTATTCTAATTGCTCGCTGGGAACATATGTTATCGTAATTATTGGCATCGTAAGAACAAAACACTCGTAAACTATCTTTAATTTGATCAGAATCTGCAAACGAATAATAATTTGTTCTGTAACTCTGGGAAATGCACTTGTTTTTTTTGTAGGGGTTTCCAGATATTTACGTATGATATTCTCGTCGTTCATGCTCGTAAATTCTTATTCTATAGGAAAATATGTACATACATGCATTCATGCATGTATGCATCGAGCACAGTTGTCTCTATTTATCAAACGATAATCGAGAGCGTGACATATAACTTACACTTACATACATGCTGTTAATACTCGATGACGTCCGCGGAAAAACTTGCCAAGCACATGTAAAACGCTTTCGTAATAACCAGCCAGCTCGCAAGTATTCGCTTTCAGCCCCTATTACTTTTCATACGTGTAATAATCTGCAGCAGTAAAATTGCGAAAATGCGAATATGATACTCCGTGTCATGATAATTATTATTGCATGACATACACACAACGTAAGAAATGAATTTTCTTTGTTCACATCTCTTTCTTTTCGAAATAAATCACAACATTTTTTCCTAGATCAACCTTTGTGCAATTCAGTTTCAACACGTCGAGATGTGTTTAATGAAGTGAAAGTATTGCTTTGTTTTGGGGTTAATTGATTTTATATGAGAACGAATTAAATTAGTCTACCTTGATTCGTTGGAATCGAAGTAAGAGTTTTTAATTGCAATTTTCATATCTGGACCACTTGTCTCATATTCAATAAGATTCAAACATACGGTCTGCCTCTCAATAGGTGCTTTAGGTGGTACAACAGCATATGCTTAAGTATTTTAATAATATGTATACTGTATAGTTACGAAAGAAGACTCACTGCATTATATCGCCCATTCACTTGCAGTCGAACATAGGAATCTAACGAAGCAACAAACGCTTTTTTATTTATTCTTACTACCGTTTTTAAAACTATATACGTATATAGGATAAGTTATAGCCTAACTTCGATTCTGGAAGTGGATACCCGGTATAACTTTTCTAGTATTATGTAATTTATAACTGCTTAGATGCAGTGTCTTACTAATCGCTAATCATTTTTTTTTAATTTATATTTGTCCGTTATTGATACTTTTTAGCCTATTCGAAAATATTAATATTATTTCACCATTAAAAAGTTGCTATAAAACAAGAACACATTAAAAAAAATTACAATTTCAAGTCAAATACAAGTGAAATATTTGACCATACCGTTTATCTCTGGAACCTCGCCATACAATCTCGATCCTTTTATAAATCAGATCAAATCAACAAGAAGCAGAAACATTTTAGATATAATCAAAGACGAAGAGGCAACTTATATTCACCTACCTTCCTTAAATGATATGTTACATAAATTGAGCTGTCACGAAACATTCTGTTTAAACACATTTAAGGGTCCCAAATCAAATCTACTTTCGTCGAGAACAACAGCAATAACAACATTAATATTTTACATGACATTTCAGGAGAGAAAAAAAAAGATCACGCCGCTTGGATTTGTTTTGACGAGCATTAACCAGGACCTTGATTTTTGGTCATGTCTTTGTTCGCCGAATATCGAAAAGTGTTGTAAAAAACAGTACATAAATATGCATGTTCGAACGACCTATACAATCTACATAAACATACCAAACCGCATCCATTCGTTTAATGTTAGATTTGTTGCGTCAGGGATAAAATTCAGGACGCGGCGCATTGTTTAGTCACAATCCGCTGTTTACGTAAAATGTCAGATTGTATTATTTAATGCATTGTAAAACTTTCTATTGTCGTAACGATTACTTATCAGCAAGCACACATAAATATTAAGAATTTAATTAAAGTACGGCTTTATAACTCAATTTTTCTCAATGAATTTTCTAAATTCTGTTAACAAAAAAGGTTAACTGATTAATGTGACATGCCGCATGAAAAAAAAATTAGTATGAGAATTAATGTAATTGTAAAAACCATGGAGTTATATCCTGGAGGACGTCGTGGCGCATAACATACATATAACGTGTATTGCTGAAAATGGTGCACTTTGTCACACAAATGTTGTGTTCTCTAGTGCTGTTTATTTTTGCCATACAAGAGAGGGGAGCGCGCGTCCGAAAATCAGCTCATTTTCTGCTCGCTCGTTAGTCCTCCAGTTACTTAACCTCTATGTTAAAACTATAATTTCTAGGGCTTCTCGTCTGTGAAATTATCCTTCGAAGAATTAGTTCACAATCTGCAAATGCAGACTTGGTTATACTTTGAAAATATTTGTGGGAGATACTACGATTACATATGTTGTGGAGAGGTGACGTATACAGTCTGTTTGACTTTAGCTGTCACGGCAGATATGTCGATTACTGTTAGAAGTACGAAAAAATGTTATAGGAGGAAAGTTATTCTACATTTAATTTTCTATTATCTGCCTTAATCATAAAAACAATTGAGTGTCAAATATGTTACATGTAGCAAATATATTTTAAATTTTTAAAGGAATGTACCCAATTTTATTACGTTTTCTAAAATTGTAAAACAATCTCCTTACAACGATATCAAATGCCATAGTTATCTAATTAATTAGAAACATAAATCGATAATTAACAAATGCACGCTTGCGTTGATTAGAGCTTTATTCGAAGAAGTACGCCGTGAAACAAAGGAAATTATTTTTTAGCTTCCAATTGATCCTTAATAATTACTGTCTTGATAACATGAGCTATTCAACATCATACAACGTAACAACATAAACAAAGTAACAATAAATTAATTAAGTAGCACGAAATGGCTGATAATTGCAAAGAACCGAGGTCACTTTGAACAAAATCTCTAGATATTATGAACTGAAATTTCAAATTAATTTACGTATTAATTTATTGTTACTTTGTTCATATTGTTGTATTGTATTTACGTTGAATAGTATATGTTGTCAAGACAGTTATTAAGAATCATTGTTACTGGAAGCTGATAAATAACTATTTGATTCACTGTGCTGTACTTTTTCAAATACTTAAAACTCTAATATGTGTAAGCATGCATTTGTTACTTAATTATCGATTTATGTTCTTAATTGGATAGATAACTATGCCATGTGATATGTTTTGGTAAAGATAATTTTTTACAGTTTTAGAAAACGTAATAAAATTGGGTACGGGGTATAAGGTATTTGCTACACCTAACATATTTAATGTTCAGTTATTTTTCCGTCTAAGGCAAATAGAAAATTAAATGTAGAACAACTTTCCTTCTATAATATTTTGAAGTATCTGTAACAATACCCGAGATATTTGCTGTGACAGGTAAAATCAAACAGACTGTATATCCAAAATTCAATTCAAGAATAAAGTTCAGGTGTAAAGACATGAGGAAAAATGTTAAACATATGAGTAAAATATCAAGAAAAAAATGATAATTTAACTAATAAGAAATGATTTCAGTGATGTCGAAAGATATAACCGCTAAAGGTTGCCGAACTTACAGGGTAATACATAATAACCGCTCAAAGAAACCAACATTTCAACATTTGGGTTTTTGATCTACAATATGATTTACATAAATTTACATTTCCAAATATAAAAGAGAACAGTTCTACCACCTATTGTTATTAAATCATTCTTTTTTATATTGTAATTAATTGAGAAACTGTTTATATTATAGCGCACATTGTATAAATATTGTATTTAATGAAACTAAATGCCTTGTGGCGAACGTGGTAAATTGTGAAAGGAAAGCAAACAAAAATTAAAGCAGGTTTTTACACATTCAAGTTTATAAATTAGTTTTTTCTTCACACCTTAAAATCGCTTATTTAACGATGTTTCGCTGCACCAGCAGACAGTTTTTTCCATCTTGAAGAAACTACTATTTCTGTAATAATTTTATAATTAGCTTTAAATCAATAAGCGTATTTATCCAGAATAAAATCGTAAAATCGCAGTTGTCCCGAAACCGGATATTTCCAAATATGAGATACATTAGAAAAAACTTCTACGATTAATTACACTAGTTTACACGGTTTATATACCTTCGGTGAAACATGTGAATTCTTATAGTTTTGGGGGTGCTGAGTTCAGGGAAACAATTAAAAAAATCAAATCCATCACGTCACATTAAGACAATATTGATTTAAACAAAAATTCACATAACTTCAATTTATAAATCAAATTAAAAAATCAAATCAAATATTAAAAATGGCTAATCTTACTTTATTGTTCACAATTTCCTGGATCAGTTTCCCTTAAAATAGACCAACAAAAGTCTCCTAACATCCTTTCATCCCAAAAACCCTTATGCAGGTCTTCAAAAATCTTCAGGTCTTGGGTGAAAACACTTTCCTTGTTCATCACTCGTATTGATTATGTTTTCAGGGAAAAACCCCACAAGTGTAAGTGAAAAAAATGTATCTTGAGACGTATTTACACCAATCACATGATAAGTTTTCAACAAATCGCCTTCGCTCTCCTTTTATAATTCTCATTTTTTTAATTTCCCGAAAATCTCTTAACGACTACTTTAAAGAATTTCCAAGATTTTTTTTAGTAGATAAAATGTTTTCGAATATGTTGTCTTGCATTATTTTGCGTATCTGCGGACCCACAAATATTCCCACTTTAGTTTTGCATCGGAAATATTTGGAAATAGGGTTTGCAAATGCTTAAAATCAACATTGTTTGTATTCATGCCTTTTACGAAAGGTTTAATTAGACCCAACTTGTATAATGGTGGCAAAATTATGTTTCAAGGATTTACTAAATATATTTCTTCTACATTCAGTTCTTCTTAACAAATTGACAAAGTGCTGTCAGAAATGCAGTAATTTCATAATAGGAAAAAAGCGGAACAATCCAACGCCTCCAATGTCCAATGAACCAATTATAGAAACCCTGTCCACAAACTTAACTGAACGTAACAGAAATGACGAGAACTTAATTTACACCTTCTGTTAGATATTTTATAACAATCTAAATTACTTATTGTTACGTACTGAACTATAAACTCCAAGCAATCTACGCGGATATACCAATAAACTGTTATTCGTATTAACAAAATGTGACGCCATTGAAAATTTTCAACTACTATTTTAAATTAGCAGAAGGAAACTTGATAAAAATGTACATGTTAGGTTCGAGGTAAAGAAATATTACTATTTGTAAACCAGTGTTATTAATGAATTAATTGCGGTCGTGTCTTTTCAAAGAGGTTTGCTTCATCAGAGGTTGCTGATTGTGTTCAAAACCGTCAAAAACACGTGCTCATCAAAGTTGGTAGAGGTCTTAAAACGGATCAATACCTCGGTAGGCAATTGATTTTGACAATTCTTAATTAGTCAGAAACTGGCCACTTGACTGCTGTACCATTAAGTTCAGATTACATCACAAATTATCGATCAATACCTGCGTTCGTTTATTTAACTCCGTTCACTCTATTCACTTTTTTCGTACTTTGGTTCACTTTTACTTACATCAAGAGTAAATGGAGTAAACGGAGTTGAATAAACGAATAAATAAAATTTAATTTAATTTTAACGAATACGCGCTGACAGTAAGCATATATCGCCTTTGATTATTACAACGGTTGATGTTATTCTGATCTCTAATAATACAATCACACAATATTCATCTTTCATAATTAATTTTCTTCTGTGTTTCTTCCAAATATTTATCATCATAAAATTCACCATATGTCCCACGTTAGCAATATAAAAATAATATTAATATCAGTTTTCAATTTAGCGAAGCAAATCTATCTGACCTTTCCACTGATTTCAAAATAAGCTTCGTGGCCAATTACGTTAATTCGGCGTGGGTTATAATTTCGATTTGAATTAGCGGAAAAGTGGATTGATTGATTCTAAATCTGTGCGGGCAGGAATCGCGTAATTTTAAGCCAGGATGTTTTCACAACTTGTGCTAATTAGCTACAGCAAGCTCGATTTATAATTAAAAGTCGCGAGTGGGTAAGACTCGTTCATATTGGTCTGTCAAAATCGTATCTCATAAACAGTTTTTGGAATAATTGCATTAATTCATGTCACAAGTAATTCCCTAATTTTAATGTAGTTTTGCCAAAACATTATTACTTTTTAGTTACTAATTCAAGTCGCCAACTATGGCTATGAACCATTAAGGTTTAATAAATGATTAATTTCAAGATAGGCCCAAAATAAAAGATATGTTTACGGACTCGAACTCAATGACAAATTTAAAAATAAATTTCTATATTTTATAATAAGTATACGAGAGAAGACTTGTGTTGCTATTCCTTCTTCGTTTTCAATAAACATACGCTGTGGTAGTCTGTTTATAGCAAAATTGATATTAAATTTAACATCGTGCTGTCGTATGGGTTTTCAAAGGTGAAGCAATCGTTAAGTTAGTAAAAATGTAGAAATATTACTATTCCTTTGATTACTGTTAATCACGGTGAACGTTATATCATGTGACGCTACAAGAGCACTCGGCCATGTGTCAATATGTGCAGGAAAGCGCGAAATCAATTGCGAAAGTGACAACTGACAGAGGGGTTCAGATATCAATACGCAAGAGAGAACGGTGTTTAATCCTTCAGGATGAGAAAACATTAAAATAAATGGTTTTCCAATTAGTACGTCAGAACTTTAATGCCAAAAACGAAATTGCTTTGAAATGTAAATGGCAAATCTTTATAATAAATGACTTCAGTCCATTGTGTCAAGTTAACATGGACGAGGAATTTTTCGTAGAGATCTCCATTTAAAAAAGCTCTTGAGCAGTTGAAAGTCGATCAATTTTTTGTAGAAAAGATACTGTTTTCCGATTAAGTTCATTTCTGACTCAATAGGTTTGTAAACAACCAAAATTTTTACAAAAATAAGCCACAAACAATTCTCGACCGAACGGAACATTCAATAAAGCATTACAAATATACCATACGCTATATGTGAAAGCCTTCAGACTGCGTTTAGTCAGACGAAGTCGAGGAAGCTATTTAGACAATATTATTTAAAACATAATGCCATCAGTTGCTCTTCAAAATAAAATAAAGATTAAAGTACTATCACTTGTAGTTATCATTATGTCTCATTTGAAAGTTCTGACGCTCTAATTGGAAAACCCTATATTTCTCGCAGTTGCGTGCACGTTCCGAACGCCCGCCCTACTACCTATTGACTCTTTACTGTGCTGTTAACGTTATGTAAAAAACTACTACCTAAACAGTTTTATATAGTGTTAGAGCCATTTGACAAGATGATCATCTAAAAATTTGTAACAAAGTGACACAGACAGGTTACCATTCATTCAGTGTTTCCCAAATTTGATACAATATCACCGTGTCATACGGGCCTAATAGCAGAGCAGTAATTATCACAACAACTGTTGTCAAGGGTTTAAACTTTGACTTAAAATTGAACTTGAATTAAGAACTATAAAAAATTATCTTAATGATCATTAAAAAAAAAAAAAACTAAATAATACAAATTAGAGGAGGTGCATAATTTCAAATGCTTGATTGATGGTGATTTCAGCCAATTTCCTTTTAGAATATAATTTATGATTAGTCTAGTTAAAAATAAAAATTATAAAATTACAACCAGATTCTTATTCACAGGCAGTATGTCCTAGTTACAAAAATAAGGTGTCTTTCTGCTCCTCTGGTTAAAAGTGAAATCGCTATTAGTTTTACACATACTGTCGCCATAAAAATAGTGGACTTTTTGGATGTAAATTTAGTAATGCTAAGAAATTTGCTGGGTGGCTGGAAGCATTTACGTATAACAGACAATAATTAATAAAGGTCAGCCGTTATTTCATTCTGAAAAGTATTGGCTCATATTAGCCATATAGATAAGGCAAAAACGAATAATGACGCATTTTAGGCGGAAGGTTTCGCTAAATATATATACAAGGAACTACTAATATGCTGAAGCGATCATAATCGGAAAAAGTTCGAATCTTTAACTCGTCTGCCCTGTACAAACAAAACAACAAACCAATCGAAGCCTGAGAAGTCTAAGCGGCATGTAGTAACCACTGTAGTTCTAGTCGACTGGATATAAAATCTTGTTTACATAACCGAATCATTCGCAAATGAACTCGCATTCTTTTTGCAGTGACGGCGTTACAATTGATATGAATTAAATGTATTATGCCAGTCTTCTTAAAAGATACATTAAAGAATTATAACGTTTTCATAATTATTAATTTGAAAGAAACTATAAAGGTAATTCTGTTACACACGTGATTTACATCAAACGGTTGCTTCTGATGAAATAAGCACGATGGTGAGAGTGCCCCGGGCATATAAACGGATCAGCGGCGACGTTGAATTCTACGCCGCTGCTTTGTTTATCTTTATACTGGTTTTTACCAGATATCCTAGGAATGTCCGACCCTTAATAGTGAATCATCTTTAAAAAAGTTAACTTGTTTGTCATTCGTAAATCACAGTTCATAATTACAGTTACCCATCAAAAGTTTTAGTATTAGTAGAATTTATGTCAAGAAAAGTGTCCACTTTTTTAGCGGCGACAGTATTTATTATATTTTAGGTAGTTTAACGTTCTCATAAATCACTTTTCAGTGTTTCACTTTATTACAAATTTGGCTACAAGCATTTTAACTGCGTTATTTTTAAATTTTGTTAAAATTCAAAATAAAATGAATGAGATTGGAAGAAAAATCCACAAAATTAAAATGTTTCTTACAAAATTTAATAATCAATTAAATAAATGTCACATAAACAAAAGTTTAGACTAAATTTACAATAGTCGACAGTTTGTGTGATTATAAGCAAATCTGAATAATTAATTTCAATGTCATTAGTTTACGTGAGTTGGGTTACATAATAAATATAAGAAAAATCTTTGTTCTCGCTGAAGGACGCAAGCCATACTTGCAAGGTAATTTTCTGCAGTAATACTTGACAGTGGTAAAAGTAGAAAACAAAATGTTTAAATTCCTTTATAATATCGTAGCTATTAATTACAATTTAGCCCATTGTGTTTTGAAACAACGAAAAGGAAGTCGTTAACCGGAATAGACAAGCTTCTAATTCGCAACGAAGCTCCGGCATTCATCTGACCGCCACAACAACGTCTCATGATTTATTGTTTACTCATTTTGTAGGCCACAATGGATAGCGGATGACAGTCACATGACGGAACACTTAAGCAACAGAATCCTTTCGTAATAGCGCCATTAAAATAAATTTCAATTGAATGAGTTGCCCATCAGTTGCCGACGACTGACAAAGCTTTCGAGGTGAGTTTATCTGCGGTCTATAGAATTTCATCCGAGCTGCAGCTGAAGTGTGCCGATAGTTTGATGTAAGATACTTATTCGTGTCTGTCGCCTCCAAATAACCACGAAACGATTAAAGAATTAATTCTGTAATTAATTAAATTGCGAGTGGTTTGAAACATTTACAAACTTTATTTGTTCAAATGCTAAGTGTAGAATGCGAAAGAGCTACAGAACGACTGACATACATTCAGAATCCTCTTTCTCTAACTTTAAAGTACATAATTATCAGAAGCTAAATTTATTTAATTTATTAAAGAAAATTTTCTAAGATGAATTTGATTCATGTTTATAGAGTTTTGAAAACTAATTACTAAAATTTAATTTAAAAGAAAAGCATAACGACGAAAATTTAAAGTATTTTGAATATCACAAACTTAGTAAATTATCATTTACAAACGTTTTCAGTTATTTATTTTATGTTATCTTCCAATTAATTTTTCTGCTCAACTTTTATTTTCTAATTGCCGTCATTTTCTTATTAAGCGTCCTCTTAAACTAATTTTCTTCAATTTCTTAAAATACTAAACATCTGTTTACTACTCTCTTGAATGAATGGTTTTATACTTTTTAAATAAAACTTCTATTTTTTTAAAATTTATAAGATCAATTTCATTCTTCAATTTATAATCGAACGAACGAAAATGCTTATAAATAATAGTCGTTTGTTTACATATTTTTTTTTTAGTATTTTTTGTCAATAAATTGATGTTATACATATTATTCAATATTTTCAGGAATTTAGTGAATTAAAATACTCCTATTATATTAGAAGGAACGAAAGGAAAGAAGAAAAGTTTAATAGTTAATTTTCAAAAAAACCTGTTGCAAATCGCCGGTTAAGACCACGGCTGGAAGAGTGGGGATCGCAGTATTTTTGATGTATTCAAATAAATAAGCAACAGATGGAGCAAGCATAGTAATGTTACGAATTTTAGTTGTAAGGGTGTTAAGGCTGTATGCTCACCTACAACTGAACTCGATTTCAAATGGGCGTATCACTATTTTTCGCATATATTTAGAAGAAACATACGTTCAACATGTGTTCCTGCATTTTTACACACAAACGAAAAGAACAGAGAACAGAATTACCACCTAAACGTTTTCCTTGTAATTTATGACTCTGCTGTCACTGATCTGTATTTTTGATTGGTTTACGTGTCAGTTTGACACACCCACAAGAGAATATTCGAATAAGGCCTCATTCACATGGTTACCGCCCGCGGCCTCCTGCAAATTCTAAGGTCGAGCGCACACTCAGATGAGTAAATTTTTTTATGTAAAAGTGATGTAAATAAAAACGGCGACCTAATCTAACACAGAAACTATATAAAACTTGGAAAATAAAACTACGTCTGTCGGAGAGTCAAAGTTTATCAGAATTGAAACGACACAAAAAAAAAAAACGCATAGCATGTTCCTCTGTAAATCAATAACGTCATTTTGTTGTTTCATTACCGTTATTATTATCCCTATAAAATTGTTTTTTTTTTTTAATTTTACGTGGATTGCTTTTTTATCTAGACTACCGTGCACTAAAATTAGGCACAATGAAGTATTGCAGTTTAAAGTGGACGTAAAGAAAAAATATACATTATACAGAATAATTGTGCTTATGATTATTGGAATAGGAATTAATACTGCTCTAATGTACCGACGCTCATAGAGCAAGTTAATGCGTTAAAAAAGGACATTATTAATTGCCCTAAGCACGTATTCGACGATCATTCTGATTGTGACGTTTATTTTTGCACCGGGTTCAAAGATAATGAAATTAATTCAGTTCCAGACTTAGTAGAATGTGGATGACTTCATGATATTATTGCTTGCTGCAATCATTTGACGCATAATGCACAGTTTAGTTTTAAATATGCACATTAATGCAGCGGAGACGTACATTTCAATTGTTTCAAAATTTGTTGGTGGAAAAAGAGTTAACTTCTCTTTGAAAAATAGCTACGAAGTGAAGTGCCACGCTGCGAGCCTTTCTTAAAATTTCAGAGAGCAATATCACCACCGCATTTATAAGAGAATGATCGGGAAAAGTATACAGTGTGCCCGGATACGTAGGGACAGCATGGGTAACTTCTGTCTTTGAAGAGATAGAGAGATGATTAAATTAGCAAAAAGATGCAGGTTCGAGAGCTCATTAAGAATCCATTTTCAAACTTACTTGTCATGGCCAACTTGGTTAAAATTTTACTAAAACCAAAATCTCCTCATTTCTTTTATTTGCCGTAACTTTTTTGTTATTTAAGATATTGAGATGCGGTTTGAACTAGTTTGCGTGATAATTTAAGTACTTTTATGGGCACTTAATAAAACTAATCTCATTTTTACAAATTTTCAATAATCTAACCTAACCTTAAAATTTTAAATTGGTACTCCCTAATTTTCTTGGCCTTTTTAAGAGAAAATTTATTTCTGAATGCAATGATGTAGCACACGATATGGAGATTTCTTCAAAATTTTGAAAAACCGAACTTATTCTTTTTACGAACAGAAATCGCTAGTGCCATGATCACAGAAATTTTGCTTTTTGTTTATCAAGTTATTCTGCAGTGGCACTGATCGTTTGCAGCCAATGGTGAGCGAGCCATTAAAATTTTAAACCAATATCACATCAGCTAGGGGTATGATGTGCCAAAAAGATAAGAATTTCATTGGTGAAAAATTTTAATCGCTTGTACACGATTGTCCACGAACGATCAGTGGCACTGCAGCTTCATCTGTGTAGCCTTTTCTGGATACTGAGCTTCGTATATTTCACGAGTAAGTTCTACGTTCTTGTAGCAGTTGGTATACGTATAGTCGCGATCAAGTGAATCGAGACCTATTTAAAGTTCTGCAATCCTTAAGGAGTGCTTACATTACATACATGTCTTCAATAAATTCAAAAACAAATCTTTACAAAACTGTCGACTTGTCGCATACAAATCCTGATGAATCTTTAGCACAAGTCTTCGACAAATACTAGCACAGGACATCGTTTACACTATGTGACCTGTTCGCTACATATCTAGTATTTAATAATAAAAAAAAGTATCGCTCGTGAAAGATGACAATCAATTTTTGTTTTTGGCCGCGGCAGCATAATATTACTATGCTCTTTTTGGATCACTCCATCGTCACAAACCATCAGATCGCTTAATAGTTTAAAACAGCTAACTATCCTGCACGTGCGTAAAGTACCTTTGTATGGTCTGCGATTGCTGTGTTTTCCATTAATTTGGAATACAAATCTGTCTGGTAAAACATGTCGGATACATGTCAAATACATGAAAAATGTAATAGTAGTATGAGACAAATTTCAGATTCATTCCAGACTTGTCAAACAATATGTAGGACACATGTGTAATACAAATATGTATGTAATGTAAACGCCCGTTTATTACCAACGTTAACAAGGGCGCGGTTAGCTTGCAACAGTCTCGATAACAAAGTTTTGTGATCATGGCACTAGCGATTTCTATTCATAAAAAGAATAAGTTCTGTTTCCCAAAATTTTGAAGAAGTTTCCATATCATGTGATACATCATTGCATTTAGAAAAAAGTCTCTCTTAAAAGGGCCAACAAAATCACCAATTTAAAATTTTAAGGTTAGGTTAGATTATTGAAAATTTGTAAAAATGGGATTAGTTTTATTAAGTGCCCATAAAAGTACTTAAATTATCGTGCAAACTAGTTCAAACCGCATCTCAATATAATCAAGTTGGCCATGACAAGTAATATTTGAAAATGGATTCTTAATAAGCTCTCGAACCTGCACCTTTTTGCTAATTTAATCATCTTTCTATCCGGGTACACTGTATACGTCAAAGTTGCGTAGGAGACGTTTTTACCGAAAATGCAGACTACGACTATTTCTTGGGCAAGGCAGACAAGAAAACAGGCAGCCGAAGCTGAGGGTGACTACGGACTAATAGAAGAGGTGATCTCTCTTAAAAACTTAGAAGAAAAGAAATCATCTTTAATGAACTACTTGAGCAGGACCCAGGTAGAGTTAGAATCGTTAGAGAGAAACACTGTTGGCCAAAACACCAAAGTGAAATGGCATAAAGAGCGAAGACTAACAGCAACGAAATTTGGTATTGTCTGTAAAAGACAACCATGTAACCATGAAGAAATTGCGAGAAAACAATTTTCACAGGAATTTGGACATAAAGTTGAACGGCGGATTATTTATATCTAAAGAAATGCCGTATCTTGGAGCTAGTCCTGATGGACTAGTTGGTGAGGATGCTATAATTGAGATCAAGTGTCCCTATAAGTTAGCGAAGTTCAAAATAATTTGAAATCTGCTCTGCAAGATTCCATATTATATAATGCCATATAATATCTAACTGTACTATGTCCACTAAAAAAAAATTGAGACAATTGTTGTGCATACATATTTGAGTTATTTTATTATAGCGTTTTCCGCTGGCTGCACCGGTATGCACTGAGTGTATCTCCATCTCGTTTTATTACATAAAGCTGAACCGAGTTGGAAATACACTCAGTGCGCACTAGTGCAGCCAGTGGAAAACGCCTTTTTGGCAATTCTCGAAAAACGAGCCTTTAGCCGCCTAACAGAATCTATTTAAAAATTTTTCGCTAAAAATTGGTACGATTTTAATGAAAAATAAGCCCAGGAAATGGGAAAAACGATTTTGGGGCCGAGCAAACAGCCTTAAAACAACTTTTCCAGGGGCTTGACGAAATTGCCAGACCAAATTGATGGTTTTATTATATGCAAACAGAGGGTGTCGCAACTGCGCATTTTAGCCCACGTAACACGTGCTAACAACCGTGCCTGAGCATTGTTTCGACTATTTTTGTTTATTGTGTTGAACACTGTGTTTAGCTGTTTGTTTTTTTTTCAATAATTTTGGTGGTGTGTTGTATTATTGTGCTTTTACAATGGGCAGAACGTACGGAAAACGGCCGAAAAAAAATAAAAAAGCAAAATCAATGAAATACATTTGGAGAACAAGAAAATGTTCTGTGCATTTAACGAGAGTGAGCCAAGATAAAATTCTCAAATTACCTAGTATTTTCTGCACTATTTTGTTTTTATAAAAAAGTTTTCTAATTAAACTTGTCACTGTTACAACACCTCAAATGCCAATACTCCTCAAATATTTTACGATGCGGACATGGAACGTTTTGAGGATGTAATAATAACTGAAATTCCAAATTGCAAGTATTATAAATGTACAGGTTTTTTTTTTATATTTTGCATCCTACCTAGAGACTTTATTTTAGGAGCTAGAGATAAACTTTAAATGCAAAAGTAGTAGGGCTTCATGTCTATTATCTTTTAGAGTTATAACAAGAAACAAATGCGCAGCGCAAAGTGGACAAAATATACCAAATTTAATTTTTTGAAATGGAACACCCTATATTTTGTTTCATAAGATGAAAGAGTACTTTTGTTTCTAGTGATAACTCTACAAGATAATAGGTATAAAAACGTATAACTTTTGTATTTAAAGTTTTTCTGTGGTGCCTAAAATAAAGCTTCTAGATAGGGCGCAAAATATAAAAAAATACCCTGTACATTGGGAGTAGGACTGTACAAGAATACCAATATTCAAATTTATTATAAAATACTGATAGGAAAAATAAAAACTATTGATATTGAATAAATAATCGATATTATCGATGTCTGAAAACTATCATTTGAGTAAAATTTGTTGTCGCACAGCATTAATTAAGAATTATGCATAATAGCTTAATATGCATAGATAGGGACTTTGAAAAGCAGTTACAAAAGCGCCCTCATTTGGAGAAGGACTGAACTATTCTGGAGAAAATTGTTTTAGTGCCTCTTCGAACCACCACAATCGACATTTAAAATCTATTTAATGTCGTAATTACACGAGATAACTTCCTCATATTGCAGATAATGGTTTTAAATGCATTTATTGACGTCGTGTGATAATTTGTTTTTCGAATTTTGTTGAAAAAAAGTTACATATTGACAATTTAATTATTGAATTAATCACATTAAATACCAATCAAATTTTATACTATTTTCAGAAAACCTTTATAGATTTATGAAGAAACATAACACTTTTCAATTGGGAAAAAAATTATTCCTTCTTGAGATTTATATCCACAAAAATTGTAGAATGCTTTCACAAGTACTGCCATCTAGGTAGAACACCCGCTGGCGCCCTGGTCTTAAAGTGCAAAAATATTGTAAATCGTTTTTTTTTTGTGATTATTGCACTGTTAAAGCCGTGAGTTGCGTCGATATGCTTTGTGGCGTTAGCTAAAACAAGACCTGTATTACACGATACAAAAGGAGTCCGATCCGAAAACCGCCGCGCCACCACGACCGATGCACAAAGCAACAAGAAGCTACTTCTTCTTCTTGGCGCGGGAAAAAAGACGCACAGCGACGTGCAGCGGGATGATTCATAACTTTTTCCACAATTGTAACATATAACCTCGTGTGAATAAATTCATTCTTTGTGACATCCGTTATCATCTGCTTTATTATAGCATTTACCCCAACGAATCGCTATAAAGTGGTGACCCCGACGTGATCACAAATCGCAATACGATATATTTTTCCCTTTCGACAAGTAAAAAAGTGCAAAATACTCGCGACACGTGTACGTCTACCTACGAATTCGATACGAACTATTCGGACAAAGGTTAAAAGATGAATAACGGCAACGACGACCTCGTGGACAGAGGCTCCGAAGGGGTTAACGCCGTCAGAACAGTCAAACTTCCCCGGCCTTTCTGGAGAAACAACCCAACAAGGTACTTCAGCGTTATTGAAACCACATTTTCACTACATGGAATCAGAGCAGACAACACAAAGTACCAACACTTGTTGGTCCACCTGGACCCAGACATCCTGGATCTCGCCGGCGACTTGATCGATACTCCACCCGCCGAAGATAAGTACAAAACACTAAAAGAGCGAGTCCTTACTGTACTTTGCGACTCGAATGAAACAAAGCTACGCAAATTATTGCGAGGACAACCGATGGGGGACGAAAAACCCTCCGTGTATTTACAAAAGATGCGTAACCTAGCAGGCGAGGTCAATAGCGAGGCCCTCCTCAAGCAGCTTTTCCTGGAGCAGCTGCCAGAGAACGTGCGTAGCATTTTGGCAATAAACAAGGCCGATACTAAAATCGACGACTTGGCAAGCATGGCGGACCGCATTGTTGACACATTTCGCCCCCACATCTCATCCATAAGCCATAACGAGACTACATCGAGCCTGACACCACCGAACACGGGATCTCCAACACGCGGAGTACAGTCGACGCGGGAGGAGATAGCTGAACTGAGGACGACCATCGCCACCTTGGCGAAAAGCATCGAAGACATGAGGAGCTGGCGAGGCAGCCGCAGGGGACAACGAAGAGAACGCAGCAAATCCCGGAACAGGAATGATAACACGAATGGACTTTGCTATTATCACAACAAGTTCAGAGACGGTGCCTACCGCTGCAAACAACCATGTTCCTGGAAGAAACAGCCAGCGGAAAACTAATAGCGTCGGCAGGCGTCCAGGCAACTGCCGACGAAGGTTTTAAAACCAAACGCCTCATGGTCACCGACCGAAAAACAGGGATACGTTTCCTCATAGACACAGGTGCCGACGTTTCAGTGCTACCGTGTGAACGCGTCAAACATACCAGGGCGACCAATAAAGTTTTGTTCGCCGCAAACAAAACGCGCATCAAACCTACGGCGAGATTACGACGACCCTGGACCTTCAGCTACGACGACCTTTCACATGGAACTTCATCGTTGCGGACGTGCAGCCAGCGATTTTGGGCAACGACTTCCTATATGAATTCGGATTACTTCCAGACATACGAAACAAGCGTCTGGTGGACGGCATGACAAAACTCTCCTCCAGGGGCAAGCAAACTACGATCACACCGACGGCGATCACGGTCATTGACAGGGAAGCGGATTTCCAGGGGATCCTTGAGAAATGGACACTGGAACTCCGTGGTGAGCTTTCTCCTCGACAGGAGGACACACAGGTGTGGCATCACATCCTCACAAAAGGACCGCCGTGCACAGACAAGGCGCGCAGGCTTCCACCCGAGAAATACCACCAAGCCAAAAAAGAAGTCGAAGGTATGCTGGCACAAGGCATACTGAAACCTTCAGACAGCCCCTACTCCAGTGCAATCCTCCTCCGACCGAAGAAGGACGGCACCTGGAGACTGTGCGGGGACTACAGGTCACTCAACAAGTCCACGGTCCCGGACAAGTACCCGGTACCACACATCCAAGATTTCTCGCACAGACTACACGGGTGCACAACATTCTCAACAATCGACATCGAACGCGCTTATCATCACATCCGAATGGCCCCAGAGGATCAGAAGAAGACGGCAATAATCACCCCATTCGGACTGTTCGAATACACAAGGATGCCCTTCGGACTCGCGAATGCAGCACAATCCTTCCAGAGATTTATGGATAATGTTATGCGAGGCCTGGACTTCGTTTTTTGCTACGTGGACGACATCTTGGTCGCCTCCAGGACGCCGGAGGAACATCGCGACCACCTGGAACAGGTGTTCGCCCGACTGCGACAACGTGGACTCACCGTCAAAACCGGAAAATGCGTACTGGGAAAACCACGCGTCACGTACCTAGGGTATGAGGTATCCGCTGAGGGCACAAAACCACTGGAGGCTCGAGTACGTGTCATAACAGAGTTTCCTAGACCACGGAGCATCGACGAACTCCGCAAATTCTTGGGAATGATAAACTTCTACAGGAGGTTCATCAAAGACGCAGCGCGACCACAGGCCGCACTACACAAACTAACGGCGGGAGCGAAGAAAAAGGACAAGCGACCAGTGAACTGGAGCGAGGACACCATCACGGACTTCGAACAGTGCAAATTACAACTGGCGCAAGCAACCTTGCTCGCACACCCAGCGGAACACGCTAAATTATTTTTAGTTACAGATGCCTCGGACACTGCCGCAGGAGCTGTCTTGGAGCAAGTCGTTGACGAGCATAGACAACCACTTGGTTTCTTCTCCAAACAGTTCTCCGAAACACAAAGAAGATACAGCGCATACGACAGAGAGCTGACGGCGATATACCTAGCTGTAAAGTTCTTCAGCCACATGATAGAAGGCAGGGACACGACGATTCTGACGGATCATAAACCGTTAACATACGCCTTCAATCAAAAACCGTCGAAAGCGTCACCAAGGCAGCAGAGACACCTAGACCTCATTGGTCAATACACGACGACCATCCTACACGTAGCAGGCGTGGACAACGGTGTCGCTGATGCCCTATCCAGAATCAACAACATCAACATGCCTGTCATAGTGTCAACCGAGGACATCGCCACCGAGCAGCGCCAAGACGAGGAACTCCAAACTCTTCTAGAAGCACCAGGCTCACTAAACCTGAAACAGCTCAGATTGGACAACACAGAGACAACTGTCTACTGCGATGTTTCCACGAACGACATCCGGCCATATATACCAAAGTCATTAAGGAAAAGCATCTTCGACGTAGTGCACAACACTGCACACACCAGTGGTCGCGCCACCCGGAGAGCCATAGCCAACAAATTTGTATGGCCCAACATGAACAAGGACATCCTACACTGGGCACGGACTTGCTTACCATGTCAGCGATCTAAAATCGGACGACACGTCAGGCGCAGACCAGAGCACATCCCTGTCCCCGACACCCGTTTTCAGCACGTCAATATCGACATCGTCGGACCATTGCCGCCCTCACAAGGATTCAGATACTGCCTCACCATGATCGACAGGTTTACGAGATGGCCTGAGGCTGTGCCCATTAAGGACATTACCGCAGACACCGTGGTAGATGCCTTTTTTAACACCTGGGTAGCAAGATTTGGGGCCCCAGCTCAAATCACTTCAGATAGGGGAACGCAGTTCACATCCCAGCTATTCGAATCCATGGCCACACTCATCGGCGCAAGGATCAACAGGACAACAGCATACCATCCGGAATCAAACGGCCTGGTGGAACGCTGGCACAGGACGCTGAAAGCTGCCATCAGGGCACACGAAACCAACGACTGGGCAAAGATCCTCCCAATGACCCTACTCGGACTGAGAAATAGCCTAAAGGAAGACATCGGCACATCTGCTGCAGAGATGACGTACGGGACAACCCTGAGATTACCTGGGGAATTCTTCATACAAGAAGAAACACCAGAACCAGAGCCTTTCCTAAACCACCTGAGACACCTCATACGTCAACTCAAACCAAATCAAACAGTACATCACAGCAAACACAATATTTTCACCCACAAAACACTCGTAACATGCACCCATGTATTCCTGAGAATAGACCAGGCAAAGAAACCTCTCGACCAACCTTACAAAGGTCCCTTTCCAATCCTCGACAGACCAACGAATCTGTGTTACAGAATCAACTTCGAGGGCCAGCCTATTGATGTCTCCATCGACAGACTGAAACCAGCCTTCCTCGAGAGAGATCTAGCAACCACAACTCCAAAGCTGAAAACGTACCCGGGGCCAGGCAGAAGGAGAGTTACTTTCGCTCCCTGATCCAGTCGCTCGGGGGGGAGTACTTGTGGCGTTAGCTAAAACAAGACCTGTATTACACGATACAAAAGGAGTCCGATCCGAAAACCGCCGCGCCACCACGACCGATGCACAAAGCAACAAGAAGCTACTTCTTCTTCTTGGCGCGGGAAAAAAGACGCACAGCGACGTGCAGCGGGATGATTCATAACTTTTTCCACAATTGTAACATATAACCTCGTGTGAATAAATTCATTCTTTGTGACATCCGTTATCATCTGCTTTATTATAGCATTTACCCCAACGAATCGCTATAGCTTTCACACGAGTGGCGCCACCTATTGGTCAACCGACTCTTTCACAGATTGCTGGAAATGTTCGCGATCGTTCTATATTAGACTCCTTTTACCATAAGAAGTACATAATGCGCAGAGACGAGTTTTCGTCCGACAAGTCTACTTTTAAAATTTAGGTGAGTTCGAGTACAGGAGCGTGGCATACGCAGTGACAGTTGTTACCACTAGTTTTAGCGTTAGTGGTTAGGTTTCTTGCACATTTCTTGTGTTCCGTTGTTGTGGTTTTAATTGTTTTGTTTTCAAATTAGTGTTCTCCTCACAGCAAATTGTTTATTCCTACTTGTTACAGGTGAGAAATTATTTTCAATGATTTCCTCACAATTCTGAAAATATTGTTTTCTGAAATTTGCAGTTGTGAGTCTGGTACTGTTTATTTAATGGCAACAATATATTATCATGGACAAAAAGAAAACGATCGGCGAACAGGTATAAATAATACACAGCCATGCACGTGAAATCACAGCGAATGTGCTGGAATTCATGAAAGACGACGCTGAATATTGTATAACAATTCCTATAATGAAATCCAAGACTTCTAGTGGCTACTAAGATCAGTGACAAAAGTTATCGAAAAGTTGTTAATGGCACCGACAATCTTACCTGCACGGTCAACACAGGTGATTCGAATAACGAAGATTATTTGCTTTCCGATGAAGAAGATGGTGAACACTATTAACCCGGAACATCGAAATTGTAGTCCTCCATTATGAACCACTATTAAACAACAATGCTTGTGTGTGCATATTAGGTGTAATTAATTATAATATTTTGTAAATTAATAATTGTTGGAAAAAACTATGAGAAATTTTATTAAAAACAGTAAAGCATAACCTCATTTCATTCACAACTCTTCATTTATTAAAGTAAAATATTTACTTAAAATTTCTCCCGAATTATAAATTAACATGATATCAAATTTTCAGCACAAAAATCCGTATGGCCACAAAGAACTATAATGTTGGAAACATATTTTCGCTCGAAAACAAATATACAGTAGTCTGATAAATAATGTTTGGCATGTTATTTATATTGTACACAATAATAATTGTTATTTACATTGCTTAAATATGCTGCATTTAATATACAAAAATATATTTTTATTTATTTTCCTGCCCTTACACTTCACATGGAAATCTATATGCCACTGCTCATCAGCTGTTCGTAGCCCAACGGTCAGATTTCGATGAGTCATCATGTACTTCTTATACTGAAAGGAGTCTACTGTGTTGTCGCGATGTTACGTCACCTGTACATCATTCGAATGTTCCAGAGAATGCGTTAAGACCATAAGGTAAGACGTGCCCTCTATGCCATCACATCTGGTAAATGTTACTGCCGTCGCAAAAAAATGGGCGCTTCTTCTGATGTAAATTTAACCATACTAAACCTTTCGCTGGGTAGTTGTAATTATGAACTGTAATTTACAAATGACAAACAAATTAATAGCGCTTTCGATTGCTGCGTGCGCTAGGTATATCTTCATCTCGTTTGAACCTTATGGAATAAAACGAGATGAAGATACACTCAGTGCATATAGTGCACTCCAATCGAAAACGCTATAACTTTTTAATTCTTTTCCTGTTTTGCCTTATCTGTATGGTTAATATGAGCCAATATTTTTCAAAATGACATAATAACAGTCCTTTAATAATTCTATTGTCTGTTATCCGTAAGTGTCAGTTCACAATTACAGCTACCCAGCAAAATTCTTAGTATTATTAAATTTACAGTACAACATACAACAACAAAAGTAAATCGGTTACTAGAACCGGTATGAATTTCACAAAAATTATTTAATCATTGATTTAGTTAACAGCGTGATTAAAGCCTATAATTGGTTGTGTGAAACATTATAGGGTCAAGTGGTGTAAAAATGAGACATGCAAAATTCAGGTGAAAAATGAGACGTAAATAAAATTGATAAAATAATATAATCCGATAGTGCCGATAGTTTTCTTATTATAAATACTTTATTATTTATTTATTAGCTTGCAGTTAATAAATGTTTCTATCCAGGACAGCATCTTTTTACTTATCTATTAAATAAAATTTTACTAGAGGTCGCCCATGACTGTTAGGCCGGGTTTCTCAGTCACAGTTTCACTTTAATCTTCAGTTTTTTTTTTACATAGGAACAGATGGAAGCTAACTGAAGATTAATGTTAAACAGTGACTGAGCAACCGGCCCTTAATACATGCATTTTATGATATTTAACCTGGCACGTCTCATTTTTAGACTTTTTAAGTTGTCAATAGTTTTCTCATCACCATTTACCTCTTACAAAAATTTCATTAATTCCGTTGAAGAACTTTTAACACATTAAAAAATTGAAAGTTCTAAAGAGTGTCTCATTTTTACACCACTTGACCCTAATTGATTATTTCAAATCTATTGTTAACTTCGTCCAATGACGTTCCTTAATCAGACAATTAAATTAATTGCTGTTTAACAATTTTTTTGTGAAACACACCATTACACTGTTAGGTGGGTTTACTTATCTTTCAATTAAGTCTGTTAACGTGCCCTTGTCGTAAAAAAATGAGGTCTGCATGTCATTACGCAGAACTTTTGACAGTACTCTTTGGATTATCCAATTTAATCCCAGGGTTGAACACCATATGCATATGGTTAACTTGGATTTGCAAACCATGAGTCACGACATAGTTGGACAAATTCTGTAGAGCTGACAATGTTGTGTAGTAGCGTATTCTACAGTGTACTTCACTCGAGCTCTATAGAATGGAGACCATTTGCTCAACTATGTCTCGACATTGGTCATGACTCATTTTTAATGCGTTTCTGGTTAAGTAGGTTCGCCTAGTTTGAACTGGTAATGGCACATTATGAATGAAAGCTTGTGGATTTAGGCTGATTAACAAGCAATTTTGTTATTGTCCATTTGTAGTACATATTCGGTACATTTCCTTATGGCACCTCAGCTTTTACTTGAAAATTATTTGAATATGTTCCGATCTTACCACCTCCTGATAAATTTAACCGTCGGTTAATATCCTAGGAAACCATTATCGGCACAAAGCTTTCCAAGGATATTAACCGACGGTTAAATTTATCAGGAAGTGGTAAGATCGCGGCTATGTGCAGTTATGCTTGACTTGGAAGTCTCTTGCATTTACTTGTTCGATTAGGGTTTTATTCTTTCCACTTCTGCTCTCGATTTTAAATCTTTTAATTATGTACATTTAGGCCACATTTTTCAATCAGAGTTTAACTTTAAGCTTCGCTTTATTCTCATGCAGACAATGGGAGAATTATTTCTGTCGGAATAAAATGAAGCTTAAAGATTAAACACCGACTCAAATGTGGTTAGTTAACTTTTGACATATTCGCATGTGTAGAATTATTAAGATAATGATTATTTCTATGGGAATAAACCAAAGACTGAAACTAATCGGCCCTACATGTCATTTTTCTATTCTATTCTATCTAAAATATCTCAATTACAAGAAATTTTTCAAGGTGGACGGATTCAGTGGAAGACATTTTTTCCAATTGTTTTGTCAAGAAACGATGGAAATCGTCCTAAAATTTGACTGCAACAGACGGAAGAGAATTTGCTTATTTCAAAATGATGATATCAAAATTAGGTTGCTATTTAAAGATTGGGGTTATGTAGTGCAGTGCTTAGAAGTGATGTCGTAATGTAAATTAAAATCAAATAAATAATATTAATGACGATATTTTCTTATTTGTTCCTCATTCTAAATAATAACAAGAGCAAGTTTTAAAAATTGTTAATTTATCGCATAGTTTCCAAAAAGTACTTGTGATGTGGTGCCTTTGAAACCCACTCCCTTAAGCAGAAAAAAGTTACGAAAGCTCAAATACTACACTATTCGTTATAAAATATTTAAATATTTAAAAATAAAAAGATTTGTCAAACATTAGTAATTGATTTAGAAACATAATTATTCTTGATATAGTATGACTTAGAGTAGGGAAACAATTGTTTAGTGTATAAATATTAGACATTGCACTCAGTAAATTAGTTGATCAATTGTACCACACCGAATGTGATACTTAACGTAAAATATTATTTGATTTGCTTACAAATTATCATTAAATATAGGATAATTCAAATAATAGAATTATCGTTATTTCTGTATAATGGTTGTGTATGGTTCCCGAAAATTGTACTTGTGATATAATTGCAAAAGTAAATTTAGAAGAATTGTAACGTTATTTTTAAAATAAGTACTTAGAGAATTAGTTAATTATGAGTATTAAGTTAACAGTAATAAGTCGAAGAGACGAAATGAAACGATTTTTACAACAGTGATGATTTATGCTTTCCAAAGGAGATTTGCGTTAATTCTTTTTATAAATATAAAATTTAAATATTTTGATTCAATTCTTAAGAAGGTAGAGAAGAGCATTCAAAGTTCAAAAAATTTTTACTATCAGATAGAAAATCTAAAAAAAAGAAAAAATGGCTAGGTATTCAAAACATTGAATACTTTGAAAATGCCATTTGCAAGAACGTAGATATAAAATATAACCGCTTTGGTACTGATGATGGTAAATTGGTTATTACTAGATGATGTGAATGCGGTGAATCAAATGAATTCTCAAAGATTCAATTCCAGCTTGATGATAACTATAAAATATCGGTAGGCAGGGGTCTTAGTTCATACTTAAATTTCCAAATTAGCTAAATGGCTTTAAACAGTTCAGTTGCACATAAAACCCACCTCTTAAAATCTCCATGCTATCTCCCATCTGGAAGTTAATAGTGACTCCAGGATTGACGTGAAAATGCACCACATGTTCAGAACCATGTCCTTGGCTGGGCCCTGCACCATAATTTCCATGCAGTTGCGTTTGGGGCTCGAAACCTGGACCAAAGTAGAACCTTGCCGGCGACGTCGCGCCGTTATTGCCGTTCGCGTCGGAATTTTCCGAAGAAGGGTAGGAATAGTGATGGTAGGAGTAGTGATGGAATGGGAGATGGTGGTGCAAATGGCTATGGTAGCGCGGCTTGCGATTGAATGGGGCCGGTTTAGGCTCTGCCATCGCTACTTCGTCTTTTACTTTCACCATTCGTTTGGTTGAAATTTCGAAAACGCGTCACACCTGAAACAAAAACGAAATACAAATATATGATATGAAGTAAGTTCGAGGCATAAACTAAATTAAATAAATAACACTTATTGAGGATTAATTTAAAAATTCTGCGAGCAGCTAATTTGTACATCACAAGAGGTTCAATTTGTGTGAACCAAAGTAAACTTATCATTTTGGAATTTTTGGAATTGTATTATTTATTTGGATAAATCAGTTGTTTCAAGAACTATTTTTTAGAAGATACGTTATTGAGTCTATATCAACAATAACCAGTATAAATAAATTATATCAAACATTTTTCTTGACCTTCGAGTCGAGGTATTTTTTTGATATGACGGTTACCTTATCATCTTCTTCAAAAAGAAAAAATACCACACAAAAGAGTGAGAAACAGATCTACTGTACATATTTGAAGCTAACGTTAGAATAGAAACATCGATTTGAAATCCTTTATTTAAAATTATTAATAACTTCATATTATACCTTTTCTTTCTGTTACTCATATCTCAGAAACTTGAACATTTGTTTTAAACGAATAAATTCATTCATTAAGACCAGGTTTATTTTCTAGGATTACTTTTTAACAATTCAGTCTTAAAAACTTAGAAATTGTATTTTAGTCAAGAAAACTAAATAATAATAATTACGAATTTTAAAAATTAAAATGAAGTTTATGAATTTGTTGTATAAAATAGTTTTACGTTATAAATGAAAATGGTAAAATACTTCCAGTGATATTCATTCATTCAGAACGTGAAAATCATGAATATGCAATGCCATAATTTGCGAACAAACTTTGCAATTCAGATTGTCGTGCTGTTTTCATTTCACATAAGTCTGAAATTGATCTGTCTAAAAATTGAAAGTATATTTTACAGAGAAGTTAACGAGGGCAAATACGTTATTCACGATTTTTAAGTCGCATTTGCATACAGTACATTTTATCTCTGTAGAATAGACGACGGTATCTCTTTTTCATTTCAAGTAATTTCTTGCAATTTCATTTGAATGATCTTCTCTTAATAGCAGCCATTACATTTCACATTAGCGTAGTAGCTAGTAGCAAATAGCAAAAATGTACGTTCGAGAAAAGCTGTTATTAAATTTACATACGCCAAGTCGACGCCTCCTCCTCTGAGATTTCCTCAGGGGGAGTTAGAAAGCGCCCCCGAGCGCCGCCCGTCTACCACGTTCCATTTAGCTTAGGGTAGACAGTCGCCAGTGCATTACGTTCACAATCATCTACTAATTATCACAACCAAGGTGGCAATATTCGTGTAGAACGTGTGAAAACTAAAACGGTAATTATAACACTCTCGACGTTATAATATTTCGTGTTGCGTTAGGGGAACGTGAGCAATTATTATTTCCTTGCGAAATCGCAAAGGTCAGTCACGAGAAAGTGTAGTAACAAAGGTGGAAAAATAAGACCGGCACTTGCCCGCTTAATAAGAAACGCTTTGTATCTGTCGCGCATAAACGAGCGTACTTAATGGAAACAAGCTGAAGGGGATGGAGATTTATACTACGCAGAAATTGGAAAAGATGTACCCTCGCATTTCTTAAATTGTTTGGGATAAACGTTGCTGCTAGTGGAGTGAAACGATTCATATTTTGCTTTGAGACCAACTAAATTCGATTTCTACTTTCTAACTTTTTTCCCTTTCCTTCTTAAATTTAGTTGGACAGACACTTCTTACTTCATATACATAAAGATAAACCCTTGTATCCTGAGCGTATGTCCTCAGGATCATTGATGTTACTAATTTTCACAGTGTTGAACACTGGCCACAATCCAATCAACGCCAAGTCATTACCGTTCTTGGGAAGCGCAACGCAATCCACTGGGTCAGGTAAACAGCTAGCTGTATTTTCGACATTACCTACCATTTGTCCATGCTAAAATAATGCGGTATGCAGATGGAGGTGATAATCTAGATTTCTAACCATTCGGCAGATACAGAACTATCCCTCAGGTAACACAATCTTGGTAATCAACCCTGCCGACATTCGGCGGATACAGAATTATCACTAATCAACAACGTATATTCTGAACAAACTCCTTAATCACAACTCCTGCACTTGCTCCATTTTGTCTTATAAATTTATGATTTTAAATAAGTCCACAAGAAACAAAATAAAGAAATAGTGTTACTATTGGATACAAAATACAACGCGGCATTCAGTACGCTGCTGATTTTTTAACAAGAACGTATAAAAAATGTTTATTTATTGTTGATAAGTTAATGTTTTACGTGGTAAAAAAACAAGAGACAATTCCTATTATATTATGGCATAGACAGCATCATCATCAAATAAACATATAGTCGTATTCTGGTTATTCCGGTATTATTATATACAGTCCATTAATTCATCTAATTTAAAGATTTATTATAATTTTCAGTTGCAATACACATACTGACTGTGCGATGCCTGTTTCTAAAACACTGATTTTTCTTTTATTTTGCCTTTTCAGGTGCCATACGATATAATGTAAATCTTAATCTCTCCAGTTTGTTAACTTTTCCACTCTTTCTTCTTTTCTCATTGAGAGAATCTTCTTCAAACTGTACTTTCAGTTAAGTAATGTAATCATACTTTTTTGTTCTCTCGCTGATGTTCAGTTCTATTTTAATCCATCTCTTCAGATAAGAAACATCAATTTCGTTTATAGGTATTTTTGTTATGTATTTCTATTCTTTTCTCAGTTTGCTGGTCGTTAGTTCCTTGTCAACACCTTCTTTTGAGATTTGAAAAATATTTCGTGCGGAGTGTGAAGCGTGTACACTCCTTCGATGAACAGTATCCATTGTTGCTATGGCCATTTAAATAAAGATTGACTATTAAAAGTTTACCTCTTATTTCATTTGATACAGTGGACTTTCATTGAAACATGTTAACTTAATATAAAAGACACGTTTTAGTTTAATTAACTTATAACCAAATAAAATACGGGATCCGACAAAGTGCTTACTTACTTTTTTGTTTAATAAAGTTGGAACTTGGAATAGTGACCACATTCTGAGAAAAGACAAAGCAGATGGAACTAACTTCATGAAGAGTATGATGTATGTCATCTTTTGGAAAACCGAAGTTGACTCTTGTCAGATGAAAATTGTAAGTAAATGGATAGCTTTGTCAGCTATCCATCTATAGTGAAATGTTGACTGCTTTTCCAATTATAATAATATCCGGTTAGACTTAAAAACATTTTAATTTATACCAAAGACACAAAATGAAAGCGTCCGCGATTGAGCTGCTCCGCTTTCCAAATTACAGTCGTCCTCTGACAGGCTCTCGTGTGTTGGTTTCGGTTACGATTCACATTTCTGCATAAAACGGGTCGCTGTTTTGTTAATATTGTTAATTTTAGGGTAAGGTTCCGTTTTTGCACAAAACGTTTTCCCACTTTTTCTCCAGATGGACATTTGTGAATACTTTCGCCGTGAGTTCTTCTTCCAAAGGGGAGTTGCAGCATCTAGATTCGTCGCCGGAGAAGGAAAGGGGCAGAAGAACCCCAGTAAGTAGAAACAATTGTTATTGTTGAACATCGGACGTAAACATTGCATGGTTATGTTAACCACATGTCATACATACATTTACGGGCTGCTTATGACCCCTATGCGTATTTACAATATATACGTACAATATCTCTGGGTTATATACAAACACGATATTATTAATGTTATTGCTAAATGTTTAATAACAAAGAAACATACCTACAAAAGTCTTTATATTCGTAAACCGGCAGTAGGGGTAGCTTTACTAATTCAGTTATACAAGAATAAGTTAAGGTGACCAACCGTACAAAACAAAAAACCAGGACATTGGGGGGGTTAGATTTTAATAACTTTTGAAAAATAAGTTTCATGGCGAAATGATACAATACATAATACTTAACGGATAAATCTTTTGTAATTCACTACTAAACAAACATTCATGTCGCGCTACTAAGGTTCCTATACAGTTCTAAATCAGTTGAGAACTATACTGCTCATGCGCTCTTATTGAAAATGCTGTTTACTTAGCAAGGGTGCATGAGCAATAGTAAGAGCGCATGAGCAATAGTAAGAACGCATGAGCAGTACAGTCCCGAACTGATTTAGAAATCAGAAAAAATAAGAATACCGTACAGTGCATTCATGTAAGCGTTAAATATTAGTGTATAAGTATAGTGTTCTGCTGCTTTGTGACAGCAGGCCTCGAATTGAGGGAGCAAACTCCTAAGAGAACGTGCCGTCAAAACGACGTAATGCTCTTACGATTTGCACAGGTTTATGTGAGAGCCTACGTCATCTTGACGTGTCATGTTCTCTTGGAAGTTTGCTGCGTCAATTCGAGAATAAGGCCACAGGTGGAACAGCCTTTCTCAGGACACTTGTTGAACGTACGTATACTGGATTTTGTAATTTTGTAATATTTGTAATATATCGATTTACTCAAGACAGTGTTGTCAAAAAAGAGTATTGTCCTTGATAAAACAGTACGGCTGGTCACCTTAGAATAAGCACGACACGTCTTTCCTATACCTACATATTAAGTCCATACAAGCCACAAAATTCCTTAAAAACTCATTTACATATACAGAGTTTATTGCATTTATGTACAACTACAATTTCCCTATGTACTAACACTTGGAAAATTTTATAAAACCTATTTCAAATAAGAGAGTATAATTACCAGGATTAGGCGCATTTTAGGCGGAAGGTTTCGTTAAAAATACAAGGAACTACTAATATGCTGAAGCGATCATAGTCAGAAAATGTTCTAATCTTTAATACATCTGCCCTGTAAAAACAAAACAATAAGCCAGTCAAAGTCCGAGAAGTCTATGCGGCACGCAGTGGCCACTACAGTTCTAGTCGACTGGATATAAAAACTTGTTTACATAATCGATTCATTTCGAAATAAACTGGCATTCTTCTTGCAATGACGGCGCTATAATTGATATGAATTAAATGTATTATGCCAGTCTTCTTAAAAGTTACATTAAAGAATTATAACGTTTTCATAATTATTAATTTGAAGGCAACTATAAAGGTAATTCTGTTACACACGTGATTTACATCAAACGATTGCTTCTGATGAAATAAGCATGAGGGTGAGAGTGCCTCGGGCATATAAACCGATCCGCGGCGACGTTGAATTCTACGCCGCTGCTTTGTTTATCTTCATACTGGTTTTTACCAGATATCCTAGGAATGTCCGACCCTTAATAGTGAATTATCTTTAAAAAAGTTAATTTGATTGTCATTCGTAAATCACAGTTCATAATTACAGTTACCCATCAAAAGTTTTAGTATTAGTAGAATTTATGTCAAGAAAAGTGTCTACTTTTTTAGCGGCGACAGTAGTATTTATTATATTTTAGGTAATTTAACGTTCTCATAAATCACTTTTCAGCGTTTCACTTTATTACAAATTTTGGCTACAAACATTTTAACTGCGTTATTCTTAAATTTTGTTAAAATTCAAAATAAAATGAATGAGATTGGAAGAAAATTCCACAAAATTAAAATGTTTCTTACAAAATTTAATACACAAAAGTTTAGAATTCAGGCATAAAAGCCGTTCAGCGGCGACGTTGAAATCTAAGCCGCTGCTTTGTTTATTTTTATACTGGTTTTTACCAGATATCCTACCCTACCCGACCTTTAATAATTACAACTATGAATCGAGTCATTAGAAGAATTTCATCTCACACACGTAGAATTCACACGTACCAAGACGAAATGTCACCCACACTTACAGCTGCAACTTTTACTTATTGTAAAAGGTTTGGCCCGTAGTACATTGGCACTTACTGATGGGACCGGTCCTCGACTATTGAAGATTAACTCGTCTGACTATGAGAATAAGTACTACTTAGTTTAATATTTAATAAGTGCATTCTTTATACAAAATTAGAAAATGAAAAAAAAAACCTTGCACATGTCTAATTAAAGCAAAACACCTTTTCTTGCAGTGTACTCTTAAAAATATTCCTTTGAAAAACAAACACGTATGTTTAATTACACAAGAATTCTCCACCTACTAAGCACTGGGACAATAGAAAACTCCATTAGGTAATATAACTGCATTACTCATGTAATTAAGCGGTTAACATATGCCCGCTGCGTTCACGAATTGCCTGATATCAAAGGTCTTCGTTTGACCCTCTAGCCCTAGCGGCAGACTCCTCCGGGTATGATGGCTTTGAAATAAAACTATATTGTTCACGCAGAGGACCGTAACCGAAGTAAGCGGCTTTCTACCTCAAATATTTCAGCTACGCCTTTGATGTACCCAAACGCAAGTCAAGGTATCAAACAGGACAAAGTGATATATTGTAGATGTACAACATGAAAATAAACCGATAACAATTAGATTTTAGTTAAGAAGATTTTAGAATAACGTCTAATGGAGGTTTGTTGATGATCTAGTTGAATCTTAATCAAATTTGCAGAGGACCGAATTCTTTGCAACTTTGGTGAATTGAATTTTGCTCATCAACTACAAAATTATTCTGGTATATTGGTGACATAAAAACATTCTCTTCAGCTCGATAATACTACGAGCAATAAATTTTACCCTTGCTCAAACTTGCTAGAGCTTAATTATATAAAATTGTAAATTACGTTCACAACTGCAATAATTGTTCTTGTAAATCAGTTCTTAAAGTCTAATGCCGCGTTTATACATTCATGGCGAGGCGAATGTGTAAACGGTTCACTTGGTGATCCTTTGGCGAGGAATCAAAAGCCTTGTAGTGACGAGCGGACGAGGCGAACTCGTTGTTTACACATTCGCTGCTAAATTTGTAAGCAACACGTGTACCTACACATTCACGTTTCGTGTATCCATGTTTTGGTGTTTCGCCTAGTCACATTTGCCCATTCGCTTCGACATAGACGGGCGAATGTTTAAACGGGTCATTCGCGTTGTAGGGTCGAATGTGCGAATTCTACTCGCAAGTGTGGCGAGTGACGAGGCGAAATGCGAGCGCGAATATTTAAATGCTGTATAAGATTTATAAATCATCAAAGTTTTAAAGAGAAAAAATCTTGGACATGGAAAATTTATCTTTCGATGTATGACGCGGATTACAAATTTAAGTTAAGGAACATAATTGCTAAATATTTGTTCCTAATATTGAATTAATAAATAATACATACTAAATCAGAAAGAACGACATAGTAATTTATAATAAATTGAGATATTAAGGGGTTTTTACGTTTCGTTCGAAGAAAAAGTCTGTTCGATCAAAAACAGAGAAACCGTAGGCAAGATAATAAAAATACATTAGGCATTTACGATAACTGGAGCGGTATATACCGGTCAATCAATTCTCTCATTCTTACTTGCATTAAACGCTTTCGTTCTATCTTACTTTTCTACTCCGATCAATGAAGACAATATACAGGATGTAACAAAAATACAGGCCGTTCTTCAGGGACGCATTCTATAGATCAAAATAAAGAGAAAAGTTCATATAAACATGTATACAGGGTATTCACGGGAAACTGCAACAACAACTAACTCTCTTATTTGAATTTTTACGCAGAAACTTATATTGGAAAAGTTACAGGACCTGTCTTGCCCAATTTTATAGTAATATCGGAAAAACAAATGACTGCCAGTTTTCCGAGATTTTCAATTGTTTTCAACTTTTTTTAATGAAACATAATTTCTTCTATCATCGCATCGCGTTCAGAACGTCATACTAATTACGTCTTTAAAAAAATTTCTTCCAAAGCATACTATTTTTAATTTTTTGATTTGGTAAATAAATCTTGGTTTGTTCAAGAAAAATGTCTACGACAGCAACTTTTTTATTTGAAATATCAAGGGGTAACTTAAATTAGGAAAGTTATAGCATCCTTTCCGCTCGATTTTATGGTAGCATTAGAAAAACAAAAAATGTGTGGTTTTCGAGATGTTCAATTGCTTTTAATTTTTTTAACGGCATATCAGCTTTTTATCATCGCAACGAGTTCAGGATATGTAATTAAGTATGTCTCTAAAAAATTATTTTCTATCTACGATATGGTTTCCCGCGAACACCTTGTGTACATGTTTTTTTCTTCTTTAATTTGTAGGATATATCATTGAAGTAGCTGCTACTTTTGAGACTGACCAAAATGAAGAAAAAGTTCAAATAACTGTATATCCAAAAAATCTGTTGTTTTTGTTACAATTAAATTAATAAAATTATGAAATTGGAAATTAAATATTTAATTCTAATTAAATTGTTAAAGTAAGTGTAGAAAAAAATTCATTTAAATTTGTACACAGATGTTCGCGGGACACCGTATGGATAGCTAGAAAATATTTTTTTAGATTACGTGGGCTGCTGGAAAAGTTTCTAGAAACGGTATGAAAAAACGCATATGAAATTTGGTAAACGGTATCATTGTTCTTCGAAGTATTCGCCTTTGACGTCATTACACTTTTGCATACGCTCGACACAATTTCTGAAGCACGTTTTCCACTCTAAAGATGGTACCTCAGAAACCAGCGTCCGGAATGTTTCAACTGCTGCTTCAGCCGACCAAAATCGCTCACCACGCATTTTATTTTTGATATTTGGGAACAAAAATAAATCATTAGGTAATAAATCAGGTGAATATGGACAATGAGTCATTAATTTAACATTTTTGTTGGACGGGCTGAGTGAGAGCTGGCGTTGTCATGATGGAGATTCTTCGATTTCGATTGTTTCTTCTTATTTGATCGATGACTTCCGGCAAACAAATTGTAGTATACCAATCATCATTCACGGTTTTTCGATCCTCTAAAACCACGGTTACATGTCCAGTTAAACCAAAGAAACAAGCAATATTTGCTTCGCAGCACTGCGTAAACGGACAAGTTTTGTTGGTTTTGGTTCTCAAAAATTCTCAAACGGTAGATTGTTGTTTCCTTTCTACTGTTTTAATCAGCGAATATTAGATGGCAGCACATTCTCTAGACTGTAGTTGACTAACTAGTAATACATAAACAATGATAGTAATAAATAAAGAGAATAAATACAGTATAAATAAAAATTTATTATTAGATAGTTAAAAATTTTAAGTATTCAGGAACAAGGAACGAATGAAAATTGAAAGAAGTTACCGAAAGAAAAGTAGAATGTATGTACAGATCATTTAACACAACTTTAAAGTACCAGGTACCGCCCCAATGAGTGAGTGCTTACCTCTTGTAACCGAGTGTAAAATTCCAAAACTAACCTCTAAAAGAAGGGCAACTGGGGTGAAAAGTTTCTAACCAAGGTATCCAGATTTGCATGTTTCCGGAAGCGACTACGAACGTTAACAGGAAAAGACAAGACGTTTTCAATAAAAATGGAAATTTAAGCGATTGTAGGTGGGATTCAAAATGGTACGTCTAGAAAACTAGGTAACTAGGTAGTAATTTGGATAAGGAAACATACAGGACGAAAAGCAATAAATTGATCAGAAAAGTATACAAATCATTGGAAGAAAAATAAAGCAAAAAACCTACAAAAAAATTGGAACGACTCATGACAGTTGCAGCTGTTTAAAGAAGTATACCTAGTCTGAACATGTCAGTTAAAAAAAATCATTGTACTTTTGGCTTAACATCCCCGATTATTTGATCATTTTTGTTAAATATCATTAAATAGCACGTCTTACTAAAAAAAGGAAAATATATTTTATCGAATATCCAATGTTGAAGACTTGGGGCTGTAAATTTTTTTCTTATTTAATATATGTCTGTACAGATTAAGGTTTTGTTGATTTTAACAATAGTAAAAAAGAAGCTCAAAATGTCTTTGAGTAATTACGTTAGCTACTGTAAAAATCGATGTTATCTCGGACATGGTTAACTTGCTTACGTAGGCATACATTAAAGCTTTTAACTTGTTCTCAACCGTACTGTATGTAAATAAATATTTAATCGTGGTTTTGGAACATCCAGTGATATTTGTTATTTTAAAACCTCTTTTATTCCTTTTCTCAGACGGCCTATAGTTTAGGTTTTCCTTATATCCTTGACTACACGAGTATATCTAGAAATACGAATATTTTTTGACGTGACAAGTTTATAATTATTTTCTGTGGTGTGAGGCTTCATTTGATTTGTCGAGTTCAGGGGAAAACCTTGTTAAAGTGTTTGTCTCTACATAAACTACTGACAACTGTAAACCGCAATTCATTCTATTTAAGGATAAGCTAACTGTATTGTTATCAGTATCATACACATTTTCAAGTAATACAATATCTACTTTTTTATGTGAAGTTGAGAGCATAGACTTTTGCTTTACTTTAGCGTTTCTCGATTCTTATGAATCAGATATGCATGAGTAATTGCGTGAAATTTGTTCTGAAATCATTTTCTTGAAAAACAGAAAACTTTTCAGCAAATATCTTGTGGAAATTAAAATTTATGAATTCGATTTTCAAATATCTCTTCTAACATCAGCAAACAATGTACTGCAAGACTTGCAATTTCATTGTTAATCGGCATATAATAATTTCAACTGCATTCTAAAGAAACAATAGTGCGCCTGTTTACCGTATTTTATGATGCCGGATTAAACTAGTTAGCCGCCAAGCACATGTCACTTTATAAATAATGCAACTATAAAAGCGGCAGTCGCCGCACAATCTATTGGAAGTGTCACTTTCAATCAGTTGTAGCCGCTGTCTAGCAACTGCTGAAATATACTGAAGCTTAAACGAAAGAAATTCGCAAGCCTATGAGTTACGTGCATAAAATGCGAAGAATCTGGAAAAAGAAAGTTTTCGGTACGGCTTTCTGAATTTAATCTAATCTAGCCTCTCACACAAAAACGTTAGTCACAAAAAAACAAATATTCCACATACATACACATTTCCTTGTATTGGTGTAGTCACTTTTTTACTTGAATAATTTCATTGTTTTGAAATTTCAGGAAACTTACATTTTTTTAACGTGAAGCCCTAGTATTCAGGAAAGCTTCGTTCGCATGAACGTTTTCTAAAACGTTCAAGCGCTCACTTTTTCTACCGCCGTGAATAGAACATATCAGATTTAATAGTTATGTTCACACTGAAAAAAAAAATGATATTTAAACCGATAAGTTTCATTCACGACGTTAGAAAAAGCGAGCGATTGAACGTTTTATAAAACGCTCGTGCGAACGAGGCCTAATTCGTTACTAAACATTTATAAGAATCATCAATATGAGGACGCTGTGTTATTTAGAAATTGATGCAGTGTATCACAGATCCTCTTGACATTTAAATTTTCAGCTACAGTCTAGAAAATTTAAATCTCTTAATTTCATGTTTTCGGGTTCCTTGAATCACAATAACGCTTTTGTTATTGACTTCAGGAAAAAAATATATTCAGAAACCAAACATAAATTTAAGATTCTTGACAGTTTGAAAATCTTGTAATTAAATGATTCATTTTTCGGTCTAAAATGAAGTTCTGCTTGATTTTGCAACTTTAAAAGTAACAAATCAAAAAGTTCTTTTTGTGTGTTTTGTATGAAGTATTATATAGTGCACTTCTTTTTGCTTAGCTCTTTACAGGCTTTACATACATAAACGAGAAATTAGAATTACAATTTTATTTATTTATTTTTTTAAATCACAAATTGGTCATTTTAATTTATCTTTTAATCTTATTGAATAATATTGAATAAATGATCTGTTTTGGGTGTGAAAGATTGTAAAGAATCAACACACATACGACATGATCAATCACAGCGCGGAAACGTGTCTTGAATGAAACCAACTGAAACTGCAGTACGATAAATCGAAATATCTTCATTTACTGACTCATTCATTGTTGGTCACTTTGTTTTGAGTCATGTATAATGAATGCATTCAGTTTCTTTTGCCATTGAATATTTGTTAAATTTTTCTAGGAAGTAAACAATACAGCATTAATTCCTAAGTCTTCCGTATGCGATAATGGTCAGGGCACGACTTCATTCATAGTAATTTTGCTGTGTCAAATCTTTAACAAAAAAAGAACCTGGAATTACCTTTGGAAACGAAAGTACGTATATCGCACAACAGATAAGATTCTCTGAAAAACTGCAAAAAGCGAAAATTTAGGTTGTGGGAAGAGCATGAATTCAAACTGTTTATTTTATACTTTAATACATTCTTGTAAGAAGGAAGATATTACTTTCAAAATATCTTCTAGCATTGGCTATTTTCGCCAACGTAGATGAAATTAAGTTTGGACAAAAGCATTTTATGCACATGCAAACAACATACTAAGATTAATCAATTTTTGTCATAGGTATAAGAAACCGATTAAGCAAACTACGACTTTTGATTTTTTTATAAAGCGCATTATACCGGGAGATTCAAGTAACTCATGCATTAAAAGTTTATGGACTTCCTCTTTGAATTTCTGTTTCATGTTTTGCGGTTATAAGTTAACGAAAATGATCTATTAAAATATAATATTTCCAATTTTTGAGCACTTCCGCTTATACCGAAACTTGCTGTCAACTTTCTTATTTTAAATGGAAAACCTCTTTTTTATTGCATTTTAGAAATTCTCATGAAATTCTAAAAATATTTTGTGTAACATGTGATACAACAAAAATTAGCCGTTTTAGAGGTATTTCCATTTTTTAAAAAAGTTCAATGTTGCAGTACCTTGTTCTTTTTATGATGCTGCCATCTTTGTGTAACAAAAGCCATAATTTCAATTTTTGGCATATAGTAGGCTATACTTATAAGATTTCAGGTCATACCTAATTTTACACAAAATTATTTACGGGCTGGTTGAAAACTAACTTCTATTCAAACTAATTGCAACTGTCGAAAAGTCATGTTTTTTAAATAGAACACCTAGTATATTTTTATACCATAAGAATCACAAATAAATGTTCTTTCGAACTGTATTAGCATTCCCTATACCCATTTCTTACCTTTCTCTTTTTATTCATGATTTTCTCTTTGATATATCAGTTTTTTCAATTTTTAGTGTTATTCCTGAATAGTGTACCATAAAAAGATTGATTTTTTAAATTAATTTCTGACTGCAATATCAATTTCATTTTAAAAACCGAAAAATAATATTTAAATACATATCTATTAGAATTCTTGGTATGATTTTTTACACATTTACAAAGAGAAATTTATACTTACAAAACAAAATTTTATGAATACTAATACTTAAATAAAAAATATTGAAAATAATACAGAAGTTGTTGGTTATAATATTGGCTCTAAGTGATTCTCAGCTATTATTAATTAGTAATAACTTTCTATTGTGTCTCAGTAATATTTTCCTCGATATAACAATTTTTTTTTTAACTTCTTGAATTGTCCGTTTTTTATCATGAAATATAATATGTCTGTGTTTGAATATTTATTTTTTGGTTCTTCGTAGCGATTAAATTGTGCTTTCTTAATTCCTACGAGACGGATGACTTCAAAAATTATAATTCCTCTAGTTTCCATAGTCCACTATTTAAAAAACAATGTCGAAAAACGGAAAAGAATTAGGTGTTAAAAAGAAATCATCGTTAACGAGTGAAATATAAGAGGTAGGTATAGGGAATGCTAATATAGGACGAAAGAACATTTAATCCTGTCACACAGTAAGAAAATATACTGGGCGTTCCATTTAAAAAACATGACTTTTCGACAGTTGAAATTAGTTCGAATAGAAGTTACTTTTCAACCAGCCTGTAAGCAATCACGTGCAAAACGACATGATCTGAAAGAATGTTACTGTAGCCTACTACAGGCCAAAAATGGGCATCATGGTTTTTGTTGCACAAAGATGGCAGTATCATAACTAAGGTTCTGCAAGTCTGAGCTATTTTTAAAAAATGAAAATATCTCGGAAACGGTTAATTTTCGGTGTGTCACATGTTGCACAAAATATTTTTAGAATTCTATGAAGATTTCAAAAATTCATTAAAAAATGAGCTGTTCCATTTAAAATAAGAAAGTTGGCAGCAACTTCCGGTATAAGCGGAAGTGTCCGAAAATTGAAAATATTATATTTTGATAGATCATCATCGTTAACTTATAACTGCAAAATATGAAACAGAAATTCAAAGGAGAAGTCCGTAAACTTTTAATGAAAGGGTTGCCTGAATCTCCCTGTATAGCTAAATTTCCAACGATATACAATAACAAAATATATATATGAAATACCACATTTTAGGAAATAAATCGTAAAGTAAAGATGTTATCTACGCCATTCCTTACTGTGAGTCGTTATTTATGTACGTCATTGAGGTACAGAGGACTAAATGAAGATTCGTTATAATACACTATAAAATATAGTGAAGTTAAAGATGGAAGCAAGTGATGGAATGAAACAGAGATGCCTGAAATAAATAAATTTTTTATAGCATACTTTAAGAGTAATTTCGAGTTTTATCTTTAAAATTTAAGGTCGATATTAAACATTTATACATTTCTTTAGAAATGAAAATGTTGGTGTTCGCTACGTCGAACATAAGGAAACAATTGTGTTTGTTTTTGCAGGAAGGTAGTCAAAAAGGTAATTTCAAAGTTCACTCCTGTAAAGCTTGGTTAAATAAACACAAGATTAATTTACCGTCCAGTGTAATGCCTGAAAAATCATCGCTTTTACAATTTTAATTGTTACTCAGCTTTTAAACTGTACAGAAACTTACTTTGCGTTTATAAAAACGGGATTAGGATTCCCAACTATAGAAATCTTTTTTATTAATTCCTAACTAGAACAGAAAAGTGAAATAAACCTTTTTGAAAACACTGGTATTTTAAATTAATGAACTTTGATTGCCTTCCTGCAAAAATAGACACTAGCACAGTGTACTTTAACAAGGTGAGATTCTTAAAATGAAGAGTTTAAAATCCATTAGACGAGAAAGTGAATAAATAAAGAAAAGTAGTAATAAAATTAATTCCTTCAAAATTACAAAACTATCGAAGAAAGTAATTGTAATTGTAATTGTAATTATAAACATTAAAACGAACGGTAAGTAATATTTGGCACAGCACACCTTTGTGAATAACAATAAAAGAAATGTTTCAAATTGTCATTGCAAGTCTATAAAATAATCTGTTAGAAAGAAATGACTTAGGTTCATCACAATCTATGAAATTAAAGGAACCAGGATAATGATTTCTCGAGATTCTCAAGAGATTCCTCTGGACGGTTTTAAAAAATGCAACTCGATTGTTTCTGATGAATATCCACTCGTCCCTGATGCGACAGCTGAGCGATACCATTAGAGACATGACAAGTGTTCCTCGTGCGAATATCGATCGTTACTATCTTAGGAAATGAATTTAGTTTGAATCACTTTAGAGAGCTTTACACAACTAATTAAAGTATGTCACATCCGGCTACGGTTTACTTTAAAAAAGTAAATACGAAATAAATAAGATATATCACTTTTGCATACATTTTGCATAAATAGATATAAAGATACTTTTACTAACTTACATTGACGTTTTTAGTAATGGGTTGCGCTAAGTATAAAATACTAGCCTCTTCGAAATTTACGACAAGAAAGTTAACCAGTAATAAACGAAAGTTTATGCGCACGTACGACGTAAATACTTTTTAAATTTTAAAGGGAAAACTTTTCACTATTCACTTTTGTCACGGTCACAACCGTGAGAAATACGACAGGTATCCCATTCACTAGCGAATAATCACTGACGTATCCGGGATGTACTCGTATTATTTCACGGCATGCAACATTATCCGAACCGACAATGTTTACATTTTTTTCATTCAAACGTTACGACAGTCGAGAATTTGCGACATGTAATAATAATTGCGGTACTCTCTCTCTATTTTTTTTCTACAATTACTTCTGCCGAAATGTGCAAAAAAAGTCACGGTAAACAGGAAGCGTGCCGCAGAAGGTTTTTCGACACGCTAAATTAGGTACCAACCCACTTTTATAGTGTATTTATCAAATTATGTTTTCTGGCAAATCTTAGTTTTATGAAGGAACGCGAACTCATCTCCGTTGGTGATTTAACGGTTGCGAGATTTTAATTGAAGAAGTCGTAAGTAACCTAACGAGTTTGAACATTTGTTTAGGGTTGCTTACCATCACTTCATATCATAACATCACAGTAATTATGAAAATCTAGACAATTGAGTCCTACGTCATTGATTACCAAAGTTATAACCGACATACATTTCAGCAATATCTCCGGTTACGTGGTGAAGAAGACAAGGATTCAGTTACACTTTATTTATCGGTGACAGCTATGGTGTCTAATGACACACTTTTTGTCATTTTGATAATAGTGTCCTCAATACGACATTTTAGATCGTGATATCGCGCCGCTAATTTTAGGCCTAAAATTGTGTCAGAATGACATAGTAACCAGTTTCTTACATAATTTTAGGTCATAAATTGGCTGGGTGATATCACGACCTAAACTGTCGTCAACATGAATGCTCGATTCCGAGATAACTAGGACAGGTCAATTAGATTCAGTAGTGTAGTCTTTGCTGAGGAGGCTCCAAATTAGTGGCGCGGCTACAGGGATTGCAGGAATTACAAAGCAACCCGGCGTTAAGACGCCATAGACGCCAGTTCTTGGAGCCCGTTCGAAGTCTACAGTGAAATTTTTGGTCTTAAAAAGATTCCCAAGCGCGGAAAGGTGCAAGTTTCTTTGTAAGTAATAAGTAAAAAAAGAAAATGATAAAACGAAAGAAGAAAAATTAAGAGTAATAATTTTTGGAGATATTATTGCCGGAAAACAATTCTAAAACAACTTGAAAAGCTAAGAAAACTACGTTATAAGTGTTAATTTTAAATAAACGACGTCTATAGCGCCATCTGTTAATCCGAGCCGTAAATTTGTAATTTTCCGTTCAAAAACACATGTCCTGACTAGAACTTCGAATAATAAAATTTTAAGTTTAAATAATTAAAGCGAAACATTTGATAAACACATGTGATACCATCTGTTAGCAGGGTTCTAAAAATGCCGTATTTTATTTTTTAGATATTTTACCACAGTAATTTACCAAAATAATTTACCATAATTAAATACCAGCTAATTTACCAATCTTTTTTATTAATTTACCGCCGGAGTAAAATACGGGTATTTTTCTGTATGAGTGTGATACAAACATTCTGGCTAACTGCCAAAAGATGTAATGGGAAGGGTTTTTAAAAAATACCATAAAAAGAAAATTGAAAATCAAGCAATAACATTCCCATAGGTCCTTCCGGATTTCATAATTAAATATCTCAGACACCAGAAGCTTTAGAAATTTCCTCCTTCAATTGCACCTTCGGTTAGTAAAGCAGGATATTCCGCAATTGTAATTTTTCTTTATAGCATGAAACAAATGTTTTTAGTCTTTTTTTAAATGTAACTATGTATTGCCCTACAACTTACGGCAAGTAACTCTTTTTTGTTAGGTAGGTAGGATACGGCAAATTAAAATTACGCGAATTAACATCACACTATAACATTCAGGGTCACGAAAAAATTTTCCAAACTTATTTTTTCTAATATTTTCATTTGCAGTTAACAAATTAGTGTTTGTTGAAATAAATTTTACCATAAAAGTAACTTTTTGGGTACACTGTTACTAAATATAATCGCAAATATGATTTCATTTTAGAAAACTGTCAAAATATTCAAAATTAAATTCTTAATTTAATTCTAAATAATTTACTTTGTAAAATACGGTATTTATTTCCGTAATTTTGGTAATTTATTTAATATTTTGAATGTATTTTACCATTATCTGTCCTTGCGAGCAACGTAGGAAATTTATTGTTAAATGAGCGGATAGTCTTTTTGTGTCAAATGACAAATAACAGCGAACTGTAACTAGATATAATTTTACAACTTCACTGATAATTTACCAGTTGGTATTTTATCAAACAGTATTTTACCAAATTTTAAATTTACCTTGTAAAATACAGTATTTTAAATTTGGTAAAAAGAACGTAAATTTGGTAATTTATTTAGTGTTTTACATGGTAATTTACCAATTTACATCCCTGTCTGTTAGTCTGAGCCACAACGTTGCACTTTTCAATTATCGAAAAGCAACTGATTTTTTTATATGTGGTGGTTGTCTAACGGGGCAATAATAAAAATGCTTTCGATAAAAAAAGAAGTCGAATCGAAAAAAGGGGAATGAGTCTTTTTTTCATATTTGTCTTCTTTCGCTCGTATTTTGTTTTATCATAGCTTTATTTTAGCAGTTTCTTTTCCTTTTTTACTCTGAACAATTGAAGAACGCGAAAGAAAAGAACTATGGACTGTTGTTTATGTAATAAATAAATTAATTAAAAAAAGAAACGTATCTTTAGCCGTGTTTTGTTTTTCCTTTTTTTGTTTTCTTCCGACGGAGATTTTTTTAATGACAAACATTCGCTGAAAACAAATTTATTTCTTCAAGAGGGTGTTTGAGTGCTTTACACAATTAAAAACACAATAATAATGAGCTTGTCTATCAAATAACACTTCTACAAAATGTACTTTCTATTTATTCGAAGTACGAACCCTTCGCTTGCTAACTTAATTACTCCACTCCTGGTGGACCGACATTTGTAGTAGATCCCTGTTTTGCTCGAACTTACTAGAATGAACGCGAACCAACGAGCAATTTCAGTAACGTTCTGTGACGCACGATGGCAAAATAAACACAAAGAATATTTGAGATAATAATAAGAAGAAAAATATGTGACACCATTCATCAAAGATACCATTGGTAAAAGTGGATTCACGAAAACTGTACTGTTAGGCAAATTACATTTAGTAACTTTTGTGTGACTTCTAACAAAATTAAATACAATTATAATAATAGTCGTAATTACCCCAAGATGTATTCGTAATTACTCTCCGTTCGGTGCGGATGCCTGAACACCAAGGGTTTCGTTTTCTGAAGATTTTTTTTTCAAAATCTATCAAAGTTGTGTATAATATTACACAGACATATTATTCAACACCGATTACAATACTTCCATAAATTCTTATGTTTGTATTATTATAAAGTCAGAAACTCATTTATTCGAAAATCATTCACATTAAAATGAAGAAAACATTGAAATATCAGAGCACGGAAACCTGCTGAAAATCTGCGTGAAACAAGGTATTTTGGGTTCTTACAATACAAACTTATTTAATTTAATAATTTACCCAAAATGTGATTGAATATATTATTATTAAAATGAAAACAATTCGGAGTCTTATCATGGTTGCACATACCATACCATAGACATATAAGTGTTCTTTCAACGTTACGAATTTGGGGGTTTACAAATTATAGTCATGAAATTTCAGAACACTTTAATTACAAACTGTCGCTTTACACATTAAGAACACAATAGTAAAGAGCTGCAACACTTGTGTATCAAATAACACTTCTACAGAACGTAGTTTCTACTATTGTTGGATTTCTAAAATATGTTTTTATTTAGCTGTTCTCTTAGGTATTCGTAATTCTCCCACCTTCCCCTACGTTTTATTTCATAGTCATTAAGGGTTAAATCGGGCCTAGACCGTGAGCTGAGTAATCAAATTATTGCGCATAGAGAATTTCACAGCAATCAGCTTCACTACGAGAGTGCTAACATAAGTAGAGTGAATTGAATGAAGGAAAAAGCATTTAAGCTTTGCCACCAAAACAATTAAGAATTGCTAGTCTTCTCTTCTGCATGTTTATCATATACATCCATCTGTATTCGCTCTGGGCTGTTCATCTAGATCACTGAGCCCGGGTTTCTAGATTACCAAATGGTCCCTACGGTAAACATAAGGAGGAGAAGACTATCAAAATCTTTTCGTCCCAAACTCTTAATCGTCTCAGTGTAAAGTGAAGTTGGAAGAAGACTACCATAATCTTCTCGTCGCAAACTTTTAGGACCAGTTGTACCAAAGGGGTTTAAGGCAACGTTCAACTAAACCAAGTTCAAGGTGAATAAATAGGCATCAAATTTTATTTATGAAGGCAGTAATTGCCATAGTATGTTCTTCGGTTTCTATGCGAATTTGTTTACTTTAAAGCTGGTTCATTTGAACGTTAGTTTAAAAACCTCATTGGTACAAATGGCCCTTAATCGTCTTAGTGTAAAGCGAACTTGGACAAAATCTTCTCGTCGCAAGCTTTTAACCTTTTTAGTGTAAAGAGACCTTGGAAGAAACATTTTTCCCTCATTCAACACGTTTCATTTGGCACTTTATTATTTTCGGTACCGTTCCGCTACTTTCAGTTCTCGTTCCCCTCGCAATTGAGCCCCAGCTTAAAAGTGGCCTGTGTGCTTTAATTTTTCTCTATATTCTTTAATTGTTGATAAGGTTTAAAAGGTTTAATAGACTTATTGTGACGATAAATTCGCACTGACATTATTATAATAATCAAAGCCGAGACATAGTCGGACATGCCCTCCAATATGTAGACCGGACAGTGCTGTTTATTAGCAGGTGCGTGTGGCACAGCGTTCTCCACCCAACCGCTAGCATTGTCCGCGTTACAGAATGGGGGGCAATTGCCCAAACATGTCTCGGCATTGGTAATAATCTAAGTAGTCAATTTTCTCAATTTAATTTTGTTAATTGTTTAATTATCCTTAGGCTATTTTACACTACACAATAATTTAAATCTTGCAAGCATGCATTGAGGTAACAAAGAAAAAATATCTCGTTCTTATCCCATTACTGCCAGCAAAAGAAAGTTCCATGCGGGACAATTAGTGAAAGACACAACAAAACGCTCACTGAATGACAAATTGCGTCAGAAACCGAAGAGATTAGCAAACACAGCCCACATTTTTTACGATCGGCCATTGCTCAACCACAGTCTAGCTTTTATTCAGCGTTCGAATCGAACGAAATTCGACTCCCACGTTCGAGATAAAAACGAATTATTGTATTACCTGCAAACGCCGGTAAATCGCTTTCGCAATGAGCCAGCCACCCACCACCGAATTTCGTTTATTATTGTTCGATCGTTTTTGCACTTTTCCTCAGACTTGTTTACCGTCGATGGAGGAGGAAAAAAGTTTTCCAGTGGAATGATCGAACGCCCGTTTTGTTGTTATGCTGGCGCTGTGACAGCGCAATCATTATTTTAATACATTTTTCTATTGTGAAACTTGAGTTCCTTGTACCCATTAATGCTGAACTTTATTATTAATCGCTCGGTAAATGGAATGCGCTATTTGAACATAATAGATGTAATTTATTCCGAGTAAAAAATAAACCTTCGGCTATTTTTCAATTACACTAATGACGTTTCTTTTTTACAAAATGGAAGTTCAGATTTAGAACACATTTGTCCATCTACAGCGTGATTGAAAAAATAAAGCAAGTCTTGCATCAGAAGTATATTTACACTTAACTGTTTGTTGTACTGTCTGTGAAAAATTGTGTTTGGCAAAATGAAGTCAAATTTGTTTGAAAATCACTTGCGCGATTGAACATGTATTTTAACGATAATTTAAAGAAAGAAAAAATGTTAGAAATACATATATATTTATATATACCTATATACTGTGTGTCCGGATTTCTTAGGAACAGCATGGGTAACTTCTGTATTTGAAATTAGCAAAAAGGTACGGGTTCGAGAGCTCATTAAGAATCCATTTTAGAATATTACTTGTCAAGGCCAACTTGGTTAAAATCTTACAAAAACCAAAATCTCCTAATTTCTTTTATTTGCCGTAACTTTTTTTGTTACTTAAGATATTGAGATGCGGTTTGAACTAATTTTCATGATAATTGAAGTACTTTTGGGCATTTTTGAAAATTTTCAATCTAACCTAACCTTAACATTTTAAATTGGTACCTCCTAAATTTCCCTTTTAAGAGAGAATTTTCTTCTGAATGCAGTGATGTATCACATGATACGGAAACTTCTTCAAAATTTTGAAAAACCGAACTTATTTTTTACGAACAAAAATCACTAGTGCCATGATCACAAAACTTTGTTTTTTGTTTATCAAATTACCTGTGAAATTATGTTTCGAAACAAGAAACACGCTTATTATCATACGTTCCTGTCAATACGGTCAGTGTTATTACTTTCTTTATCTTATAATATCTTATAATTTTGAAAACTAAAAAATTGTATCCCAATCATCCTTATCGACACTGTTGCAAGATAACCGCGCCCTTGTTAACACTGGTAATAAAGGGGCGTTTACATTACATACATATTTGTATTGTACATGTATCCTACATGTTGTTTGATAAGTCTGGAACGAATCTGAAATTTGTCCCATACAAGTATTACATTTTTCATGTATTTGACATGTTTCCGACATGTTTTACAGGACAGATTCCAAATTAATGGAAAACACAGCGATCGCAAACCATACAAAGGTTCTTACGCATGTGCAGAATAGTTAGTTGTTTTAAATTATTAAGCGAGCTGATGGTTTGTGACGATGGATTGATCCAAAAAGAGCATAGTAATGATATGCGACCGCGGCCAAAAACAAAAATTGGTTGTCATCATCCATCAGCGACACTTTTTTTTTTATTATTAAATACTCGCATATCTTTCCTCTCCATTCAATGACAATTAGAAGCATCGCAGCCGCGCAAAGGTGGAAGGAGTGAAAAGTACATTCGGTGTGAAAAGTGTCGGTACTAAGTGGGCCCAATTCTTAAGCTTGTCATCAGGATTTGTATGCGACAAGACGACAGTTTTGTACAGATTTGTTTTTGAATTTATTGAAGACATGTATGTAATGTAAGCGCCCCTTAAGGATTGCAGATCTGTAAATAGGTCTCGATTCTCTTGATCACGACTATATTGGTTTAACATTTTAATCGCTCGCACACCATTGGCTGCAATCGGTCAGTGCCACTGCAGCCTAACTTGATAAACAAAAAGCAAAGTTTCTGGGTTAAAATGGCAATAGCGATTTCTATTCGTAAAAAGAATAAGTTCGGTTTTTCAAAATTTTGAAGAAGTTTACATATTATGTGTTACATCATTGCATTCAGAAAAAAAAAAAACTTTCTTAAAAGGGCCAAAAAAATTAGGGGGTACCAATTTAAAATTTTAAGGTTAGGTTAGATTACTGAAAATTTGCAAAAAAATTAATTAGTTTTATTAAGGGCCCATAAAAGTACTTAAATTATCATGAAAATTAGTTCAAACCGCATTTCAATATCTTAAGTAACAAAAAAGTTACGGCAAATAAAAGAAATTAGCAGATTTTGGTTTTTGTAAACTTTTGACCAAGTTGGCCATGACAAGTAATATTTGAAAATGGATTCTTCATGAGCTCTTGAACCTGCACCTTTTTGCTAATTTACTCATCTCTATATCTCTTCAAGTACAGAAGTTACCCATGCTGTCCCTACGAAATCCGGGCACACTGTGTACCGGGTGTCCCGTGCCATGTGCTCACCCTTCTAGAATCTTTATTTATTAATGGATTCATATGAAATTTAGAAACTGTAAATTACATGCAAAAATGAATTTTTCGACGTATTACTAAGTACCGTAGAGCTTCCAGTTTCGCCAGAAGTGATAACAGCTTTCTTATTTCAAATAGAACAGCTTGTATATTTTTACATACTTGGAGTCTACAGATCATTGTGAGTCCGAAAACATATCATTTGGGAATTTTAATTTCCATGACAACAAAAAAATTTTTTTTTTGGTTTTTTAATCTGGAAAGCCTTCAATCGCGACTTTTCGTTCTAGTGCAATAAAGTAATTCGAAAAAATCACTCCTTTGATTGTATTTTGATTTTTAACAATGATATAGCATTTGAAATGTTCATAAGGTCGAGAGCATTTTTTTTAATAGAATATCGCGTGTTTCTTTGCTTTGTTCAATACAATATTTTTTGCTGAGCATATTGATACCAAACACTTTGTTTTCTTCAAAAGCCCTGTAAAACAGAACACATTTTATTTTAGGCTCTAATCACGCTCAAAGCGGAGTTAATTTATTTCTGACTGTTTCTTGATTCTTTTCACACTAGTTGCCTATGAAAAAAAAAAGTTTACTTTTGTGCAAAAGAATTTCTAATGACAAGCATCCGCGACGGCAGTGTTTCCAATATTTCACTAAATTGGTTATTAAAAAAAAATACTCTCGACCTAATGAAAATTTCAAATGCTATAAAATTGTTAAAAATGAAAATATAATCAAAGGAGTGATTTTTTTGAATTACCTAAATGCATTAGAACGAAAAGACACGATTCAAGGCTTGCTAGTTTGAAAAACAATAGTTTTCTTTTTCGTTGTCATGGAGACCAAAATTTCCGAATGATATGTATCGGACTCACAATGATCTGTAGATTCCAAATATGTAAAAATATAGAGGGTGTTCTATTTAAAATATGAAAGTTATTATTAATTTCGGCGAAACCGGAAGTCCTACAGTCCTTAGTGATATGTCGAAAAATTTATTTTTGCATGTAATTTATAGTTTCTAAATTTCATATGAATCCATTAATAAATAAAGATTCTAGAAGAGTGGCACATGGCGCGGGACACCCGGTATATAATATATGCAAATCTAACGGAAACAGAAACTATAAATATAGTACTCCTATTTCTTATGCCGAGACATCAAAAATTATTTTGTTTAAGGGTGGCCATGAAATGAAAGTGATTGTCTATTCTGCCCTGTTAAGTATATAAGTCGTAGCTGACAAAACCATTGCTCTAATATATTCCTCATTTAGTAAAATGCCATCAAATTTGAATATTTTATTTAAAATTGAATTTAATATTTGCTATTAGAAGGTTGCAAATCAGAATCTAATAAGTACGGATCAGAATTGTATATTTTGTTAGGTTTATTACGAACGAGGCGGCGACGAGCGTGTGTGCGTTTACACGTTGCTGCAGCGTTATACGTTTGCCGCCTCGTTTGTATTTAATCGAACAAAATATGTAATTCCGTTCCCTGCTAATAAGCCAGAGCAAGTAGGTCATGTAGACGTCATAAGCTAAGCATGTACAGTAAATAGCAAGCAAAACGAACGACAAGCGATCTTTTTCAGAACTACTTAACAAATTCTGACAATGAGTGATGCAATACATGAACCTACAATAATTTTAAAATCCTTGATCATCATCGACTAAAAAAATTTGTGACGACAAAGTAGTATTCATTTTTCATAAGTAAGTTTTTTATATGCAAAATATGTGCAATGTTTTCTTCAAGTGAATTATTTTTTTCTTAATGCTGTTCTGTATCATTATGGAAATCATATAAACAAAACTGTAATTATAGTCCACCGGAGCTACTACGGTCAATCAAAACAGAAGATTTATTCTTGGCAAGAAATTAGAAAAGCTTTCAAACGTTCGATTCCCAGAACTTCTTCTGCGTCAAATTAAACTTAAGTGTTTTCAGCGTGGTCGTTGCGTCAATAATAGAAATCAATGCGTTAAGTAGTTATTATTCAAGGCCTCTGGTTTATCCCGACTAGAGGGTAAATGTCTTCGATAAAATTTAGAATGTTGATTTTAAAAGGTGAATTTTTTGTTCCGTGAATAAACACTGTGGTTTTTACTCATTCTGTTTGGTTTATGAGCAGAGATAAGTTTAGTGGTCATCCAACTTCAGGTCTAATTAATTTCGTAACTTTATCGGCATTTAGAATTTAATAAACGCTTACTGAAGTAAAGATTAAGTTCAAAATTTCTAATTTTATTTTGTTGTAAAAATATTTGGCTTAAATTTTATTAATTTATAATGAATAATTTAGGGAAATATATGTCAAAATTTATTTTATATTTAAAGAGTTTATAAATTTTAATTTGCTTTAACATGAGAGGAGAGATGACAAATAATTAGAAAATTATAGACGTACCAATCTAATAAGCCCAATTAAAAGACCCACACCACACAAGAATTAAAGAGAGAGGCGGAGGATCTACTGGAGGTCTACAAAATGTCGAGTTGGAGAGAAGAGTGCAAGACATAAATTTCAACAGAACGTACATAATTTAAATTAATTAGAAGGTTAATTAGGAAAACATATCAAAAGAAGGAGATATATTAAATGACTTCACATAAGAGTACAAAATATGAAATTTTATTAATAATTGAATACAGTTGAATATTTGTTTTTAGATAAAAAAAAACAAAACTTATTAAAAATGTGGCTTAAGAAGGTGTACCACCTTACAAGTGTAGATATCGTTTTAAATTTTCTCAAAGTTTAAAATTAATTTTCGTATAGTTCTTGCTCGTGAGAATCATACTTTTAAAAACGAGCTAAAAATGTAATTTATTAACTTACTTGACGTTTCGCAAATAATATTATTTGCTTTATCAAAAGTGAATAACTAATACTAATCAGTAGGCTAAATTGTTTATATTTCCTACTTATTAGTAGGCTAATAAATAATATTTGCGAAACGTCACAAGTAAGTTAATAAATTACATTTTCAGTTCGTGTTTAAAAGTATTTTTATTTGTTTCATATCTTTCTAAAATTAACCCGGAATATTTTCTATACAGAAAACTGTACAGGTGTCCATGAATGATCGTAAGTACATAAAACATTAGGTGATATACCGTATGATTTTTAAAATTTTAGATAAAGGGAGGTCCTGGAAAGCAGAAGGTATAGTGCGAAATAGCTCAATAAATAAAAATTTACTGATTTACCGTAGAATTTCCAATAACTTCTTTAGTTCTAATTGTAGGTTTGCCATTTCTTTTTTTCTTATCCATACTATCATCCTCTACGACTAAGTTTAAATTAGGGATGACGACGGGTACCCGGGTACCCGGGTACCCGTTTACTTAGATAGAACCGGTTCCGCTTTTTGAATACCCGTTACCCGATAACTACCCGATACCCGATAATTACCCGTTACCCGATATTCTGAAATTGCCGAACAACCAAGTAGTCTTCATTTCATTTTGCCTAATGTGACCTACATTAACATTTTGCTCGAATGAGCATTAATTATTTCAGATAATTCTATACTGGTTTTTTAAATTGTTAGTTGATACTTATCGGATAGCCAAGTAGTTGTCGGATATCGGGTACTTATCGGGTAACGGGTAACTACCCAGGTATCAATAACGGGTACCCGGGTAGTAAACTTATCGGGTATCGGTATCCCTAGTTTAAATGTACTTTACTTTTCATGGTTAATCTTTTTCTAAAATTTAAAAAATCATTTGGTAGTTCAGCCAATCTACGAGAATTCGTTACGATTTATTTTCAGTTGGAAATTTCGCAACTAATTAACAATTTATCAATACATTATTAACGATAGTGTCATATTCAATACGCGTTCATATTACAGTTCTTGTTATACATCTTTTGCACTAGTGATTAATTGAGTAAGTGATTTTACAAGTTAGTGGTTCATTGTGATTGGAAAAATTCTATATTTTGTAACGTGCACTTTGAACATTGCGTTTGATCATTTGAATATTTCTTTAAGACCCGTCGCCCGAAATGTGCGCATAAAAAAAGGAGAATGAGACTGTTTTACGAACCCTCCCCTTGCCACACTGTCTAGCCGAGGTACACTCAGGGTGTTATAATTTAATCAGGAATAAGCAAATTTAATTGTTCGGTGACCTTTGATTTCTTAATTACCGACCTTGCATTACGAACACTTCCTTGAAGCAGAAAGAACAGTGCATTCGCTTGAAAAGCACACGAGAAAAGGCAAACACAATAAATAAAGTGTGTATTCAATTATGTGTGCACGTGGTTAGATAATTATAGAACTTTATTCAACTCTTACTTCAACAGTAAAAATGTTATTTAACCGTCAAGGTCGTTTTTGGTTACCTTTACCGATCGTATTTTCATACTAAAGAATAATACCATTTCGTTTTTTGTTCTTCGCGTTGAAAATGCACTGCTGCTGATCGATTCGTTCCGTTATCTTTCTCTCGTTACTTTTAAGAGTTTCTACAGGCCGCGAGACAAAGAACGATTTGCACAATACGTGCGTAAAACAGATGTTTCTTTGTTTGAAATTATGCAGTTTAGAAAGTGCATTTGTTCAAAGAATAAATTGTTTAAATGAGAAAAAAGGTTAACATTTCAAAGCATTTCAAAAATTTGTTAATCGCCTAATTGTAAAAACACACATTTTCTCTTTGTACATTTGTCAAGATAAGTCAATAATGTAATACATAATAATTAAATCACCGCTTCTTTGTTTTTGATGTATTTACGAAATACTTTACCAATATAAGCACACATAAAGTTTTCATAAATTTCACAAAAATTTTATAGTCACGGCTCCCGTAGCAGGGTCAATACCTATGCTCCTTAGGTCTGGCTTTTCAGTTCACGATATTTCGGTTACTATAATTTGTAAAGGGTTTAAAAGATCTGAAAATTTAAATTATTTTCGCTAAATTCTTTCCAATATTTCTTTAATGCTTTTTCTATTGTTTATGCATTCCTATGTAACGAAGTTCAATATTTTGTATCCTTCCTTACAGGCGAGAAAAGATATCAACTGATCAGATATATTTGTACAGCGATTACTCGCCATTATCCTTAATTTCTTCATCCTCAAGATAGATACAAAAAATAAGTTAGATAAAGAAAACGTGGCTCAAAATAATTGAGTGTTTTTTTATTTATTCATTCTAAGTGTTTTGTATTTTGAAAACTACAATACAAATCTCACAATTCTTTTGCAAAAATTTAAAATACCTGAACCAGTCTTCATCTAAATTTTCAATTTTGCATAGAGCAAATTTTTCCTTTTTTTACATACTTTCAAATTATAAATTATAATGTTACAAATTCTTTCTTAAAATGTAACTAGCTTTTGTTCTAGAAAGTTAAATTTAAGTTGTGTTTAGAATATGAGATTTTGAGTAAGTAAGTAAGTAAGGTACATTCTAATTAATACTTAAATGAAATTTAAGTATCAATCAGAAAGTGATTGGCATTATACTCACCAAGTATAAATGTCAATCTAAACCTGACTTAAACTTAAGTTCTGCTTAAAATATTGATGAAACCGGGCACAGTAGGTATGTATATGTCGTAGGCAAATAGTTATTTTATGCAGACAGCTTTTGACAAATATTATTTCCCTGGACCTGCGACATACATATTTTTTATTAATATACGGGGTGTCTCATAACATACGGAGGAGATTGAAAGGGCAGCTATAGGAGATCAAGAAGAATAAAAGAAAAATTAAATAGCCGTAACTTCAACATGACTACATTTTTGAAAATAGTTGCTTATTGTAAAGCAGTGTCCAATAAACTCTTAGATACCCCAAAATTTGAATTTAAAACGTAAAATATTACTCCAGGTGGTAACTTTTCTTTCTTAAATAATTTCACTTTAAACTCTTGTAACTTTTTAGTTATTGGTTTTTTATCAAAAGTTTACTGAGAAAAAAGCTTTAATTTGATCTTTTTTAGCTGTCCTTTCAATCTCCTCCGTATGTTATGAGACACCCAGTATATACAGGGTGAGTTTTTTTCGATGTTTAGCATGGGAATCTTGGAAACTAGCAGAGCTAGAGAGACGGTTAAATGGGGAAAGATTTGTAGTTTTAAGCGGTCAGTTTAATGCAGCTTTTGTTTCTTAATGAAATTTCACGGCTGCCTAGATATTTCGTTAAAACTGAATTTTTACAATTTAGTTATATGCATATAGCTCGGCTATTCTTGATTTCAGAGAAAAGTTGTAAAGGAAAAAGTTGTACTGAATTATGTTCTTAATTAAATGGTCGAACTAAATTTTCCATGTAAATTCCTTTTCCGAGTTATTTCGTTTTTTTTTACTAGAAACCCTAGTAGGCCTTAGTTGCAAAAAAATAGCATTTTAAAACACATCTAAAGTCATTTGTTTCGTTTTTTTATTCATTAAAATTGGATCATAAATAACGTCGCTGTGGGATGGAACAATTTTCAGGACACACCCGGTATATTTTGTTTAGCAAATTACTTAATTATTGTCCTCCCTTTGCACTAATTCTCCGCCTCCCACTTTGGAAATACCTGATGTAGACCTTATAGCAAAGTAAGTCATAACTTTGAAATGTACTTCATGAATTGCTTCTGCTGGATTTGAAGATAAATATAATTTCTGAAGTAATAGGAAATTTTGACAATTCATTTTACAAACAGACAGCTGTTTTCCATTCTTTATAATTAAACCACTTCTGCTATTTTTAAAGTAGAACTTTAATTTTCTCAGATTAAACTGTTTTTAAAATTCTTTCAAAGTTTTCTCCTGGTTCTAGCCTTTTTGCACGAGATTAACTAATTAACGTATATATTATCTCCAATATCTTTTAATTGTTAAATGAAATAGCTATAATTAGTCCTTGATCTCCTGCACAAATTTGATACATATTATTTTTTTGCATCTGAAAGAGCGTAACCTACATTTGAAATGAAATACGTGGGGGTAAGAAATATGCGATTGTACGATTATTTTTTTTCCTGTAATTAAAATCCTTTCACTGCAGCCGCGCATTAAGACCATGTAATGAATATGTTTGATATGTGTGACAGATAGAATTGTGCCGATCGACCACTTTCACTGAATGTACGAACATTTTTATAACTTCTTTTAATCGATTGCGGTTGATGGAGACACCTGGTCTTAATTTTAAATAAAAAGGAGATCGAATCATTCCAACTCGGTTTCATATGAATCAGAACAAATAAAAACTTATTTTTTTTCTAGTATAATACAGTTGATTAAAAAAAATCGGGAATTGATTTTTTTTTAAATACAAAGTGAGGATTTATGCTTTTTTGCGGTTGGAAAATTGTAGATTTAGTAGCAGCAATTAAAAAAACAGAAGGCGGGTTCTGGTTAATCAAAAACAACAAAAGACAACCAAGACGTACCTATATACGACTAAAATACCTGGATGAATTTTCATAAAAAAACGCGTGAGTTGGTTTTGTCCTTTAATTTTAAAAAAAATTTAATTAGTGATTTGAATTTACAGGGTGTTCGTTTACTGTGTGCAAATATTTAAACCTGCAATACATCACCATAAATGGCAACGATTAAACTTATATGCCCTTAACTCTAAGTTAATAGTTTTCGAGAAAAATGCATTGGAAGATTTTCACCAAACCGTTTGAGAACTGCTGACATAGCTAACGACTGGATGGTACGCCGCCTTGCCTATGTGAATGACGACCTGAATACAGGTCAGTGTTTTACGATGTCGTAAACGAACATCTGTTTGATTCGTATGAGGCCTATTAATAGATCGTAACAGTCGCTCCAAGTAATTACAATTTTTGGTATTTTCAAATTATAAACCGACGATTATAATTACTGCACAAAAAATGCGGATGACATCACCGTCATTCATCGTTTTATTTTCGGATATTTTAATAAAAAAACTTTAAAATAATATAGTATTTTATCTACTGTTTGTACAGTTTAAAATCGGCCGCGTTACGTAATCACACAAGGGAGAATAAAATAGCTGCTAAAACTGATGTGCTCACTTCCAATATGACCGACATTAAATTTACAATTTCTATTAATTCAATTATGAAATTCGGCTAAATAAAGCATTTTTTAACGCGCTTGCATTGCAAATTCCAAAATTTACAAATTGATTAGTATCTTAAAGTATTCTCGCATGCATTCGATAAAGTCGCAATTTTTGATGCTTTTTATTACGGCAATATTTTGTGTTTTTACAACGCCGGCCGCTGTAACGCGTTTAAAGTGGGGCAGTATTATATCAGCGTTCTGCAGTTACGAAAAATTTTATAAACGAAGATAGATTTTTGATTCGTAAAGGCGCATTTAAGATCATACTTACAAATAATGAGAAAAGAGATATGTTACTCTTGTATGGGGAAGTCCGCGCAAACGCACATAGGGCACGGGCATTGTAATGAACGATATCAGTGATTTTTATTACGAAACGCTGGAGAATGAGTTTAAATGCGGGACTCTTTTTATGATCGGCGCTTTGTGTCGGCACACCCACTGACTACGGACGAAGGCTCAATGACCTTGCTGAATGTTTCTCTCTCGCACATTTCAGCAGTTTCAAACAAGTGGAACTTCCGAATTTTTTTGACTGTGATTCGGTAGCCACCCGAAAATATGCGCAGAAGATAGCATTTCACGTACTTATACTGAGGTTTTTTTATTTGCACACAGTAAAAAAAAACCCTCTATCACGAAAAGTGACCTCAGGTTAAATTTGGAATGTTTTTTCTTTCACATATTATTACCACTTCAAATACTGCACACCACTGTCCTGAGCAGTGATAGGAAAGTCGTACAGGAGATAGGTGGAAGGGAACAGTAGGAATGGGTGGTCATGTTCTTCATGAGCATTTGCGTCTTGCCTTAATTTGAATGTTCAGTCTTCAATTCATCGTATCATGAAGCGTAATTAACATTGGGCAAGACATAGGGCTGACTATTTGCTTAATACTTCTTTTTTTAAGTTTATTTTTTATTGTATCAGCATTTTTGCTATTTAGAATATTAAAGCAATTATCAGTCATAGTTTTCACGAACAAATACACGTAATAAAATACTCGCAAATTTTAACATATTTTGCTTTCACACCGGTGACTATTTAAGATGTTCAGCCAGTTTCCCTATCTTTAATGATATCAAAACTAACGAGGTGTACAGAGGCAAATTTGGAAAAATACGTAATTATACACGCTTATTTAAATCGATTCTCGGCTATTGAATAATTAGATGACATTAAAGCCAATAAATACCTCGATCCGCGGTTCCAGTTTACTTCCCTTTCGTGATTAGCCGTGGATCGGCCAACCTACTGCCAAAGAAGGAGAAAAGCTCAGTTTCCCGGTGTTTTAATCGAATTGCTTACGCGCATTGCTGTTAAGAATGTAGATATCCCACTGCATGAATATGTACAAATTACTTAATTCTACTTATGAGTGACTAATTATGCAAGTCACTGTAACTAAAATTCACCCAATATTTACGTCGAAATCAAAGAACTGAGATATTTTGATTGAGTAATAGTACCACAACTTAACGAAATTTAATTAACTAAAATGATGATTATAGTTCATGCATATACTTTCAGTGAACACTGGTGCTTAAGTGTCATCACATCAAGTTTTTCATCGTAATAAGAGAATCCATCTTCACTGAAAAAGCAAAACTTAAAACTTGCAGCGTGCATCGCATTTCAAAGGGCTTAATTTCCGCCGACATTTCGTGGCGCAAACTTTTCTTCGTCTCATCCCATCTTGCCGATAAAGAGCGTAATAGGGTTTGTGAGGAGGCGCGAGCAAAAAGGGGGAATGCCCGTCTGTAACTGGGTTAAATTCGTGAAAGAAACCGACTGCATAATCGTAAAAGCAGCGTGGCACATCGATTTTCAGCCGGGTTACGTATCCGATGGCGGCAGGTGTTTCTGACAGCTTTCTAATAGACATCGGGATTTGCAATGTTGGTGTAGGTAACGCGGTGTTGAAAATTCAGTGTTCGAGTGTTGTTATTCGAACGGAAATTTGTTACCGCGTGTTCTGTCTGAGGGAAATAAAATGCGGTTGAAATATGGAGGTCTTTATTGGGAAACGAACAGTTCTCGTTGTGCTTCTTAAATTTGCTACGTCGGTCGTCTTTGTTGTTTTAGAAACTGAACAGATTACACAAACGTGATTTGGTGAAAAACTGAGAGAAGAATTGCTAGTACAAAATGATGACAAATTGCTTAAAATGCAGTTATTGCATACAAAATAAACTCCTGGACAAAATTATTTTGCAATAGGAAACCTTTTCATTATTACTTTTATTTTTTTGAAATTTTAAGTCATTAGACATTTTATGTAGTTGGCTCAAGCTATCATCCGTCACTACTGATAAACAACTGCAATTGTTTGAAAGACGTAAAGGAACATTTTGCAATTATTTGTTAAAAAGACTTTTTATACTGTTTAAAGTAATTTAAAAAAAATAATATAAGCAATAAATTCGAATTTGTTAGTGATTTCTTTTAAATTTACAGAGGTTGCTTGAGGGATTCACTACAATCAGAACCGATTTGCAAAAAAAAAAAATTAAATTTAATGTCATTAATGGCCGGTTGCACCAATGTTTTAACGAAAACTTAAATTTAAGTTGTGTTTAGAATATTACAATTTAGGTAAATTTAATAAAATATCAGACACATTCTAATTGATACTTAAATGAAGCTTAAATGTCAAGTAGCTATCAGTCAGAATGTGATTGATATTATATTCGCTAAGCACAAAAGTCATAATTTAAATCTGACTTAAACTTAAATTCTGCTTAAAATATTGGTGCAACTGGGCATTAGGCTTCTCGTAGTGATTAATGCGATTCGTTTTGTTGTATGTCATAAGGTGTTGTGTCACATCTTAATTCTTAGTTAAACTAATCCACCCATTAATCCCTTCCAGAAACCGAGCCTAATACCCGGTTTCTTCACCTCCTGATAAATTTACCTGCCAGGTAATATCATCGGTAACTATTATTGATACAATGGTTTCCAAGGATAATACCTGGCAGATAAATTTATCAGGAGGTGAAGAATGATGAGATATTATAAACTGAATCATTATTATGTTATCCTAATCCAGTGACTTTCATGTGTATTGATGTACCATTTGTTATCAATAAGTCAGTTGGTGTATTTTTTCAACTCGCCGTTTAATTAATTAAAAGTATATTCTTCGGTCTTTTGAATTATTTCTTTCTTCGCCAATTTCATCAAACCATCTCAAAGAAATCGGGCAAAAGTGATTGAAACAATTTATGCAGTGCACTTAGAGTAGAAAAAATGAATCGTCCACGCAATTTAAGAGAAGATGAAGCAGTGAAAGCAGTAACTTTAGTTAACGAGGGACGTAGTCAGCTAAACGTTTCAAAGAACTTGGAAGTTACTGTCAAACTCCAGGACAAGGCTCTAAGAACTCCACAAATGTAAGAGATGAGCGACATCTTAAGCAAATTGCATTAAGAAACAGGCATTCTACCAGTTTAGAGCTAAGCAAAACTCTTGCAGAAGCTCGAAATGTAATAATTTCTGCAGAAGGCTTATGTAGGAGAAATGGAACAGTAGAAGACCAGCTGTACTATAGTCAAAATATTTCGGAGGGACCACTTGTTTGGAACTGTTGAAATGTGCGAGAAAGAAATACAAGCATGGTCGCAACGCCTTCCTATAGTCGACATCGACACCGCGCTGAGTTCTGCATTCAAACCCATTTCGTAGCGTTTCGTAATAATAATCAATAATCACTAATATCGTTTAGTAATTATTTTATATAAAATTTTAATTCACTGAGGGAATTAATGTTACATTTATTTACATACTGCCCTACCTTAAGCGCGTCAATCGAAGAGGCGGCCGGCGTTGTAAAAACACACTTAAGAAATGGAAACGCAATTTATTTATTATTACTGAAAAATAAAACAATGGATGACGATGATGTGATTATTTAAAGCAATTTTAAGGCGTATTTTTCGTCCTGTAATTATAATCGTCGGCTTATAATTTGAAAATACTTAAAAATGTAATTACTTACTTGGAGTGAAGTTATTTTTATAAATTAAATTAAAATGTTTATTGATCGGAATATATCGTATTAATTAAATCTGTAATTTGTAAGATCGATTTTTTCTAATACTTCGTGAAGAAGAACATGAACTCACGTAAACTGAAAGTTTTCAAAATTCATTTCCTTCCGCATGCGGAAATTTGTCAAATGGCTGTGAGACTTCCGGCAGGTCTTTTTACCTGTTTGCACAAGCCATTACGATCTGTTAATACGCATCATACGAATCAAACATATGTTCATTCACGACAGGGTTCATGCACAAGATCAAACCACATTTACATTCCTTAGTTACGCCAGCAGTTCTCAAATGGTTTGGCGAAAATCTGCCAATGCATTTTTCTCGAAAATTATTAGCTTTTTGTTAAGGACATATGAGTTCAGTCGTTGCCATTTATGGTGATGCATTGCAGGTTTAAATATTTATAAACAGTAAAAGAACACCCTATATATAGATATACACGTATTGTATACAAGCCCATTTATTACATAACCGTTACACTTACAAGTACTGACATTTGCCGATATATCATTACTGTGATGAAGTTAGGAACACTCATCTCCAAATGGTTGAAGGTCAAAAAATTTAATCGTCAATATCAAAGGTGCCGCCGCCAAGTGTCGCATCTGGGTTAATCTGTGCTCATACGCACTAGAGACCCTCTAGTCAGAATCAGCCATCTTCCAGCAAAAAAGTCCCGTCAGTGTCAAATTGTCAATTCTTTCTAACCTTGCTTACTCTTTCAGAGTGAAATTTCCATGGATTTAAAAATAATGGATGGCTAACATAAGGTGCTTTCTTTCGCTCACAAAATCGTGATCCAAACGTGATTTGATTCAAAATAAGACATTGTTTTCTTTGAATCTCTCTATTTTTAAAACTTGTTTGGATTGAATTATGATTATTTAACAAAATGAACAATTCTTCTTCGTGTGATTCTTCACATCTTCTTCTTCACTTACTTCTGTAAATGGGCACTTGATACTTAACTCTTACGAGTGGTTAGCTTATTCATTTATATCCATAAGCACTATTTAAAACAATGAAATTTGCTCTTTGGTTTTTAAATGTTGCGTGCACAAGAAAATTTGAAACGATTTTTCACGTTTCTAGTGCAAGGCCTTTTTTACATAAAATTTTTTGATATTACTTTTGATTTCTTGGTTACACAAATCTTCTAATCCTAAACTAGTCTAAGCAGACCGAAAATTTCAAGGATTGCATCTACTTTCTGGTTTGAACCCGTTTAAATCCATACTTATAAAATCGTCATTGGTACAAACAGTAAATATCAATTTTTAGATATTTTTAAATGCTTTTAAGTTGGTAGCGTACTGAAGATGGCAGCTTAGCTACCGAAATACGTTTCTACGGATATAAAATTATTGTGGGCGGAGATTAATTTTCAATTATTAATTACTTATAGTTACTTACGGAGTCATATTATTCACTGAATTAATAAAATATTCAATAATTCAAGTCGACTTTTATCCGATTAAAATTATTTTTAATCTTTGGCGGTCAATGGAAATTGCACAAAATTTTAACGTTTCACTATCGGTTGATAGCTTGGGCAAGTGACTATCAACCGATAGTGAAACCTTAAACATTTTTGCAATTTCCACAATGTTTGGCAAAGATTAAAAATAATTTTCATAAAATATTTAGGTTCAAAACGAAATTTGATTTTTGCAAATGTGTACATACTGGAGGCATTTGTAATTAAAACGTTTAAGAAAAAAAAGTTTAATAAAAGTCTTGTACTTTTAATAAGAAAAAATAAAAAGTTAGTTTCTCTATAGTAAGTAAATACGTTTCTACGCTTTTTTTGACGCAATACAAATGGCGGCTGATTATCGGCGCCTGCTTCACTTGTGTATATGGGTAATGTAGTACAGTTGTCAGTCCATAGTAAACGTCCTTGGAAATTTCAGCAAAAAAAAGTCTAGTCAGTGTCAAGTTAACAATATTATCTAACTTTGCTTGTTTATTTTTAATGTCAAATTCATGTGTTGGCGACAATCTACACATGCATTCTCTTTTATGCTGAACTACTTTTTGCTGAAATATGGCGGAACTAATTAAAAATGTACGCCATTCTGCCAGACTCATACTAGAGGGTCTCTAATATACACTATGTAAATACCTAGCGGTTTTTATAAATTTTCTATCAACTCTTAATGAGTTATTTTACAATAAAGCTAAAACTTGTCATCCAAATTTCTTGGCAAGAGTTGACACAAAAATTAAGAAAAAACACCCACAATAACGAAGTCGTCAGTAAATGTCTATGTGTCCTATGATAGATCAGTCTTTTTGCCCGCAAGTAAGTAGCAAATAATTTATGCTAAAATGAAAATTATCATTGTCACTGTTTTTAGAACATTTCACTAGTACTTTTTACAGTACTTTCGGTACTGATAGAGAGATCATGATCTGTCTTATACAACGTGTCTCAAAAAGGTTTTCATTTTATATTTTTTTCTGTGATACGATGAGCAAGAGTTTCATGAAGTGATCAGACAGTTGATGCAATGTTTGCGACGTACCGGTAGTTGTAGTAAAGTAAAAACATACAACAATATAACAGACACAAATTAGTATTAGTACAATAGTACAGCTGTAGTTCAATTATTATCTTTTTTCGATACGTATGGTTTTAAACAATTAATAGATGCATCTACTAGTATGTTAGAAGATATTTCAGATCACTGTTTAATTTATTGTACTGTAAATCTTACAATTACACGTGATTTTCCTATAGATAAAACTGTGTGCAATTATTCTTCTTTTGATATTCACGCATTAAAAGTGGATTTGGAATCTATACCGAGGGATAATATATAATATAATATACTTACTTATACGTTACGAAATAACGTCTTAAAAAGATTCAAAAAAACTAGAAAACTCCAACATAAAGTTTATTACAAAACCTTGCGTAATTGCGTTACGTATGCTATCGGAAAAGAGCAAAAGACATATTTGAATTCTTATTTTAATAACTTTAAAAAATTATGAAATTTTTTTAACAATTTCTGTTTAACTGAAAATGTTTATCCTGCTTGCTGGAAAGAAGGAATTATAGTCCCAGTACCTAAAACTTCACGTCCATCTGAATTTAAAGACTTAAGACCAATAAGTATACTTCCGGTTTTATATAAAGTTCTTGAAAAAGTTATTGATAAACAATTACGTTACTGTTTGGAATGTCACATATATTGCCTAACGCCCAATCTGGATTTAGACCTGGCTATAGTTGTAATACTGCGTTGTTGGCTATTGTCAATGATTTATTACGTAGTTTTTATCAGAGACTTTATACAGTCTTAATATTGCTTGATTATTCCATAGTTTATTACTGACAATTTTACATTACATTGGTTGAGGTAATGGAGCAATCGAGTTTTTCAGGCAGTATCTAACTGTGATTTTCGAATTCTAACTTCGGGTGTATCACAGGGCAGTATATGCGGACCTTTACCTTATATACCTTATATACCTGCGTTGTTGGCTATTGTCAATGATTTATTACGTAGTTTTTATCAGAGACTTTATACAGTCTTAATATTGCTTGATTATACCATAGTTTATTACTGACAATTTTACATTACATTGGTTGAGGTAATGGAGCAATCGAGTTTTTCAGGCAGTATCTAACAGTGATTTTCGAATTCTAACTTCGGGTGTATCACAGGGCAGTATATGCGGACCTTTACCTTATATTATTTACACTTCAGGATTTAGTAACTGCCTCCGACACTGCAAGCTTCACACCTACGCTGATGACAACCAGCTCTATTATCATTTCCATGCTCAGGATGTAGAGGTTAATATCAATGTAAATTTAGATATACAGTCGATTATTGATCTTTCAAGACGTCATGGCATAAAAATTAATTCTGAGAAATCTTCTATAATGCTTTTTGGCAATAAATACAAATCTTTTTTAGGTGACTATCTAGACCAGGCCTAATCATGCGAGGGGAATATGTCGGGGTATATTCTCCTTCTACCATCGCACAGGAAGTGCCAGTTCCCGCTTGACGCTCAGTCGCTTCAATTTCAACAACCAACGATATACAAAACATATGTAGATAATATTCTTTATGGAAAATGTTGTAGTGACGAGCAATATTATATCGTTTTACGCTCAACAGTTTACCGCAAATAATACATTCTGCATTACCTGTACTGTTTATAAAACACAAGTACTTAAATTCATAAATTTGGTTCATGTTTGTACTTCACGAGAGCCACACGTTGTATAACTTCTGTTGGTACACGATCGGCTGGCAGGCTGGCTCATTCTTATTGACGTTTCATTGACGACTGTGGAATAGTGGGAGATACTACAACGTGGCTCTTCTCGTATTTTATGCCCAGGCCTGATCTAGACCTAAAAATTAACGACACAATAATGCAATTTTCTCAGTCAGTTAAATATCTTGGATTATGGATTGACAACGAACTAAAATTCAAAACACATGTAAATAACTTACTGTATACATCGTTTCCAATTTAAAAAAATTTATATTCCAATCGTTTCATTCTTAGCACAAAAAGTAAATTACTCTTAACCAATTCTTTAATCCTTCCACGATTCGACTATTGTGATTGTGTATACGGTCCATGTTTGGATTCAGTTGATATTTTGCGTATCCAGCGTATTCAAAATTCTTATCTAAGATTCACATACGAAATTAAAAAAATTGAGCATGTTTCACACTGTTTAAGCGACTGCAAGTGGTGGAACATGTCTAACCGTCGACTACTCCACCATGCTAATTTATATTACAAAATTATTAAGGAAAAAACACCACCTTACTTATATAATAAAATTACCTTTCGTACGGATATGCATAACATCAACATACGTCATAAAAATGTAATTACTATTCCTGCACATAAAACTGCCAAATTTAGTCTTTAGTCTTTCTCGTATTGCATCGCAGCCTTCTGGAATTCCACAACAGAAAATTTTAAAACTATTTCGATTTCCTCTTTAAACGTGTATTTAAAGCGTATATGCGTGAGCAGCAGATAGACAGTTTCACCAGTTAATATACCGGGTGGAAAGTTTCAAACCCGACAATAGCAAAGTTGCATTGAGAACTAAGTTACTGTAGATTAATGCTCGCCATTTAAAGATACAAAAATGGTAATAATATGAAAGGAAAGAGAAAATTAAGGCCAATATTATCGTGTTAAAATTATTTATATTGCAGTAAAACTGTTGGAATGTAAATTAAATTTTCAAATTTCAAATGAAAAATGTAGTCGCCTTAGGCCCAGTTTTACAATGACGGTTTAACTTTGAGCTGAAGCTTAAATCCTTCACAACAATTGTTGAAATAATCGTTGCTAAGGGTTTAAACCTCAGCTCAAAGTTGAGCTGCAATTGTAAAACTGGACCTTAGTATGTCAGATTTGAAGTTTGCAACTCAATAACCAGCATTTTTTTTCTACAATAGGCTTCTGATTCAAAAAAAATTCAAAATAAAAGTTCATTCGTTTGCTCTCTTTGCTTCACAAAATACATTCCTACTTTCAAAAAATGATGGCAACTGAATTTGTGGAATTCATGTGGGATTTGTGAAAATATTCTTTACAGTTTTATGTTATATTGTATTCTTAAACAGTGTATAGTCGTGTGAAACTTATTTAATTCTTGTACAATTGAAATTTAAAACTGATTTAGTATCAAGTTTAAATTTATTGATTGATAGAATCAGAAACAACGGTATTTTTGTATTGTATGCTAAGACGCAGAATAAAGTTATCATTCTAATAAAGAAAGAATCGTTGTAACTTAAACGACAAGAGTACCTATTATTTAGCCGGTATAATTATTCATAATCATAATACTTTTTGACTGACGTATAAATTATTTTCCGTTAATTGAAAAGAACTAACAATTTCAAATCTGACATAGGCGACTAAATTTTTCATTTAAAATTTGCAAATTAAATTTTTATTCCGAATGTATTAATATTTAGGAATAATTTTAACACGATAATATTGGCCTTAATTTTCTCTTTCCTTTCATACCATTACCATTTTTGTACCTTTAAATGGCGAGCAGTAATCTACGGGTTTAAAACTTTCCACCCGGTATATATTTTTTCTTTTCTCTAGCTGCCTTTTCTTCTTTCTTCTTTAATTCCTTTTCATCTTTCTTATTTCTTTCAAAGTTTATTTCATTTCTTTTTTGTTTAAATGCTTTGCATTATGCATTATGTATTTCTTTTTTTTCATATCTTTTATTGGTTTTGACATTAAAACACAGACGGCTTAATACCAGTCTGAGTCAAAACCCTTTTACCCCATGCATATTATTCATATTGTATACTTTATTATAATTTTTTTACGGGTTAATAAATGCCTATTATTATTGTATGTGCATGTGAAAGAAATGGAGCAGATCGTATTGCCGTCGCGTTCGCACTTTATAGATTTTCAAAAATCTTCAATTACCTCTCTGCGTTATTTGTTCTCGTTGAATTTCTATTTTCTTTCGAAAAGTCACTATTCCCAGTGAACGGCAAAGTACCACTATTCACTTAAAAGTAGATATGTCCAGCAAAATGCAATGTTAGTTAGGATTTGCTTCTTTTATTATTTAGTTAATTACATGGTTGTTGATAGTCAGACGTCATAATAATTTTGCTTTGATTTTGGAAGTTACTGTATTACTTGAATTAGTAAAGTTAGCTTTTGCAAAGTCACTGTAGCATTGATTAAAATCTAATAAAACAGTTTAAAAAGGAGCATTTTTCAATCAAAACTAAATAAGGGACTTTTTTTGTGTAGTGGAAGAACTACACATATTAATAAATGGATTAAAATGTATATAGAAAAATAGTCAAGTTTCCACATTAAAACGATATATTAAACTCTGAAATAAATCATCAAATCGTTTGATATTTTTTCTAGAAAATCACTTTCACGGAACTTCAGTTTCAGACTTCTGTAAGCGTGCTCCTCATTTAAACTGATCAAAAATAGAAATCATGAGGCTTAGGATGTTTAGGTCGTTGTTATGGTTAAGAAGTACGAAGAGCAGTGAGTACATGGCTATGTAGTACGAGGACCAATCAAGAGCGTGCGTTGTATGAGCAACCAAGGGAATGTCATAAAAACATTTTGAATAAAGAACAGCGCTGAAAAATACTCAGCAATAGGATCTCTTCTGTATACCATAAAATATAAATAGTAATTATGTTTTCTATTCGACATACGACTTGACATTTCCGAAACTGGAAAATGATTTGACAAAAAAAAGACTGCATTTAACTGGCCTCTTAAAGGAGCGCTAACTTTATATGAACATTGTTCCAAGAAAAGTATATGGGGAATGTTGTCCGGCCCTGCTTGGGGCTTCTTCAGCAGGGCTGAAACAGCTGTCCAAGCTGCTCGAGGTTTTCGCTGCAATCAAAAACGATTTGCACAAAATTTTTCTAAAAATTTTCATTATGCTTTGACAGCAAGCATGGCCGCCTTGCAAGGGGGACTTACTAGGAGCAAATCCCGCTTCAATTTGTCTACCCTACTGCAACGTCAGGTCAAAAAGCGATAGTAAGATGTCGCTATTTTATCTGTTCATCTTTTTTTATAATTTATATGAAAATTTCCAGTAGCTAGAATTACAGTCGACGTCTTGATTGACAGTGACGACCAAAATTTAATGCTGGAGACTGTACGTATCAAACGATTTTATCAAAACTATTGTAATTCTAAATTCACATCTCAGTTTGTAGAAGCAGTACAAGCCATGGAACTGTTCTCATCTCACACGACATGTAAGTAATAAACCCCAAAATTTGATTATTATTTTTGAGTGTGCACAAGGCGGGGAGGGTAGGATATGGACAGATTGTACTCGGAGATTGGAGTGGATGGAGATCATCCGTCCAGTGCATGGTACCGCATATCGCGAGGAGAGCACGTCGTGATTGTGGTTTATCGATTGATTTAAAACGAATGTTTAGACGTTTAGAGTATGTAGTATAATCGAATGCGCTGTTGACACAAGAGCGTTTCAACGGTACTCGGTGACACGGACTGGCATCCGAAGAATGCAGCAGACCGAGTGCTGGACCCTACATAAGTGCCCCTACACCATGGCTGTTCTTTCCAATTTATGTTACTGTTACTCGGAGAAAGAATCCACTGACAATCGTATTGAACCAACTAATGTATATCACGTTCGCCTAAGTAACACGAAATCTAGTGTACGTAAGCATCTGCGAATAAATAATTGACAAGCAAATACAATTAATTTTGTTGGCGGATAGGAGGTGTGGTTGGTGCCCGACTTTTAATTTGTTTAGAAAAAAAAAAGTACAACAGCGTGAGTGAAGCGCGCTTATACTGCCTTGTTAAGCTGAGCATCCACTAGGGCGGTCGGTTAGAGCGGTGCGGCACGGTTCCCAAACGAAATGCATATAAATCAATTGGGGCGCGTTCATTAGGGCGGGAGCGAGGCGCGGAATAGTGCCTATGGTTTACATGCATTTAGTTTTGGCGCCGCTCAGACCGACCGCCCTAGTGGAGGGTCAGCTTTAAGCATAGAAGTCATATCTACATTTCGCACATTTGCGACGTCATAAAGCCTACATGCTTGGCTTATGACGTGTTCATGACCTACATGTGCTGGCTTATTCGATTCTGCTTTTAGCTAGCACCTTTTAGCAAATGTAAAATTCAATTTTTAGTGAAATATTCAAATTTGGTAGAATAATGAATTAAACTAAATGAGGAACATCTCAAAGCAACATTTTTTGTCAGATACGATTTCTCTTCTTAGGCCCGTATGGCACGTTAATATTTCTTGTATAAAATTTGTGAGAAACTGCCAGAGAAGCATCGAATTAAACAATAAACATTCACCACGGTAACCTATCTCCGTCACGTTATAACAAATTTACGGTGCATCGAAACACGCACAAGAGAGCAGACTTTATGAATTGATTGTGTGACTGCTACAGTTGCAATCTACATTTAACAAAAGTGTCACATACGACAAAATTAAATTTACGGAGGTTACCAGCGCTGCTGAACATGCAGGCAACATTGTGCCTACCTAACAGCATTTATTCTACACGGAATTCTACGTAAAAGCGGTTCAGTGCATCGTGAATGAGAACGGATATTCGTCGTAAACAAGAATGTTAAAAAACGTTATGTGCAGGCTAACGAAACAAAATCTAAAAAGGACTAGGAGCAGAATCAAGAAAACATGATTAACCGCAAAATAAAAACAATTCGGTTAACGTCAGTGAAATTTGACCACATAAAAATTAAATTACGTGCTGTGGTAAATGATTCAAAGTTCAAACTGTATGCGATTAATAATAAACAGCTGTGAAAGCTGTGATATAAATAATAAATTACAAAAATCTTTAGAAATTAGTGATAATGTTGCAAAGTCTCTAAAAGTACAGAATCCTATTTTTCCAAAATTATATTGTATTCCTAAAATTCATAAACCAAATATTCCTCTCAGACCTATTGTTTCCACTATTGGCTCTCCTTTATATTTTTTGTCTAAATTTATTTCAAAAATTATTAATAATGTTACATGTAAATCTAAATTTTTTGTAAAAAATTCTTTTGAGTTGGTTAAAAAAATTAAAAACATTGTTGTACCAAATGATAATATTCTTCTTTCTCTTGATGTAGTTTCTTTGTTCACTAATATTCCAAAATTTATTTATTGCGAATAAATTGGGCAAGTCGTTTTTGGTCTGCAGTGGGAATGTCGAGCTACGTTTCTGCTGAAGAAGCCCCAAGCAGGGCTGAAACAGCTGTCCAGAGGCTGCTCGAGGTTCTCACTGCAATCAAAAACGATTTGCACAAAATTTTCTAAAATAATTTTATAGAAATGTAATAACAAATAATAACTTTATGTTTTGATACTTCTTATTTTACATTTAATGATAAATTTTATAAACAGACTTTTGGTACAGCAATGGGATTATGCAAAAATTAGAAAAAAGTATCATTAATTCGTTACCTTTTAATTTAACTTTATATTATAGATATGTTGACGATATTTTATTAATTTTACCTCATGATAAAGTTGATTATATTTTAAATAAATTTAATTCCCTTCATAATAGGTTACAATTTACTGTAGAAAAAGAAAATAATAATTCCATAAGTTTTTTAGATGTAAATATTATCAGACAAAATGGTAATTTAATAACAAATTGGTATCATAAACCTACATGGTCAGGTAAATATATTAACTTTAATTTCTATCAACCAAAAAGTCAGAAAATTTCAACTATTATTAGTTTAACTGATCGTGCAGTATTACTTCCAGACAAATTATTTGTAACTGAAAATTTAGATTTAATTAATAAAATTCTTATTCAAAATTCTTACCCTGAAAAGCTTATTGACTCAGTAATAAATAATCGTTTAAAGCATTTAAAAAATGTTAATATATGTAACAATTAACAAAAAAAAATTAGGAAATAAATACATATCATTACCTTATATAGAACCTTTATATGATTCTTTTAACATTATTTTTACTAATTTAAAAACAAAAACACCTAAATTTCAAACTCCAAATGTAGTTTATCAGGTAAATTGTCAAAGTTGTAACTCAGCTTATATAGGTGAAACTAGCCAACATTTTAAAAAAAGGTTAGATCAGCATAAATATTATATCCAAAAAAAGAATGAGAGTCATTCAATGTTATTAGAACATTCACTTATAACTAAACATATTTTTGATTTTGAAAATGCTAAAATTCTTTATCAGGAGTCTAACACGTTTAAACGTAGATTTATTGAAATGTGTAAAATAAAAATGTGTAATAATTCAATTAATAAAAGAACAGAATTTGCAAATTTGAATGATATATTGTGTAGTTTTCTAAGTTCATTAAATGAGACATAATAATCGGAAACTTCCCTGTTTATTTTTTAGAAAAAACTATATTATTATCTATTTTTTTTAGTTTATTATTGTTAAAATTGTTGTAATTTTTGTTACAATAATTTATTTGCGTACTCTAGTTAGGTTTTACCAGGATTTCCCTAACTCTTGCAGTAAATATTGGAGTATATGTTAAGACGGGCGTGGCCGCATCAGTAATGATATTCTTGGTTACAAGTTATACCTTTGCTGATAATTTTTTTTTATCTCTAACAATCTCTTCACAATTATTTAAAAAAAAATTAGTAGGCTAAATTGTTTATATTTTCCGTTATTCACTTTTGATAAAGCAAATAATTATATTTGCGCAACGTCAAGTAAGTCATTAATTTACCCTTTTAGCTCGTTTTAAAAAGTTTTTTTTTTTATTTGTTTCATAATCTCTGCAATTCTACGAGCAAGAATACCCAAAAATTAACGATATAAATATAATTAAATGCGGAAAATGAAGACAATAAACGAATTGTAAAACATTTTCAGAAAATTAGGAAGAATGCAATTAAATCTTATTAAAAAAAATGTTTTAAATTAGAATATGTGAAAATATCTACATGTAGATGCACGGAAATATTACAATAATCTAAGATATATGAGTCACATAAAAAATTTAAATAACCATAAAAATGTGAAGCGAGGTAGGAATTATCTATCGTTAACGTAAAGTATCGTACGTTCAAATGAATTCTCGATTCATTCATTCCTTTTCCTCGTCAGAGCAGGCCGTGTTCTCATTTCAATAGGTTGCTTAAGTACATGAATTTTGACAGATGCCAAAATCTGACATGAGAAATATTATCACAATTCCACATTAGTAATCTGCCTGTATTGTCAAATCGAAGGAGTACCCACGTACGACCGACTTTGGTATAAATAATGTACAAATGCGGCCCTTGAAAATTGGTACACTAGGAATTGACATAAATGTCAAAAATTCGAAATTCTGTAATGCCTAAATCAAACCTTCCTGTATCAATTTGATGACATTTGACAAATTCAGAGCAGGATTTAGCGTAATTTGAGTAACGTTTAGAGACTTCAGATTTAGGTTCAGTTTACACCACCAAAACTTTGTAATTATTTGTAAAGTGTACCGGTTTTTAAAGGCCCACTGCTGCAGTCGAGTTTATGGTTTTAGTACACTGACACCACTGTGTACTAAAACCATAAACTTGAAATTAAAAATAAAATAAACAAGACCGTTTCATTTCACGTGTACATTCCACACAGAATATCACCCTAACTCGCCTACTCTGACGAAGAAACCGAGTGAATTCATTATAAGCTATGATCTTTTCGTAAAGTTGGCGATACACACAAGAGTGAGACGACAGTTGTCAACGAATTATCAGTGACCAATTCCAAAATGAATTTCAATAATAAAAATTTTGTGTTATATTTTTATAAGTTGAAAAGGCAGAGTGAAAATTTGACATTTGTTTAAATAATAATTGGACAGCCGTTAGTTCTGCAAATCTTTTGAAGGAAAAACTTTAAAATCGTAGTAAACCTATTTTAATTAGGAATTTAATTGAATGCACAGTGTTTCCTGGAGGTAGTAAAGAACGATACACACTGTGAAGAAACCAAAAATTCTGCATGAAACCATCTGAAAGAAAGATTAGATTAATTTCGTGATTAGGCGCGAGTACAAGTCGAACGAGATGTAAATGTGAATTTTCTTTGACTTCTGACAGAGCATGTTAAATTACACTTGCTGATATTGTAATCTTGCGTTGCTGTTTGTAGATTTTATTTAATACAATTGAAACGCTTTGTCTTTTCTACAAATTTAATTTCCCTTTACACACGACCGGTTTCGTGAAAAAGACATTCTCAAGTATGCGTATTCTGTAAATTAAAGAATATTAAAACTAGTTGTATTACAAATATTAAATTTGTAAACTTACGTAATATATTATTATAAATCTTATTTTTGTATTATAAATATATAGATAATATAAATGTTAAAAATAATATTGTGGAATTTTTTTTTTTATACGACAGTTTTATATTTATAAACGAAACTATTAGTTACCGAAATTTGTTTAATTTTCTTAGAAGTACTGATTAATTTAAATTATATTTGAAAATGCACACAATTTCCAATTAATGGATTCAAAGAAATTATCTGTATTGGAAATAGATTGTTCATTAATGATATTATTTTTATGAAAATGACAATTTAAATAAATGTCTAAATTTTCTGCAATATTTAATTTGTTATTTTTAGGAAGAACATGAAATAATTTTGTATTCGATATAGGTTCAAATTCATGTACGTGTAAAGTGTCAGCTAAATGTTTAGCAAAACTTGAATCTAAATGATTTAACCTTAAAGATATAAATGTTCATTTATACGAATACTTAAACTTCTCCCTGTTCACCCATACATATTTTGCATTACAAGAGTTACAGGTTAAAGAATAAACCCCATTTTTAGAGAAATTATCTAAAGAATCTTTGTTATTTGAGAAAATATCATGAAAATTTAATTTAGTATTAAATGAGATATTAACTCCTATAGATCTAAGGTATTTTTTGATTTTGATAGATAGTAAACCAACATAAGAAAGAGAAACAAATATTTTTGAGGAATTTTTAATTAATGGATAAATATTATTAATTTATTTTTAATAAGACTATAAAGTTATATATATAGGTTTTACAATCTAATAAATTCATAGGAATAGAAAATGAGGTTAACTAACTTTATCGAGGCTAAATGATTTAATAAAGATATAGTCCTTGACATGCCAAACAATTTTTCTTAAAAGTAAATTCGGCTAAGTAAAGCATTTTTAACGCGCTTGCATTGCAAATTCCAAAATTTACAAATTGATTAGTACCTTAAAATATTCTCGCATGCATTCGGTAAAGTCGCAGTTTCGCATATCTTTTGATGCTTTTTATTACGGCAATTTTTTGTGTTTTTACAACGGCGGCCGCTGTAACGCGTTTACATCAGCGTGCTGCAGTTACGAAAAATTTGACAAACGAAGATAGATTTTTGATTCATAAAAACGCATATTAAGATCGTAACGGCACTTACAAATAATGAAAAGAGATATGTTACTCTTGTCCGCGGAAACGAACATAGGGCCCAGACAATTGTAATAAACGATATCAGTGATTTTTATTACGAAACGCTGGAGAATGAGTTTAAATGCGGGTCTCTTTTTATGATCGGCGCTATGTGTGGGCACACCCATTGAATACAGAGGAAGGCGTCAATGACCTGGCTAAATGTTTCTCTCTCGCACATTTCAGCAGTTTCAAACAAGTGGAACCTCCGAATTTTTTTGGCTATGAATCGGTAGCCACCCGAAAATACGCGCAGAAGGTAGCATTTCACGTATTTATACTGAGGTTATTTTATTTGCACATAGTTAAAGAATACCCTGTATATCAATCGTAACAAGCATAACAATCAATATGAAATGCTTACAAAATAGACCAAAATATCTCCCAAAACAGTATATCCTCCTTTGTCTTGTTTGACAATTGCACGGACATTGATATGATACTCATAGCAGTTTACACATGATAAGTATGTAAAATATATTTTTTTACATATTTATTATATGGTCTACATACATACAGACCTAAAATTGAGTGAGTGTGAGTTCCTTAAATAAATTGGAAGGAAATACATTGTCAAGTAAATTTTAACAGATTTTTGTTACGCTTTCTTGTAGCCTAGCAAAACTGCAACGTGAAACATCTTGTCGGGACTGTCACCTAATTAATTTAAGCGACAATAAATCATCGTCACGGCTCACACCACGCGTACTCGGAAAAAGCAGCAGACCGTTGTGCCCGACAATGAAACAATAGGCCGGGGTGCTTTTTCGCGTCGTTTTTTACACTTTTGTTCTCATTTGTGTAAATGTAAATTGTTTTCGTGAACGTTCTACGTTTTTCATGAAATATGGATAATCGGCCAAAGAAATCGTAACGTGGTGCCGCATTCCCACATTCGCCTGAGGGAAAATGTCAAGATGATAATTTGCGAAAATTTTTCGAGTTTGTCGAGATTTTATTGCGCATTGTGAGATAACAAATAGAAAGGTTCGAGTCGATTGAAATAGGAGAGGAAAAAACTAATCGAATATAAGTGATTTATTTGCGCTTGACTTTAATAGGAACGTAAGCGTGAATGCAGTTTCTTTTTAGAAAGTATTGATGTCAGTGCAGTTTTACATACCTGGTAACTTCCGAGTAAATAAAAAGCTAATTATTTTTTTAAGTACACAATGGAGGTTACTATGTGTAATAAATTGACAAGTTATTATAGGAAATTAGATGGTAGGTGTAGCTAGAGTTATTTACAGAGAAGAAGAAACAAAATAAATTCTTCTTATGTTATTATCGGATAGCAAAATTATCAAAATAAATTAATACGCGTTTTTGAACTCAATATCTATATCAGTACGATGTCGATTTTCAAAACGTATCAGGGTGGGTCATTGGTATCGATTTCTTCAATAGCTCCTTAACTATTAATTATAAAAGAAAATTTCTTATACAAAAGTTATCGCCCATGACGAGTTCTATCTTAACAAATTACTTGCACATATGCAGCGTGTTCCATAAGTGACTTATCTAGCAAAGTTATACTTTTTTAAATGAAATGTAACAGATTTCGATAGATCAACAACTATAGCTCTAAATAGAAGCATTTTCGTAATCTACAGCTATTCAGTTGAATTAAAGAGCTAAAATGTAGAGGTACTTTATTCATAATCTGCGGCTAAAAAAGTATCTTTAGTGTACCTACCTAATTATAAATATCGTATGGAATAATTTCTATGAATAATAGCAACATTTTTTATGTACATTTGAACAGAGACAATTGGCTGTATATTTTAACACATTCGAATAGCTCCTTAAATTCTGTTTTTAACATGTGGAACTTGTTTTGGTCTAAAGCTTACAGTTTTCGAGAGAGCTGTACTTAGAGTTATAACTTCTGCCAAGAACCACATGTTAAGAAAATAAACAAATGAAAAGGGCATAATTACGTTTTTCTATTAAATTTTCTACTAAAATTCATTGTTAAAAATATACCATGTAAGTATTTTAGTTTAAGACGTTGATGCAGTGCGCTTTTTAACCGTTCTCTAAAGTGAATTTCTGGCAACATGTTTATCTTGGTAATATCAGTAAGTAGTTTTGATAGCAGAAGAAAATCGGAAAAACGGAAATACGACAGCATAACAGCAAAAGGGCTAGTAACAAATATATAATTAACATTCATTCATTAGCGCTAGCAAGATAGATAATAATTTGCAATTAAAATTGCTGTTAACAGTGTCACTAACAAAAAGCGGAAATAAATTTGAAGGATGTATGACATGTGTTATTAACATTGTTAGAACAATAATGTTAATGTTATTTCTAATCTTATTATAAATAATAAATAATAAATATTATTGAAATTGCTATCAACAATGTTACTGAAACTTTTTCTCTAATTAACCTTCATAATCAAACATCCAAAAAGAATTCCTTTCACGAATATTTCCGTTTCTGTTTATCCTTGTAAATTGCATCCTGCTAGGTCCACAGTTCTACAAATATTACGTTTACGGATCTCTTCTACTTGTTTAATATTATTTTTCTTATACCACTCCTTCTTGAAGCTTTGAAACTTGTGAAACTGTACACCTATAAACAGAAGACTAACAAACTAGGGAGAAATTAGGTCATAACGATAAAAAAATCGGCAGCGCATATAGTTTCTCGAAAAAAAAACGAAATGTTATCGATATTATTATAGAAAAATTTTGTGCAAATCGTGGGGACTCATTAGGAGCAAATCCCGCTTCAATTTGTCTATCCTACTGCAATGTTAGGTCAAAAAGCGATAGTAAGATGTCGCTATTTTAGATATTATTATAATAAAGTTAAGAAAAATGTTATTAACATGTTAATGAGAAAAATGATAGAGGATATGTTAACAGCAAATATTATTAACAAAAATTATTCTCAACATGTTCGTCACTTTTCTTTTGTATTTCTTCACATGTTAATCGCAAGTGTCAACAATGTTGCTAAGAGAAATATGTTTTCAGCCCCAGTTTTTAACATTTGTGCTATTAACATGTTAACTCCGGCGAACAGCTTGCTTTAGACGTCACTTCGTCAACGCATTGTGTTGAGTTTAATCGTCTTCGTCTAATGAGAGTTTTCTCATCCACATCAACTGAAATACGTTATACACACCATTATAAGCGTCTTCTTCTCAGAACTCAATAAAAATTTATAAAAAATTTCAGATTATTTGCAGTCTAGACTTAAAAGAAGAAAATTATTTAATTTAAGCTTTCGATTCATCTACTGGGTGGCTGTCTTACGAAACACGCACCACCCTTCGGAAAAATTTCAAATTAAAAAACAATTCAAATGTTACTGTTATTTTATAGTATTTGCAAACTAGTCTTACATATTTTTTGAATTCTAAAATCGGATTATTAATAATAGAATTACAACATGATGCGTTTTTCGTAAGGCATCTGGTATTACCTATAATGACCTCAATTTGACCATAGAATGGCCTTCCCAGAGCCTTGCCTTATGCTCTATCTATCATTTTTATGATTACGAGTATTGGGCTATTGGAGGTAACAGAGTGATAAATATTAAATAATATTCATTTTCTTAGATCTGAGCATAGTATTATACAAGCAGTGGAAGAAATTAAAGATGCCCAAACACCTAGGAGCGGTAGTGTATATGCCATTTATTGCTGTACTCATATTAAAAAAATAAATATATATTAAATCATATTGGTTCACTTGAAAGCTGTGAATCTGTATAATTTAGAAGTGTCAATGTAAAGTGGTGCACATTTCATTTGAAAAACGCTGTTATTTTAAGACTCTTTCATTCTTGTGATCTTGGGATTAGTCAAACTTTGGAATCTAGAGAGAATAAAACGAAGAGAATTGCAAATAATTCCCTCATTGACCGTTAAGGGGAATCATCTTGTTTCTCCAATCAACGAATAAATCCACTTAATTCTCATGTTATTATGTTGTTTGGAAAAGCTCTCTTAATTTAATCTTCTCATATTACATCGATATTTCTTCCTAATACACAACAATATGCCAAGGTTTCATGTTGTTTACTAAACATGAGAAACAACCCAACTTATCTGTAATAGCGATGTTTTGCTTTCTATAAAAGCGGTGTTTAATTAATCGAAGAGTCTTTTTTTTACTTGTAAATCAACCTTATTTAAACTTTGTTTATTTTCTTAAATACAATTATTTCTCTTAAGAATCTCATAATGAACTCGTGAATGATTGTATGTTTTACTAAATTAACGGTTTTACGGCCCATTATTGCATTCTTTCTTGCACTTTTCACTGTAATCAGGCAGTCAAGAGTCGTATAATAAATTTGCACATTAATGTCATCGATTAATAACCACCATTAATTTGCTTTCTCTTGGCTATTTTTACTTAAATACAAAATATTAAGCAAGCCCTAGATCAAGACTAGTGCTGTATAATCGATCAAACTCGGCAAGAAATATGAGCAGGATTAGATGAAAATTATATTACTTCACGTGCGCTGACTTTAGTTGAGTTCAGGGGTGAACAATTGGCTGTTGAACTCAATGGCACGCTAAACTGATCCATGTATAGTCATACTTTTTAGTAATGTCTCCCCTACAAATTTTTAATTTCGGCTTGATGCCTTCTGACCATTAAAATTTGTAAAGAGACTCGCAAATCAGAAAGTAGATAAGAAAATACAAAATAAATACCTAACATAAAATTCAACGCGTACTTGTTTGCCTGCTAGCTAGTGACTTAAAATTTTATTGGAGAGACATTACTTTTAATTATGACATAGCAACGATAAGACGAAATTTCAAAAAAAATTATATTTTTCTTGCGACATACAGCACGTTAACATCACTGTAATTATTTTCATATTTTCTAAATTTTTAATTAATTATTTGACGATTTAACGTTATAGGAGTATAATTTTTTTAATAACTATTCCAATACGCTTTTCAATATCGTTGAAATGGTTTGTCGTTTATTAAAATTAATAGGAGTAAAAAAGATAACTGAAAAAATCTCTTCTGTAATATACCGAGAATTTAAAATCAATTTTAATTTAATTAATTAAGCAGTTAATTAATAAAGTACTGTTTCTTTTTTAAATACCATAAAGGGTGGCTTCGGAAATAAGAGCTTATGTCGTATCTTGATTCATCCCTCATAATTTTCAATCATTTTTGACAATTAACGAATCTGTCTAACCTTCACATTTAAAGTAACCATTGTCTGAAATGTAATAACGATCTTTAAAAAATAAATTTGTTGTAGAAATAAAAAATAGTCTGGTGGAGTCAAATCTACAGACTTTGGAAGAAATTCCAGAGCACATCTCAAACTGATAAGTCTGTTAACATAAAATTCCCGTAAATATGTCAGTGTCTCGGGTGTAGTATGAGGCATCGAGTTATACCTCTGGAGGACGCCATGCTATACAACGTGTATTACTGAAAAACTGAATTTGTATAGCAAAACGAACGGAGTGTAGATTATCCGCACTTTGTCACACACATGTTGTGCTCTTTATTTTTGCCATACAAGAGACAAGAGAGGGGAGCGCGCGCCCGAAAATCGGCTCGTTTTCTGCTCGCATTTTACTCCTCCAGTACTCCAGCAGTGGCTCCGTCTTGTTGGAAAAAAAAAACGAATTTCATCATGTAACTGATTGACAAATGGCTCTAGGATAAGTTCTCGATACCTCTGAGTCTTTATCGTTGTATTAAAAATATTATTATTATTATTATTATTATTATTATTATTATTTCTTTATGAGAACATTTATTATCATTATTAAAAAAAAAATTATTATTATTATTATATTATTATTATTATTATTATTATTATTTGGTTCAAGTGTCCAACGGAACACCAGTTTTAATGAACCGCATTTCCTATTTCCAAAATTGTGCAATTAAATATGTCCAATGATTGCTCAACACAGTTATAATTATAAATAATTTGCTTAAGCGGAGAACTCATTCCTGTATTTGTTCTGACATTGGGTGCATAAAATACGTTTCTTATTTTGGAATTAGGTCTACCAAATCTAAGACTAATTCTAGAAAGTAGGATGGGACAGTCGTGTATGTTATGTATCACCTTAAACAGGAAAATTATCGAATGTTCAACACGTCTTGAGGCTAACGATGTCAGATTAAATCGTTGCAGAAGGAGGTCTTGAGGATAACCTCTAGGTGGATAGGTCCCATCAGCTAGATACGCAGCTACTTTTAAGAACTTACGCTGCACCCGTTCAAGTGAGGAAATGTAAACATTGCGTATGGGAGACCAGATTAACAATGCATACTCCAGACGAGATCTGACATACGTCGAAGTTTTAAGGTATTAAAATCTGAGAACTCTCTTCCGTTTCTAATGATGAAGCCTAAGTACTTAAAGGCAGTTTGAACAATATAATCAATATGGTTACTGAAAGTAAGTTTAGGATCAAATATTACACCAAGATCTCGGAAAGTATCGGGTCTAACAAGTGCTGTACCATCAATTTTGTATGTTGTTTCAAGAGGTTTTTTCTTCCTAGTGAAAGTCATTACATTACATTTCGAGACATTTAATGGAAGATTGTTTTCCCTGCACCATTCGTACACTGCATCAAGGTTCTTCTGTAGATGAATAGACTCCTCTACTGAGTTTATATTACGATAGATTTTTAAATCATCAGCATACATTAAAAACGAAGTATCAAGGCTATCCGAAATATCATTGATAAAAATGCTAAACAGCAGAGGGCCCAACACAGATCCTATAATATGGGGCCAATTATACCTTTTCGAGAGACAGAATTTATTTGAACTTGTCAGCTAACAAATGCCAAAACTGACATTTTAAAATACATGAATGGTGCTAAGACATGAATTTTATTTTTCACAGCCACCCCTTATGGTATTTTTAAAAAAACACATAGTACAATTAAACTTTCACTGTAAAGTACACTCGTGGTCATCAAAATCGGTACTCCTACAGGAATTTTATAACAATTGCTCATATTCAAAAGAACGTGATTAATATCTTGATTATTTATTTGATTTATACAGGTGATTCAAACCATTTGATGTGTGAAGGCCGACTTAGATTGTGATTTTGGCGTCTGAAACCTGCGCTTTTGAGTAAACACAGCGGTACAGGGCATAGCCGTAAATAGCAAAAATTATGTTAAGTCAAACAAAAACAAAAAGCTAAATCAGTGAAACTAAACTTTTCCACGATTTATATGCACCTACGGATAAAGTAATTTTTTTTTCAAAAGTTATAAATTATCACCAATTATTCTTTGCCTCATTTACAAAAGAATTCTGGCAGTTTAAAAACACTCCAGACGTCGGGCCTATTTGTACCGGAGTTATTTGCTTTGCAAGACTAATTATATTTATTAAGAGCCGTGCAGAAAATTTATAGGCCAGAAGCACTTTTTTACTTCAAAGCGAAGGATAAAGGCATATCGTCATTTTTTTACGATTTTCTCGGTAAAATATTTTGCGTTGCGGCTGTGCCTATTTTCGGCTTCGGCGAATCTGCTTTCAGTTTATTCTCAGTGTATAATAACAATCAATGGAGAGATGTTATACATCATACTATTTCTATCGCGACCGGGTATTTTATTTTTGTCAAGCTGACGTTAAACAAAGGGACATTTATTATACGAAGCGGTTAGAAGCGTTGAAATATTTACATAATCAAAAGTTTAAACAGAAAAGGCAATTCAGTCACGTCGATTCTTAGAATTGTTGATTCAAGAGAATGATTTATAAACAACGCTAGCAAAAGTGATTATTTTTATTAACACATCGAACTCACTACATTTATTCAATAAATAATATTTTTAAGATTACATTTTATAAAATTTACTTGATTTACTTAATTAGACCCGTTTGACTGCAAGCGATAAATGGCGGAACAGTTCAAATAAATACTTTAATTTACTAAAGTCAGCTTTAAATTGTCCAATTTACATAAATTTAAAAAATATTTACACTTTTTGAGAAAGAGAAGAGAAATAGTACCTAAATGTTTTATACAAACTAGAAACATTATACTTAATTATTTATTGCAGGAAATTTGGAATTCAAATTTATGAAGCCAATTAAGGAGCCAAATAAAGCATTCTTTAATCCAGAAATTTTTCCTTTTCAAGTTCTACTGCGTGACTGTAACTGTTCAATAACTGTATCTGTAAGATATCTTACCTTGAACGGTAATTATCGAATTAATAAACCCTTAACTAAAACTTAATCGTTTTCCAGAAAAATTAATTAAAAATTGTACCCAAAATCCATCCAAGTTCACTGAGGAACTAGGCTCGTTCGAACACCTAGGATTTTAATCAAATTAAAATGCTGGATTTTTGGAGGAAATTGATGTTTAAACGATTCCTTGGAGATACAATCGACGCATCCCTAGCGATTTCCAAATATACTTAACATTTTTTAACACTATCTCTCTACGTAATTATCAGAGAGGGGAGTTTTTACTGGATTGCAACGGTGTCGTTCAATACATGGGAGCGACTAAAAGAAGTAAATCAATGTAACGTTCCCAGTAAGGCCACATAAACACCCATATACACAGTTTTGTTATAAACAATTTAACTTTAAAATTCTTAATGTTTAAATTTAATTAAAATGTACTAACAGTGTGTTAATCTAATCTAATAATTTAAGTTCATATCGTATAGTTCTAAATAAGTACTAAATAATTATGAAATACTGACCAATAAAAAAAGAGTCTTATTACTCATTTATAATGTTGACTCTTTCTCTTCGAGTGATATGTTGGGTGTGTCAGTTTCGTGTCAGTTATATTACCCAGAGCGCGCTCTTTCTTATTCCTGAACGGGCCACAGCACACGATAATTCACGATCCTTGGGAGGGAATTTTAAAATAATAATGATGACATGATGAAGACATAACTTGTTTAAGATGAGATGAACAGTTTTAATAAATTAATATACGTCATTTATGTGTAAATTGGAATAAAGAATGTTTAATATATTTTGGAGGAAAATGTTCACGAATTCCAACTCGAAAGTACAGTACCCGAAAAAAGTAATGTCTCCTCCATAAAATGCAAATGTTCGGGCTAAGCTGTCGAGACTCACATTACAGCAAGCCAATCCAAGCATTGGGAGCAGGTAATCCCGCTTGCGAAATGTATTTAATCTGCCTGAGATAAATTCGAAACGTGCGATTGCTAAATTCTGTAAATATAATTATAAAACAAAGTGTTATTTGTTTGGTAAAGTCATACATTTTTGGCTATGCAATACATGCAAAATAAAAGTAAATTTTTAATGATTTTATAAAAATTCAGTTCAACAAAACGATTCTCATATGGTAATTAATTATTAATTAAAAAAATTATTTCAATATTTGAGAATTAGAATTTTTCAAAGATTTATTTCGGCCTTTAACTTGTATTTAAGGAGTAATATTCATTTAATATTTTATTGTTTTATTTTTAAGTTGTAAAGGTTCAGTGTTCATTTCAAATATAAATTGTTTTGGATTGTGTCATAGTTCGTTTTGTGAATTTTATTTTGCCAGGAGCAAATGAAATACTGAGTTAAATTATTTTAAATTAGGGATACACAAAACTAAATAGAATAAGTTGATGTGACATCATCGATAATTTTTAAAACCAATAATACAATTTTTCTCTGGAATCCTGTACTGTAGCTGTTTCTGATTATGGCCATCAAGCGTGTTTATATTTTTATCTCGGAATTAAAAACGAAAAATGTGGTTCGATAAAATTGTTACAATACAACGCTTTGTTTTACAATTATATTTATGGAAGCTGGCAGTCTAACGTTTCGAATACCTCTCAGACACATTTCGTAAGAGGGATTACCTGCTCGCAATGCTTGGCCGCCTCCCTGTAATGTGGGTCTCGACAGCCTAGCCCGAACATTTGCATTTTATGGAGGAGACATTCCTTTTTTCTGGCAGTGTACAGGCTGACTACGCGAGAATTCCTACCTCCTTTTATTTTAGATTTTAGGAAAACATGCTTAATACAAAAGTTAAAGGGACTAATTCGAAGTTTCACTGTGTGCTCACAGAAAACAGTGGATGGTCGGATAAACGACATATAAACTAAACTTAGGTTTTTTTTTCAATGGAACACCCTGTATATTATTACGTATTTCGATTCTAAATTAAATTCTAATGGCACTACATATGTAATAAAACTAATAATATAGATGGTGTCTATAAAATAATTTCTGCTTAATTTTTTATTTTTTGATTTTAGAAAGAAAAAAGAAAAGAAGTCGTACAATTTATTTCAGTACTGCTATAGATATTCACAAAAAACAACTGAGTGTCGGACACCCAAAAAAATTAACGAAGTTTTGATTTTAAATAAAATAACATTGAATAAAATTTTACCATCAACATATTAAATCGATTTAGATTTCTAAAAATTAACATTTAAGGTAGAAACAAAAAATAATTCGGAAAAATAACTGAAAATTTAACGTAAAACATATTTAAAGCGTTCTCAATTTTTTTTACGCAAAATGTAAAAGTTTTTAATATATTTTGAATCATATCTCTTGTATAGATGGGAGTTTTCTACTTCTAAAATTCAAAAATAAAATAAATTAAATAGGAATTATTTTATAGACACCTTCTACATTATTAGTTTTATTATATACGTAGTCCCAGTAGATAATTTAGAATCGAAAATCGTAATTATATGTGTATAGGGTGTTCCATTAAAAAAAAAACTTTAGTTCATATCTCGTTTATCCGACCATAAATTGTTTTTCTGTGAGCACATAGTGAAACTTTCAATTAGTCCCTATAAGTTTTGTATTAAACATTTTTTCTTGAAATCAAAAATAAAGGAGTTAAAGGGGGTAGGAATTCTCGCGTAATCACCCTGTACATGCAATCAACTCCTTTATTATAAAGAACTACGGTTGAATTCTTGGCTTTCGGTTAGAACCACATGTCTCTGATTTCTTCTAGAAGAACTATATTAATTAGTACTTGATTGTTCTATTGACTCTAATTATTGTTAATTTTGGAATCTCGATTTCAACGCAAAAAATATCTTTATAGAAGTAATGTTAAATTACTAACAATATTGAACTTGAATTTTTTTTCCGAAAATATATTCAATTGCTAGTATTATTTATTGTCCTCATTAACAACGCATATTTTTAATTTAATATTTAATTCTAAGTTTTAATTAATATTTTTTGTAGAAACATAATTAGTGTTACAGCTTATTTATATGAGGACATATTCATTCATAACAAAAACTTTTACAAAATTAAATTTTATTAACACATTGATAAAATTCCACTTGGAAAAGATTTAGTAACATAGTTCGAAATTTATTGACAAACATTTAAATATTTTCTAATTTATTTGAAAATATTTTCTTCTATTATTATTTTCTCGTTATTGTCATTGTTGCAAACATTTCTAACATTCATTCTTCCGACAAACATTTCAATTTTATAATCAGTACAAGTGTAATTTCAATGTTTCGTTTCTTTTGCCTATTTCTATGGTAAACTTACAATTCACGTAAATAAATGATTCAAAACGCTTTCAAAGTATTTTTCAAACATCGACAATATTCTGTCACTCCCGGCTCGGATCTGACCTGTCACAAGCTAATTTTTGTTTCCAGCCGCGATATTCTCTTAAACAATTTTTAGAGGAACAGAAAGAGAAGATATGTTTGCTTCCTCTTTCGTTACCTCCCCCACAATTGATAGTGGGAGAAATCCGTCCACGCCTCATGAAAATAATTCATGAAAAACATGCAAAACGCGCGAATTCATAACTACATTACATATACATATTTTTGAAAGCTGTTTTCGCGGTTTTGTTAATAAAACTTCAATCTACAAAGTGACCAACGCGTTTTCGAAAATATGAACTGGAAGTATATTTAATTTGACTGTAAAGTTCAACTACGATTTTTAAATTTTAATTATTTTTTTTTCTAATTAACAACTAATCGTAGCCAATCGAATATCTGATAATGTCTCACCGTCCCACTTTCTACGAGGCACATTTTACTTGTTTCTGTCAGCAGCTGTGATACGGAAAGATCTTTTTCAAGACTTAAAGAACTTCTAAACGCAAAGAGAATCAATTTACGGAGAAATAGGTAATTGATAACTAATCTAACTTTTAACAATGACATTTTTGATTTTAGTAAGCCTAAATTCCGAGAATCTACGACTATACATGTATTGCAGCGGACTGTAATATATGAATACGTAAAGAACCTCGGCATAGCGCTTCGTCGAGTAGGCTGGCCAACTATGCGTGCTTTCGTCATCCCGTAAAAATTCCTCTGACTGGTAATTATCTTAATTCTTGTTTCAAACTAATTCGATTAGCCTACTTAAGAAAAGTTTAATTATTTATAGCTTAGGGACTAAATCACAGAAACATTTTTTTTTTTTTGCGAATGCTTGATAGCATCTTTTTGGGTACAGAGAATGCTCATCTACTTTCAACGAAACAATCGCACAAATATCATACGTGGACTGCTGGAAAATTTTCTGGAATCTAGTAGGTCTAGAATTGTTAGTGTTTATCAACTGTCATATTTGATAAATTTGACGTTTTTCGCCTATAATTCTATTGACAGTTCCTATCCAAGTGAACTAGTTTTGTTTGTACAGCATTTGAGAAAAAGTAATTTTGTGTGAACGTGAAAATTTCGCGTGAAAATTTTTGTGCCATAATTTTTTACGATTTCAAATGAGGTCTAACGCCGAAACAATGCCTCGATCGGCTTCATTTGGCTTTTGGAGATGAAGCACCATCAAAGAGCAGTGTTTATAATTGATTTCCCCGAATTCCAGCGTGGACGTACTTCTCTCAGTGACGAATTTCGTGAAGGTCGTCCATCAACATCTGTTGTTGCCACTAATGTAGATGCTGTGCGTGAAATGCTTGAGCGAGATCGACATGTGACATACCGTGAGATTCAAGCATCCTTACGCATTGACATGAAAGCAATACACCAGATTTTACATGATCATTTGAACGTACGAAAGCAACAGAAGAGCAAAAGCAGGGTCGTGTCAAATGGTGCGAAGAAATGTTCAAGAAATTCAATGGAGGTCGTTCAAATTAAGTTTATAACATCGTTACTGGTGACGAAACGTGGATCTATTCGTAAGAGCCAGAGAGTAAACAACAATCTACCGTTTGGGTATTTCAAAATGAACCAAAACCAACAAAAGTTGTCCGTTCACGCAGTGCTGCGAAGCAAATGATTGCTTGTTTCTTTAGTTTAACTGGACATGTAGCAACCGTGGCTTTAGAGGATCGAAAATCCGTGAATGCTGATTGGTATACTACAATTTGTTTGCCGGAAGTCATCGATCAAATAAGAAGAAAAATCGAAATCGACGAATTATTCTCCATCATGACAACGCCAGCTCTCACTCAGCCCGTCAAACAGTTGATTTTTTGTTCAACAAAAATGTTGAATTAATGACTCATTGTCCATATTCACCTGATTTATCACCTAACGATTTCTTTTTGTTCCCAAATATCAAAAATAAAATGCGTGGTGGAAGACGTGCTTTAGAAATTGGTTCGAGCGTATGCAAAAATGTATTGACGTCAAAGGCGAATACTTCGAAAAACAATGATACCATTTACCAAATTTCATATGCGTCTTTTCATACCGTTTCCAGAAACTTTTCCAGCAGCCCACGTATTAACTGAAAATAATTAATCGCATTAAGGCGGTCCCACTGGTTTAGTTAATGTAGGTGTACGCGCACCTGAACACATTTATCGGTTGTAAATTCAAATAAACGTGGTGTATTTCTCAGGCAGTACCGTAATATGACCCTATGGAAAATTCTTAATTTCTTCTAATTGATTAAATATTTTCCCCCAATCTTCAGTAGTTTCAGATTAGATAATCTTTTTAGTGTTAGACTGTATTTTGAACCTAGTTTTGAATATAAATCTAATTTTGTTATTGTATATTTTAACATTTTAATCATCTCCCCAGTTAATTAATTTTTGTTTGTGTTCGTTTGAATTTGCTGTGTCCGCTTTTACTTAGCTCTGTACGTAACCTTCTTGTCTTAATCGTTAGTGGGAGAATGTATAGAATAATTATGACATGTTAAACTTCTTCAGAGTAGCGCACAGCAACAAAACTGGTGTCTTGAAACGTTGGTTTATTAAGCAGTGCGATACACCAGTAGCGGAATTCAGAAATTTCAGGAAACCAAATTATTAGACACTTTGGACAAAGTTGTTTATCCGTATAAGTACGACGTATACGTTACTGTGATACATTTAGCTCCTCCCACTCTTCGTATCTTTCTATGAATGCACGAATCTTGACATATACACGGTGTAAAAACCGTAACGATACGTTTAATTTATCGCGGTTAGGCGTATCGTAGAAATTTGGATTTTGCTTACGTTTTCGCTAGGAACATACAAGAAACTAGTATAGATATCCAAAACTTAAACTTTGTCATTTTTATACTCAATGTTTTGTAAGAATACGTTTTTAACACTCATACGAACCTGTTAAATGTCCGATGTAATACATTAACCGAAATACATTGCCCTAATTGAAAATCTCAAAGTCGTAAACGTATACGTATAGATTTACGTATACGTGATACGAATACGTCTACGCAATGTTTGAATGTTTGCCCAAAGTGTCTATAGGCGCTTTTTCGTGATACAACGGTTTGAATACGGTTGGTTCATTGGTTTGAACCGTTTTAAACTGTAACGTTAATGTTTCGTACAACACGAGAATGCAATGGTTTGAAACATAAACTTCGGTGTCTTTCGGTTTTGCGGCAATTAGCATCCATTTGAAAGTTTACTTAAGTTCGGACAGACTATTTTGGTTTTTAACAACCGTATATCATTTTTATGTCTACTCTGACGGCAAGAAAGAAATTCGATTACGTTTACGCTTACACGTCTTATTTCAGAAAGATGTACACGATGCACATCCATCAACAATTCTATCTGTCATCTAACCTAAATTAATTCGCGCGTTTAATCCTCCACAAATTTACGAACTCGTTTCAAACCGAGCTCCCAGCACGGTTCAAACAAGCTTCAAATATTTTGAACTACTTGCATGTGTGACGTCACTAAATGTATTGGTTTTATATTAAATTATTAGTAAATAAAACCCGTCGCAGTTCATTATCGCCAATTAGATTATTTTGAATGGAAAAAAAGTCTTTTTCAAAGACACATCGAAATACTGACATTTAATTCAATCAGATATACAAAGCGTTATTTCATAAAATTATGAGTTGCTGTAGTTTGAATATTTTCAAGTATATTATTTGAAGTTATTCTTAATGGTGTAGGTAAAAAGGCGTTTAAAGATGAAACTTTTGCAAAAAAATCACAATTTTCCAACGTCATTTGTTCAGACGATTTTTAAATTTGTTTGAAGTACAACAACAGTGATTATTTGTTTCAAAGGTTGAATAACGTAAAAATGGTTTACATTAGACCGTATGTGTGGTACATACAGTCACACTAAAATTCAGTTCGGAACCCCAAATTGTAAAAATATATACGATGTTCCATTAAAAATAACACAGTGACGTAATGCTCCTAGCAAAGGGAACACACTGTGTACACCAAACTAATTTCAATTTCAAAATATACTCACTATGATAAGAAGGGACTTTTATTTGAAAGTTTTTTGTAAAATAAGTAACTAGAGAGGTATGAAGGAAGCCGCATTGAGTGCAACACTGTGTGTATAGAAACTTTGCTGTTAATTATTGTAATTAGATGAAGATAGATGAGACAAAAATTTGTTGTGAGACTATAGTTTATTAAGCTTGACATTTCAATTTTCCTCAGGTTGTGACCGAAATGTATAGCTTCAATAAAAGCTATAAAGCAGATTTAAATATGTATAAGAAAATCTGTGGAGCAGTTCTGAATAAGTGTAGTTGCTGTTCTTCAGTTTCGTGGTTTTATTTGCTGTTAATAGTTTCTTGAGTTTATTTCATGACTGCCCTTGATCACAATAAGTTTTGCTGTCTCGGTATAAATAATACGTAAAATTCTTTTCCAGACTTTCTTGTCCGCTGGTGTACCATAAAGTTTGCAATTATTTTCATCAGTAACAATACTACTCGTACAACCTTAATTCTTTACGTCATTTGTATTCTTTATGCGTTGTTTATATTCTTTACATATTGTTTATAGTTTTTACGCATTCTTTACACGAAACGCTAAAAAATCTTTATGCGAAAACGGCCAGCCCTGACTTGGGTGCAATGGCCAGGGAACGAACAATTTAAACAGTGGCGTAGCTGTAGGTGTCGGAAGAATTGCAAAGCCTGACCAAGTCCAAGAAATTTCTGTTAATACGACAGCTATTCTTCTATAACTTACATTTCTAAGTAACAGTATGACTAAGTATATCAGCCAAAACCAAGATTAAGTAGTCTTGCTTTAGTTGACATAGAAACTAAAGGAATTCAGAAAAATTTTGTGCAAATCGTTTTTGATTGCAGTGAGAACCTCGAGCAGCCTCTGGACAGCTGTTTCAGCCCTGCTTGGGGCTTCTTCAGCAGAAACGTAGCTCGACATTCCCACTGCAGACCAAACACGACTTGCCCAATTTATTCGCAAATGCGATGTAAGAATGATGAACATATAAAATAGCGACATCTTACTATCGCTTTTTGACCTAACATTGCAGTAGGATAGACAAATTGAAGCGGGATTTGCTCCTAATGAGTCCCCCATGCAAGGCGGCCATGCTTGCTGTCAAAGCATAATGAAAGATTTTAGAAAAATTTTGTGCAAATCGTTTTTGATTGCAGTGAGAACCTCGAGCAGCCTCTGGACAGCTGTTTCAGCCCTGCTTGGGGCTTCTTCAGCAGAAACGTAGCTCGACATTCCCACTGCAGACCAAAAACGACTTGCCCAATTTATTCGCAAATGCGATGTAAGAATGATGAACATATAAAATAGCGACATCTTACTATCGCTTTTTGACCTAACATTGCAGTAGGATAGACAAATTGAAGCGGGATTTGCTCCTAATGAGTCCCCCATGCAAGGCGGCCATGCTTGCTGTCAAAGCATAATGAAAGATTTTAGAAAAATTTTGTGAAAATCGTTTTTGATTGCAGTGAGAACCTCGAGCAGCCTCTTCATCATTCTTACATCGCATTTGCGAATAAATTGGGCAAGTCGTTTTTGGTCTGCAGTGGGAATGTCGAGCTACGTTTCTGCTGAAGAAGCCCCAAGCAGGGCTGAAACAGCTGTCCAGAGGCTGCTCGAGGTTCTCACTGCAATCAAAAACGATTTGCACAAAATTTTTCTAAAATCTTTCATTATGCTTTGACAGCAAGCATGGCCGCCTTGCATGGGGGACTCATTAGGAGCAAATCCCGCTTCAATTTGTCTATCCTACTGCAATGTTAGGTCAAAAAGCGATAGTAAGATGTCGCTATTTTATATGTTCATCATTCTTACATCGCATTTGCGAATAAATTGGGCAAGTCGTTTTTGGTCTGCAGTGGGAATGTCGAGCTACGTTTCTGCTGAAGAAGCCCCAAGCAGGGCTGAAACAGCTGTCCAGAGGCTGCTCGAGGTTCTCACTGCAATCAAAAACGATTTGCACAAAATTTTTCTAAAATCTTTCATTATGCTTTGACAGCAAGCATGGCCGCCTTGCATGGGGGACTCATTAGGAGCAAATCCCGCTTCAATTTGTCTATCCTACTGCAATGTTAGGTCAAAAAGCGATAGTAAGATGTCGCTATTTTATATGTTTAAAGGAATTCAGTAAAGAAAGTACAGTCCATTCCAATTTATCGTTTCTCAAAAATCTTGCTTTTTGAGTGTAAATATATGCATGGTGTTTCAGAAGGGAGCTTTAATGTGGTAGTAGTAGAGACCATTTTTAGTAAAAATATACTTAATAAATACTTGTGAAATTCTGAAAGGTTACGTTTAAAGTTCACGTGTAAGCAACCAGAGCGCGTGTACCTCTAAAACAATTGAAAAATCACTGAATTCTGAAACGCCTGAATATGACATTTTTGATAGTTGTAACAAGATACTTTTCGGTGCTTAAAAGTCTTTGTAATAAGCAAATTAGGGACATTCGAACGGGCACAGGCAGAATAAATGAATTTTGTCAAACTAAAGACTGTAGTGTTAAATTCTGTTGGAATATTCCTATTTGAAATATAAACCTATTTAATAGTTCCCCATGCAACACTTATCAGCTAGCAACAAAGATAATGACATTCTTGACCGGCAACGAACATGAATCTTGTCAAATCTGTAGTGTTAAATTCTAAAGGAATAATGCCATTTATTTAAACTGTACAAATATTTATATTTGATTTTACTATTTTTTTAAATTAGTATACAGGGTAGGTCAAAAAAACACAAAACAGAGCGAATATCTCCCAAGAAAATGTTTGTTTGAAAAATCGGAAAAACAGGTCGCTTCATAATCCAAGGAGGAAATTATACCCAACTGTTTTCATCATTCTCCTCCCTTCTCTCTCTTTCAATAAAAAATATGGTTACGTAATCCAAAGTATGATAACCCATGTGAAAGTTAATTTTAATAGTAATTCAATGAGTGAAATGAAATTACTTAAAGATGTTGAAAACTGACTGAAATAGCTCAAAATAAAGTTGTATTATTAAAAGTTAGGTTCCATCATTAGGAACTTTTTACAATTAAAAGAACAAATGCTAATAGTAGAAAAACTATAGAAACGAATAATAATAAATACATAAATAAAAATTAAATTTTTACGTTGCTAACCTTGTTATTAGTTATTATAGTCAGTATCCAATATCTTTACGTAATGGCCAGTTGTATAAAAGCAGTTTACCACGCAGTCAAGTTAATTGCGCGGTTACGCAATATCATTGGTGGAAATTTTTAGTTTCATTCATTGATATTGCTTGAGTGCTTGATTCGCTTGATCTGTGGTTAACTACGTTTTATCCAACTGGCCCTAAGTCATTTCGCCAAATGAATTACTATTAAAATTAGCTTTAATATGAGTTGTCACACGTTGGATTACGTAACCATATTTTTCCGCAGAAGGGCGCTAATATCGAATTTTCGGGTTTTTATAATTACATTACCGAATTCTCTTTAAAATTACCTTTTCAATCATATTCCACTCATGGTATATTCCGTACTTAAATTCTATTGGTTAGAGATCTGGAAGGGAGAGAAATGATGTATGACAACTGAGTATAGAATAAAAAAGCGTCCCCCTGAGATTATAAATCGACCTCTTTTTGTATTTGTTCAAACAAACAAACACATAAACATGTTTTTAGGAGATATTCGCTCTGTTTCGACTTCGTTAGCCTAACCTGTATACTAATTAAAAAAAAACTACAAGCAAATATAAATATTTGTACAGTTTAAACATATGATATTATTCCTTTAGAATTTAACGCTATAGTTTTTACAAAATTTGTGTTCGTTGTCGTCAAGAATGTCATTATCTTTGTTGACAGTTGGCAAGCGTCGCATGGGGAACTATTAAATAGGTTTATGGTTGCCCCACGCTGTAGGTGAGACTGTTGTATATTGGGACAAGTTCTATACTGGGACGATTCAAATTTTCCGCCAATGGTAACACGAAGAATTCTCATTAAATTAGGGCATCATCTATACCCATTGTCCACCACTGATAACCAAATTATCTCGTCGCCAACTTTTTTGTTTGTCTGATTTGAAAGTGCTGAATTTTTTTAAAATTTTTTTTTAATTGGACAGTCGACCGGTTGTTATTGGTATTGTGGCGCGCCACCCGGCTTACTACGTCAAGCTCAAGGCGTCAAGAAGTCGGTTCGTTATGCGTCATTGGCTGCCACGCCACCGGGGCCTACATCGAACAGACTAGACTTTTCCGGCGATGGAACGAACGAGAAGGCAGCCAAGGATAAAATGGGCCGCAGTTGACTCAGGAGTCAGTCGAGTTCTAACTAGCGACCGTCGAAATTAGATTTTAGTGTGTAAATAAATTGTTACAAATAAATTAGTTTGTAAGCAGTATTAAATTACGGTTAAGTTTTTACCGAGTGTTTTATTCGTTTAAATAAATAAATTTAAACCCTAGAAACGTAACAGTGGTGTCGGTGTGCGGGTTTGTGCAAATAAATAAACAACTTAAAGTAAATTAAATTTAATCAGATTATTAAATAAGTACAGTATCGGAAAAAAAACAATGGCTACGAGAAAAGTGTTGTTGAAAGACTTAAAAGTGGCCGAATTAAAAACCGAATTGGAAGAACGAGAGTTAGAAACCGGTGGTTTGAAAGGTGCCCTTCAACAGCGTCTCCGATGCAATTTGGTGACAGCTGGTGAAGATCCAGAGACGTTCCTTTTAGAAATTTCGTGTGGTCCCGCCGATTTTAATAAAATCTTGAAGGACGAACTTCGAGAACAATCCAGAAATTTGGACGAGAAGTTTTCAAGAACAGTCTGGAAATTTAGAGAAAAAGCTTCTAGAACAATCTGGAAATTTCAAAGACGAACTTCGAGAACAATCTGTAAACTTCAAAGACGAGTTGCAAATTAAATTGATGGAACAATCCAGAAATTTAGAGGAGAAGCTTCTAGAACAATCTGGAAATTTCGACAAATTACAGAATAAATTGTTGGAACAATCTAGAGACTTAGACGAGAAAATTCGAGAGCAATCCAGAAATTTCGAAGAGAAATTTCTAGAACAAACAAAAGGACTCGAAGATAAACTAGTGGTAAAAATATCGGAAGAAACAAGGAACCTGCAAGAAAATGTGGAAGAAATAATATTCCAGCAGGAAAACACAATCAAAAATCTGGAACAATTCATGGCGGGGTTGCGAGTGTTCGGGGATCAGCCACCAGTAGAAACACTAGAAAATAATGAAATCCGAATTGTGGAAGGACCAGCAGAAAACTCGAAATGGAAAATAAAACCACCAACGTTCGATGGAAAGTCTTCTTGGCCCAACTACTTCAAACAGTTCGAAGCAGCAGCAAAGGTGAACAGATGGACGGCCAGCGAAAAAGCCACTTCGTTAATTGTGGCCTTAAGAGGGCACGCTATCGATGTGCTACAGACGATGCCGCCAGAGGAACAAGAAGACTTCGACAAGCTGGTGAATAGGATGGAAATGCGTTACGGACAGGCTCATCTGACCGAGGTATACCATGCGCAGTTGAGGAATCGCTGTCAGAAATCCGGAGAAAGTCTTCAGGAATTCGAAGCGGACGTAGCGCGACTGGCCCAGTTGGCATATCCCACAGCTCCTGTTGAATTTCTCAAATGTTTGACGGTGCAGACCTTCATAGATGGAATCCGTGACCCAGACAATCAGCAGGCATTGAGAATGACCCATCCGAGGACGTCCAAGAACGCATTGGCTTATGTCTTGGAATTTGAAGCGGCGAGACGAGTCTCAAGAGGGCATGTCAAGGTGCGAGCGGCTACGGACTTCCAAGAGGAAGAATCCGCTAACGCAAAGGTGGGATCTGCTATAAAGGAGCGATCCAGGGAGTATGCCACCGCCGAGGATGTTCGCCGCATTGTGGAACAGGTCTTCAAGCAGAAGAAGCCGCTGGTGTGGCCAGAAGGAAGGACATGTTCGCAGGCGATGTCCAAAGCCCAGACAGGATCCAAGAAAGCCACAGTTAAACTAAGCCGGGTCGGTGCAGAGGGGCAAACGTCGATCCGTATTCAAAGGCCCCCAAAGACGAAAGCCAACCAAGTAATATCCCTACGGCAGTTAACCAGCAGTGTCTTCGTGGATGTTACCATTGATGACATTCCTCACACCATGTTATTGGATACGGGTGCAACGAAGACCATCCTAAGCCCGACGTCATTAAGTCATCTGGACGCACCGAGCCGACCAAGTGGAGACTGAAAACTGCAACTGGAACATCAGCAACTGTCCACGGTGAAGTAGAGGTTATCATCACAATTGGTTCAACTCCAATAAAACACCGTGCACTGGTAGCAGACATAGAGGACGAGGTAATTTTGGGCATGGACGTCATATGTGCCCACGGGTTTCAATTGGACGTAAAGCGTGGCGTGATGGCGGTCGATAATGAGGAGTTGGTTCTACATCAACGAGGAGACGTGGCCGCCCGAGTAGTCCTCTCTGAAGACGTTGTATTACCCAGCAGGACTGAGGTTATCGTCGACGCAAAACTGAACGGTGTTTTTCAAGATGGGCAAGTCATTATGGTTGAACCTAATACTGATGATCAGAAGATTGGAAGAGGAGTCCTCGTTGGGAAAATGTTGTTGGCGGCGAAGAAGGAAGTATCTGTCCGCCTGATGAACGTCAATTGTTTCTCTGTGAATATCAAGAAAGGAACAATCTTGGGAAGCTGCACCATGGTGTCCTCCATCTCCCGGCAACTTGAAACAAACGTGCCAGAAGCGAAAGTCCCAAAGAAATTATGGGAAATGGTTATGTCTGCAGCCCAGGAATTCCTGATCTCCAGACCAGAAGACAAAAGCAAAGAATCTGATCGGCCGCTATCAAGATGTATTTGAGGTAGAAAATGGATCCAAGGGAAGAACTAATGTCGTGAAACACAAAATAGAGACTGGAGAAGAAAGATCTATCCGTCAAGCTCCAAGGCGATTACCGTTGGCGAAGCGTGAGGAAGCGGAACGCATTATTCGTGAGATGGAAAAGGATAATGTAATAGAACCATCAAGCAGCCCGTGGGCGTCACCAGTAGTGCTTGTGAAGAAGAAGGATGGGTCCACCAGGTTCTGTGTAGACTACCGGTTACTCAACAATGTCACCAAGGACAGCTATCCCCTGTCACGGATTGATGATACCCTGGACACCCTGGCCGGCTCAAAGATCTTCTCAACTTTGGACTTGAAGAGTGGATATTGGCAAGTGGAGCTGGCGCCTGAAGATCGAGAAAAGACGGCGTTTTCCATTGGTATGGGTCTGTGGCAGTTCACAGTCATGCCATTCGGGTTATGTAATGCCCCAGCGACATTCGAGAGGTTAATGGAGACGGATTCTAAAAGGTCTCTCCTGGACAACGTGCATGGTGTACCTTGACGACATAATTGTCGTGGGAAAGACGTTCGACGACCACCTAAGGAATCTGGAAGGAGTGTTCCAGCGGCTTCGCGGAACTGGACTAAAGCTTAGCCTCAAGAAGTGCCACCTGTTCCAGAAGGAAGTGAATTACCTTGGGCACATTGTTAATGGAAACGGAATCGCCGTAGACCCTGTGAAGATTCAGGTGGTGAAAGACTGGCCAACTCCCAGAAATAAACACCAAATAAGGAGTTTCCTTGGCCTGTTCACTTACTATCGGCGCTACGTTCCTGGATTTGCAGACATTGCTAAGCCGTTGACAAAACTCACTGAAGAAGGTCGTCCATTTGAATGGGACCAACAGTGTCAAATTGGCTTTGAACAACTAAAGCAGTACTTGATTAGTGCTCCTATTCCGAGTTATCCTCTCCCGGAAGGTAAATTCGTCGTGGACACAGATGCTAGCAACGTTGGGATTGGTGGCGTACTCTCCCAGATACAAGAGGGGCAAGAGAAGGTGATCGGCTACTTCAGTAAAGTCCTATCAAAGCCGGAACGAAACTATTGCGTCACAAGAAGGGAATTGCTAGCCGTCGTAAAAACGATAGAACACTTCTACAAGTACTTGTATGGTAGACGCTTCCTGCTGAGGACCGACCATGCCGCTCTAAAATGGCTTCTCCGTTTCAAGAACGCAGAAGGGCAAGTTGCACGATGGATCGAACAACTTCAGGAGTACGATTTTGAAATTCAGCATCGGGCAGGAACTAGCCATCGAAATGCCGATGCTTTGTCGAGAAGACCCTGTGCCGAAGACTGTAAGCACTGTAGTCGTTTGGACGAGAAAGTAGCCACGACTGCAAGGACAGCCATTGTTGACGACAAATGGCAAGGCGAAGAACTGCGAAGAGAACAGGAGAACGACCCGGATTTGAAATTAGTGCTAGAGTGGAAAAGCAGGAATGCGAGGCCTACCTGGGAAGAGGTAGCACCATGTGCACCGTCCGTAAAATTATACTGGGCGCAGTGGGACTCCATAGTGTTGGATCGTGGTCTTCTGAGACGAAGCATAGAGAATCAGGAAGGCATGGAACAGAAGACACAGTTACTAATCCCCAAGAATAGGGTGCCAGAAGTTCTGAGGGAACTTCACGATGGAACTTCGGGAGGGCATCTGGGAGTTAAGAAGACTATGGAGAAGGTGCGCGAAAGATTTTACTGGGTGAACAGTAAGGAAGACGTGAAGGATTGGTGCAGAAAGTGTGCAGTCTGCACAGCCAGTAACGGTCCCCATAGGCGGGGCAAGGCCCCCATGAGACAATACAACGTTGGAAGTCCTTTCGAGAGAGTTGCCATCGATGTAACCGGCCCGTTTCCAGAAACGAATGGTGGAAACAAGTACATCGTCGTGGTAATGGACTACTTTAGCAAGTGGGTTGAAGCTTACGCCCTACCTAACCAAGAGGCAGTCACTATTGCGGAAGTCCTTGTTAGGGAATGGATCAGTCGGTATGGTGCACCTATGGAACTGCATTCAGACCAAGGAAGAAACTTTGAATCGGCCTTGTTCAAGAACGTGTGTACTCTGCTCGGCGTACAAAAAACTAGAACAACTGCACTCCACCCACAGTCGGACGGAATGGTGGAAAGGTTCAACAGAACCATCAACCGACATTTGTCCAAGGTCGTTTCCGATCATCAGAGGGACTGGGACACGTACATTCCCCTTGTTCCTAATGGCATACCGCTCGTCCGTTCATGAGACAACAGGGGAGACTCCGGCGAAAGTGGTATTCGGGCGAGAGCCGAGACTGCCCTGCGACCTGAAGTTTGGTGTGAAGCCTGGCGAGGTCTCTGCCGACGAAGATTACGTGAGCAAATTACGCAGGAAAATGGACGACATCCACAACCAAGTGCGTCACAATATACAGACGGCCAGCGATCGGATGAAGGAGCACTATGACATCAACGCTCAACACGGGGGATCCAACCTGGAGCACTGGTCTGGTTTTATAACCCCCAAATACGTCGAGGCCTGTCCCCAAAACTGCAGACCTCTTGGGAAGGTCCTTACAAAGTGATGAAACGGATCAACGACGTCGTTTACCGCATCAAGAAGGTCCCCCATGGGGCAAACCCAAAGTAATCCACTTCAACCGGATAGCTCCTTACCATGGAGAAGCAGATGAAGGGACAGTAAAAAATGGCGCAAGTTTCCGAAGTGAACTTCGAAACCTTCATGTCTCATCACGCTGAAGGAAGTAAGGCATGGTTTGGAGTGACCACGGAGAAGCAACAAGATCTCTTTAAAGTGCCACGTGCATTATTTAGTCACTAAGAAGACATCAAGCGGTAAACCCTCAAAGTATGTGGAGAGCCCTATATAGCCTGAGGAGACAGCTAATAGACAACCAGCAGATGAAGTTAGCCATCCCCAAATTGGGCTGCGGATTGGACGGACTAGACTGGAGAGTAATTCGAAGCATGCTGGAAGTCATCTTTCACAGAACGGGAATTGAAGTCCTAGTCTGCAGCCACCACCCACAGGCAATAGTCAGCAACAGCAAAACCGTGGACTGCAACTTCTTCCAGACGGGAAACTGCAAGAAGGGGCCAGCATGTAGATTCCGACACCCTCCTTCAAGACTATCACCAGGAACATTTCGAGACGAAACGTTTTTAAGAAGGGGGCAGTGTGGCGCGCCACCCGGCTTACTACGTCAAGCTGAAGGCGTCAAGAAGTCGGTTCGTTATGCGTCATTGGCTGCCACGTCACCGGGGCCTACATCGAACAGACTAGACCGTCGAAGTTAGATTTTAGTGTATAAATAAATTGTTACAAATAAATTAGTTCGTAAGCATTATTAAATTACGGTTAAGTTTTTACCGAGTGTTTTATTCGTTTAAATAAATAAATTTAAACCCTAGAAACGTAACAGTATTGAATAAAATTCAGTTGTGATTATTCGTATATATGTTTCTTAAAGTGTTTTAAAGGTAATTTTGAGAATTTAGTGTTCTAATTTAAAGTTTTGCTGAACATAGAGGTCATAATCTAAAATGCGCGCACCGTTGTATACTGGGACAAAACTGTGTGGTTCATAGTGGGGCACAACATTACGTGGTACATAATGGAATTGCATACATGGGCCCGTAATAAATAAGGATTTTAGTCATATCAGTTATTATATAAGATTGGGTTATAATCGTTGATTGAGTTATTAATGCTAGATCTAGTTTATACATATTGTTTCATATGCTTGTGTTAAGCTACTGCATTTACTAAAGTAAAAAATATATTTTTTTTTAATTTAATAACTTAATAAACAAGTACTTTTTGATTTATGACTTTCTTTTAACTCATTATCAACCTTTATATGGGGCCATTTTTATTGCACAGGCATTGGTCTCACTATGAAACAAGGGGTTGCTGTATACTTGGTCTTGGGTGTATAGTGGAACAAGCCTTTTTTTTATCAGTTTATTGACGAATTTTGATTACTTTAATTTTTTTTAAAGTGCTTTTGCATTTGGAATTTAATGCTTTAATAAAAATTGAAATAAAATATAGAAATAATTTTTTTATGCTAATTTGAAAAATTCTGTCCCACTATACACAGTTTCCCTATCTGCAATTAACACTGATGGAGTTCCTTTGATTAGACGCTGCAGTCTCACCCTTTTTGTTGAACGCTGTACTGATTCATAAAAGCATGGCCAGTTGATTTGATATGTCACATACGGCCAGTTCAATTCGCCCAAAAATGTGTTCCAATAAATAAAAGCAATCGGTGAACTGTGTCAACTAGCGCCCTCTCACACTCATTAATTAGGTGTTGCCTTGGTTGCGACACCGATGCTTATTTTGACGACTTATAGCGTTTTCCACTGTCACACTTTCTTGCACTCAGTGCGCACTGAGTGTATCTCCATCTAGGTTCAGCTTTATGTAAGAAAACGAGATAGAGATACACTCAGTGCATATTGGTGCAGCCAACGAAAAACGCTATTAACTATCAATACGAATTGACATTTCTCATAACAGAAAATTTGATGACTCTAGTTTTGAATTTGAGGGCGCTACTTGAGACACGTCTTTCATTTTTTTCAAAAAAGATTTTCTAACGCTTTTTGGAATGGCCGTACATGACATATCAACAGACTCAGACGCATTTTAGGCGGAAGGTTTCGTTAAATATACGAATTACTAATATGCTGACGCGATAGTAGTCCGAAAAAGTTCGCATCTTTAACGCGTCTGTCCAGTAAAAACAAAACAATAAACCAGTCGAAGTATATGGGACACGCAGTAACCACTACAGTTCTGGTCGACAGGATATAAGAACTTGTTTACTTAACCACGTCATTTCCAAATGAACTCCCATTCGTTTTGCAGTGACGGCGCTATAATTGATATGAATTAAACGTATTATGCTAGTCTTTTTAAAAGTTACATTAAAGAATTGAACAATGTTTTCATAATTATTAATCTGAAAAAAACTATAAAGGCAATTATGTTACACACGGTTGCTTCTGAAGCAATGAGCGCGAGAATGAGAGTGCCTCGGGCATATAAACCGTTCAGTAGCGACGTTGAAATCTACGCCGCTATTTTGTTTATCTTTATACTGGCTTTTACCAGATATCCTAGAAATGTCCGAGCCTTACATATCAATCAGTAAGCTGTGCATAAAAGTTGTAAACATTGTATATTTGTTCGATTTAACCGACCGCATCGTATACTTTCTGGATATGTCCGGTATTTCCCGGTCTGTACTCATCAAATCATTTTCCATATTTTCCAGGAACAATTTCTTAACCTCAGAAGACGAACTCCAGGAGTGTTTATTTTTCGTAACCACTGAGACACACGTTTATAAGAACTTCTTTACTCAAAATAGCCAATACCAAGTTTAAAAAATATTAAGACTTCCTGCATAACCCTTTTTTTGAATACAGGGTGTTTGGTAATTGCTAATACAAAAAAAGCTGCGGCATCTGGAAGTTCTAAGAAATCCAAGAAACCCATTTTTCTATTATATCTTTTTATTTTTTTTTCCATAAATAACACCATGTCCGTCAACTCATTATTTGTGTAACCGGCATTCATTTCGGTAAAAATGTACCGAGTTGTGATGTGTGTTATCTTAACGTGGGGCAACAACAATTTTGGCCACATTTTTAGTAATTTTTAATTCGAAGACTAAAGGATTTTTATTAGAATTTTTTTCCGATGACTTCAACTCACCATCACCAACTACCAATTTTTTTTTTTTGTACTAGCAATTTCCATACACCCGGTATATATGATAGAGTAATAATTTTGTAAGCTGGTGACTAGCGTAAATCAAAAATTGACCTCTTTCTGGAATTTACTTAAAAATCAATAATTTCCAAAATCATAAAAAATATAAGTCGTCAGTATAAAAGTATCAGTATAAAAATACTTTATACTCACAGTATAATAATTTTTAGCTTTATCTGTAATGGTTTGAAAACACTGCAATTCCTAGATCATTCTTGTACATAGAAGCATATGGTAAAAAAGCAGTCCAGAAAAAAAATGTTGCACCGCTACTTTTAATAGTGCTCACAAAATCATCGGGTGGATATCCATCGAAATTTGAAGTGCCGACATAAAGTAGGATAAATAATAAACCCAACACTTTTAGTTTTAATCTGACAGCAACAACGTCTCACATTCGCTTTTCTTGCCTGCTACAGCACATATTTAAAACAAGTCGACATTTTCAGAAATGCATTTCGTACGTCCCTGAAATAATTAGGGAGTGACTCTCGAAAGGAATTTTCGCATGCAAGAAATGATTCCGCTCACGTCAACCTTCTCGCTTCTACGAAAAAAAAATCACTGATAAAAGACCCGCCAAAAATTATCGCTGGTCCAAATGCGATTATAAAATCACATCAGTCACCGAACATACCTAATCATGAGATTATTATTAGTTCCTCAACCTAGCGAATCAGTTTAAATTCAAAAAATCCAAAGCATGCCCGGGTTTTTCATAACAATCTGTCAGCGTTAAAATGTTTACGTTTCAAACGAGACCGGCACAAAATAGCAAAGAGGTGTTTAATTCAAGAAACCGAAGCTGAATATGATTGCCAGGTCCGATTTTTTTTTAAATAACATACGTAGCAGCAAAAATTTGACAGTTTAACGCCCACATGCCGCAACAGTATTTGAAAATGTCAAAAGTTTATGGTGATTATTGCAGTGTAACATTTTTTTCAATGGCTGAACCTAAAGTGGGAAGTCTCCGGGTGATGACATGATGACAAACGCATTAACTAACATTTATTGTGCTTACCGGAATTTAAATTAAAACCCGTATCTGGAACACTCTACACAACACCAACCACCATGTTTATTGATTATTCACAAAGATGCTGAAAACATGCGCGCTCGGCATTAAGTGGAATTAAGAGAAGGTGTCGCTCTTAATTGTAAATGCTGAACAAATTCTACATGTTCCTGTTACTCCTAATAATGTTTACTGTATTTATTTTCGTTAGTTTCCTATATTTATCTCTTCTGAACCGCCGCGTTCAGAAGCACGTGGATCAAACTTCGAACTGTCAGGTACAGATGGCGAGCACATCTCCAAATTCACTTTTTTCTCTTGTGAGGGTTGATTTCAGAAAAGCCGAATAAAACACAGGTAACAGCTTTTTGCAATAATTAAGTTTGAAATTATTATAATTATTCTGGTATACTTTTACTAATTTATTTCTTAAATGTATTAATTTGTCTTAACTACTAGCATTTTGTGTTATGAAATATCCCAGATTAACTGTTTTTTAATTAATTAATTCTTGTCGCACAAAATAAAATCCACAGCCTACTGAAGTGATTTCAAAAATATGAAACCAAATATAGGCAAAGTATATAGGGTTACAACTAATTAAAGGGCCACTATTGGGATCTCGCAAACTATAAGAGATACAAAGATGGTTAAATTATGGAGAAGTTGAGCTACCTTGGAGCCTATCAAAATAGTAAAAAAAATCTTTTCTACCCCCTTTGTTTTCTGAAATATCTTCAAACTGAAAATTTTAATTTTCGAAAATATCGAATATTTTCCTTATTTATTAAAATAGAATCATGAAATTCGATATTTTTATATTAAATTCGATGAGCAACCTAAGAGAGTCGGAAGAAATAGGTTAGGATTGACAGTCGTAACCCTGTACAGGCTGTCCGTTTCTCGAGTGCCACAATGGGGATCTCGCTTATCTTAAGAGATACTTAGTTGGTTAAATTAGGGCAAAGTTGAATATTTTCATGCTGAATAATAATCTGAAAAGAAATTTGAAATGGTTTTGAAAATTTCGCAAAAAAGAAATTTCTGATTTTCGTTTTTAATTTTTTCACCATAAATTAATCGTACTAGGCATTTGTAAACAAGACATTATTGAGACACTTTTTTTTATAAAGAATTCGAATATGGCATCCCCTTTTTAATAATTTTCAAGATAACGGAGAAACACCTTGCAACTTCATTTTTTCTTTTGGACGCCATTTTGGATTTTAACATTTTGAGATTACGTTTTTTTTTTTCTCTTTACAACGATGTATCACACATGTTGGTCCAATAAGATATTTTCACCAAAAATACAATTTTTCATTTTTTGCGAAGAGTCCTTTGGAAAAACCAAAAATTCTTTTATTGTGAACAAAAGTTTTACAATTTGATCCTATTTCAAGTCTTGTCATTTAAGTTTTTGCTAAACTAATAGCACTAAAGATTTCTAACCAAGAGATATTATGCCGACACTTTCTTATTGAGAGTGCGAATATGGCTTTCCCAAAATACATAATAAGAATAGATAATAACGGCAAATTCAGCTGGGCTGCAACTTGCTTTGCGGAGACAGACAGATTTTAGTATTTGTAATCATGTAAAATGTTTACTTCTTCCAAAACTCCCTGCTCATATTCATTGGGCCATATTTTCATCTACGTCCTTTAAACGAATCATATTCGTCCAAGCGTACAAAATATCTCAAACCAGGTTGTTGCCGCTCTGGATACCGCTGCAAATATATTGCCGCAGTGATGAGGGCATTTGAATGCGAAGTGGGTATTTCGCGATAAAACTAGCGCAAACGTAAGTGACAAGACTTGACATAGGATGAAACTGTCAAACTTTTGTTTACAATAAAAGACCTTTTTGTTTTTCCAAAGCACTCTTCGCAAAAAATGAAAAATTGAATTTTTGGCAAAAATGTGACACTGGAAGACCATGTGTGATACATCGTTGTAAAGAGAAAAAAAGCGTAATCTGAAACTGTTAAAATCCAAAATGGCGTCCATAAGAAAAAATGAAGTTGCCAGGTGTTTCTCGGCCATCTTGAAAACTATTGAAAAGTGGATGCCATACTCGAATTCTTCATAAAAAAGTGTCTGAATAATGTCTTGGCTAGAAATGCCTAGTACAATTAGTTTATCGTGAAGAAATTAAAAACGAAAATCAGAAATTTTGTTTCTTCGCGGTATTTTCAAAACTATTGAAGATATTTCAATTTTTTTTTTCATATTATTATTCAGCACGAAAATGCGCAACTTCACCTTAATTTACCAACTAAGTATCTCTTAAGATAAGCGAGATCCCCATAGTAACACTCGAAAAACGAACAGCCTGTATACAGGCTATCTCTGGTTGGTGACCCATTGAAAGTTTTCAAGGAAAGGAACATACGAATATTCTGAAAATTAATACACTACCCTAGGAGGAAGTTATCTTTCGGATCAAAATATTTTCACTTTTGTATCACTTCCGGTTATGCCGGAAGTCGCCATTATTTTAAATGGAATGCTATATTTTTTATTGCAAATTCCGATTCAACACATTATTCTAGGTAAAAACTGTTAAGACTTCCCTACCCTCAAATGTAATGGATTTTGTGATTTTTCGGTAACCTTATTTATGACACTATCAAATTTCAAGATTCAAGTTGCCGGTCGTTTGAGAGAATAATGTTTAGCCTCTCAAATCATATCCTAGTTAACCCCAAAAAACTCGCAGGATGGCCAAAATATGGTGTCGGACCTTGTTATTCAGTTTTCGTAAATGGAACATCTTGTATATTTTTGGCAGTGTAGTCAATGTAGATGACGTAGACAACTGCTTTTTTTCTCATGTATCTAACACAAAGTTATGAACTTTTTAACAATAATAGGCGCATTCTTTCGCTAATAATTTAGGGTCATGTTCCTACAACCGTGATCCATATACTTACGATCCAAATGGCAATCAGGAAAACAACAACAAATACTTATGCTGGATTTAATCGAAACTGTTATTTCATAAAGTTTAAAACATAAGGATTTGTTGACGATCAGTGGCGGCCTTACGGGCAGGCGAACCGGGCGACCGCACGGGGCCCCACACTTTCACGGACCCGCACGATCTCCAATACATGAATTTTTAATTTTTTTAAACTATGTCAGTTAAGTCAGAATTATCGATTATCGAATATCTGCCTAAAATCTACATAGAATCATACAAAAACTAAATACAAAAAGAAAAACAAATCTCAGGAACAATTTCTTAACCTCAGAAGACGAATTCCAGGAGTGTTTATTTTTCGTAACCACTGAGACACACGTTTATAAGAACTTCTTTACTCAAAATAGCCAATACCAAGTTTAAGAAATATTAAGACTTCCTGCATAACCCTTTTTTTGAATACAGGGTGTTTGGAAATTGCTAATACAAAAAAAGCTGCGGCATCTGGAAGTTCTAAGTAATCCAAGAAACCCATTTTTCTATTATATCTTTTTATTTTATTTTTCCATAAATAACACCATGTCCGTCAACTCATTATTTGTGTAACCGGTATTCATTTCGGTAATAATGTACCGAGTTGTGATGTGTGTTACCTTAACGTGACGCAACAACAATTTTGGCCACATTTTTAGTAATTTTTATATCGAAAACTAAAGGATTTTTATTAGAAATTTTTTCCGATGACTTCAGCTCACCATCACCAACTACCAATTTTTTTTCTCATGTATCTAACACAAAGTTATGATCTTTTTAACAATAATAGGCGCATTCTTTCGCTAATAATTTAGGGTCATATTCCTACAACCGTGATCCATATACTTACGATCCAAATGGCAATCAGGAAAACAACAACAAATACTTATGCTGGATTTACTCGAAACTGTTATTTCATAAAGTTTAAAACATAAGGATTTGTTGACGATCAGTGGCGGCCTTACGGGCAGGCGAACCGGGCGACCGCACGGAGCCCCACACTTTCACGGACCCGCACGATCTCCAATACATGAATTTTTAATTTTTTTAAACCATGACAGTTAAGTCAGAATTATCAATTATCGAATATCTGCCTAAAATCTACATAGAATCATACAAAAACTAAATACAAAAAGAAAAACAAATCTCAGGAACAATTTCTTAACCTTAGAAGACGAATTCCAGGAGTGTTTATTTTTCGTAACCACTGAGACACACGTTTATAAGAACTTCTTTACTCAAAATAGCCAATACCAAGTTTAAAAAATATTAAGACTTCCTGCATAACCCTTTTTTTCGAATACAGGGTGTTTGGAAATTGCTAATACAAAAATAAGCTGCGGCATCTGGAAGTTCTAAGTAATCCAAGAAACCCATTTTTCTATTATATCTTTTTATTTTTTTTTCCATAAATAACACCATGTCCGTCAACTCATTATTTGTGTAACCGGTATTCATTTCGGTAATAATGTACCGAGTTGTGATGTGTGTTACCTTAACGTGACGCAACAATAATTTTGGCCACATTATTAGTAATTTTTATCTCGAAAACTAAAGGATTTTTATTAGAAATTTTTTCCGATGACTTCAACTCACCATCACCAACTACCAATTTCTTTTCTCATGTATCTAACGCAAAGTTATGAACTTTTTAACAATAATAGGCGCATTCTTTCGCTAATAATTTAGGGTCATGTTCCTACAACCGTGATCCATATACTTACGATACGAATGGCAATCAAAAAAACAATAAGAAATACTTATGCTGGATTTAATCAAAACTGTTATTTCATAAATTTAAAACATAAGGATTTGTTGACGATCAGTGGCGGCCTTACGAGCAGGCCAACTGGGCAACCGCACGGGGCCCCACACTTTCACGGACCCGCACCAACTCCAATACATGAATTTTTAATTTTTTTAAACCATGAGAGCTAACATATAAAATAGCACATCTTACTTATCTCTTTTTGACCTAACATTGCAGTAGGAGAGTTAAGTCAGAATTATCGATTATCGAATATTTGCCTAAAATCTGCATAGAATCATACAAAAACGAAATAAAAAAAGAAAAAAACAAATCTCACTTATAAACAAACAACACATATAAACAAATAGATGTTCTTAATACTCCCTTAATGCTGTTTGCTCGGCCCCAAAATCGTTTTTCCCATTTCCTGGCTTATTTTTCATGAAAATCGTACCAATTTTTCGCGAAAAATTTTTAAATAGATTCTGTTAGGCGGCTAAAGGCTCGCTTTTTGAGAGTTGCCAAAAAGGCCTTAAAAAAAATTAAAATTAAAAAAATTCGAAAATGTAAGCCTTTAGCCGAAATTTCGCAGTATTCAATAATAATAAACCGTTTAGTTTTTTTTTTTTATTTTTAAAAATAAGGTCAGGAAATGGGAAACAAATTTGAAATTTTCGGAATGAAATCGCTGAAATCAAATGTGGTATATTGATACACGCTAGCTCCGCCTTCGGGCCTAGTGCAAGAGGGGCGAATTCGCACATTCATTCTCCCGATTTAGTGACAGATGAAGAGTATGAGTGAGAGCGAATGCGTTTCAGTGCGTGTATGAGTGAAACACAGAATACACGCACCGTAAACACACGAACGCTACCGAGCGCTGCCAGAAAATAATTCTACAAAGATTTCTCTTTTCAGAGTCGTGCTTTTTGGTAAATTTTTTACGGTACATTGAAAGAAACATTTTTGTCATAATAAACTTCTGCAAATCTGGTAGTCATGCACTTAATTAGTTTTAAAAAGGGAATGTTCAACATTTTGCTCAATATTTTGTTATTTATTTGTGTACACATTTACCTTGACATCATTAAAAATGCCTGTTAATGCATGTAGTTAATATTATGTGATAACACAGGAATAAACAATGAGTAAAATGGGTCGATGATGTAACATTTGGAATATCAAGTTCACCCAAATAGTGAAACGGAACTGCGTCAAATAATTTTTGTTTCTACACAACTAATTGAATAAAATATAAATACTTGATAAATACGAGGATTCAGATCTCATCAACTGTAACCTAATCTACAACCACGGTTTCAAATTTGTAAGTGCATCTGCATTATACGATATTTTTAAACATTCGTCAAGCATCTCAAAAAAAAAATTAAAAGCTTGTTTTTGATCCTGTTAATATTAACATTCTGGTGATAATAGTGCGGCCATTTTGAATCATATTCTACTACATACCAAAAGAATCTGGAACACGTAATACGTTCTGTTGTAAATACGAGGAGTTAATTATTGTTGCTATCATGTATTCGTCCGTTTGTTTATTTCCGTGTTTTTTAAGTTTCTGTAGAAACAAGTTTAAAATTGCATTCAAACTAATAGCGTTTTCCACTGGCTGCACTAGTGCGCACTGAGTGTATTTCCAACTCGGTTCAGCTTTATGTAATAAAACGAGATGGAGATACACTCAGTGCATGCCGGTGCAGCCAGCGGAAAATGCTATAATAAAATAACTCAAATATGTATGCACAACAATTGTCTCAATTTTTTTTAGTGGACATAGTACAGTTAGATATTATATGGCATTATATAATATGGAATCTTGCAGAGCAGATTTCAAATACAGATCTATTTCAGAATTGTCACCAGATTATCAGAAAGAGGTTTCAACTGTCCAGATCGATCAGGATCGTTATTTTAATTTCCTTTTAAAACCAGTATAGGCAGCATATGTTCTAAATGAAAATATTTTAACTTCGGCTTCATGTTATGCCAAAAATTGTCATCTTTTTTAATCTGAAAAAGAAAACGTATTACAGGTGGGTTGTAAATGTAAATTGCTTGTTATTTTTTCTAAAATCGTCTATAATTTCTATTTTATACACTAGTCTTCAAAACCAAATCGGTTTTACTTATTTTTATTGTCAAAATTATAGCTTTCGTGTGCTGAAAAGTTGAAACTATTACAAAAATAATCTTATAAGATTTCAGAAAAAAATAATGTATTATGATGAATTCAGAACTTTCTTGACGTTTATGTAAATAACATTACTTGTTCACATATCATTCCCAAAGGTGTCCATACAACGAATACAACTATTCGTTAAAGCCAACTGCCCTTGAATCTGATAATAGTAGATATGTGTTTTCTTCAGTTTCACAGTATTGCCATCCAAAAAGAAATAGGTCATAGCTTTCATCTTTGCTGCTTCCTGAGGAGTTATTTTGAACTTCGCTAACTTATAGGGACACTTGATCTCAATTATAGCATCCTCACCAACTAGTCCATCAGGACTAGCTCCAAGATACGGCATTTCTTTAGATATAAATAATCCGCCGTTCAACTTTATGTCCAAATTCCTGTGAAAATTGTTTTCTCGCAATTTCTTCATGGTTACGGCACCAATTTGTAACTATACATAGAGGAAATTAATTTTTTGGCATCAGTTGTTTGACGTCTTTTACAGACAATACCAAATTTCGTTGCTGTTAGTCTTCGCTCTTTATGCCATTTCACTTTGGTGTTTTGGCCAACAGTGTTTCTCTCTAACGATTCTAACTCTACCTGGGTCCTGCTCAAGTAGTCCATTAAAGATGATTTCTTTTCTTCTAAGTTTTTAAGAGGGATCACCTCTTCTATTAGTCCGTAGTCACCCTCAGCTTCGGCTGCCTGTTTTCTTTTCTGCCTTGCCCAAGAAATAGTCGTGCTCTGCATTTTCGGTAAAAACGTCTCCTACGCAACTTTGACGTATACAGTGTATAGAAAGATGATTAAATTAGCAAAAAGGTGCAGGTTCGAGAGCTTATTAAGAATCTATTGTCAAATATTACTTGTCATGGCCAACTTGATTAATTTCAATTTAAGTACTTTTATGGGCACTTAATAAAACTAATCCCATTTTTACAAATTTTCAATAATCTAACCTAACCTTAAAATTTTAAATTGGTGATTTTGTTGGCCCTTTTAAGAGAGACTTTTTTTCTGAATGCAATGATGTATCACATGATATGGAAACTTCTTCAAAATTTTGGGAAACAGAACTTATTCTTTTTATGAATAGAAATCGCTAGTGCCATAATCACAAAACTTTGTTATCGAGACTGTTGCAAGCTAACCGCGCCCTTGTTAACGTTGGTAATAAACGGGCGTTTACATTACATACATATTTGTATTATACATGTGTCCTACATATTGTTTGACAAGTCTGGAATGAATCTGAAATTTGTCTCATACTACTACTACATTTTTCATGTATTTGACATGTATCCGACATGTTTTACCAGACAGATTTGTATTCCAAATTAATGGAAAACACAGCGATCGCAGACCATACAAAGGTACTTTACGCATGTGCAGAATAGTTAGCTGTTTTAAACTATTAAGCGATCTGATGGTTTCTGACGATGGAGTGATCCAAAAAGAGCATAGTAATATTATGCTGCCGCGGCCAAAAACAAAAATTGATTGTCATCTTTCACGAGCGATACTTTTTTTATTATTAAATACTAGGCAGTGCCACTGATCGTTCGTGGACAATCGTGTACAAGCGATTAAAATTTTATACCAATGAAATTCTTATCTTTTTGGCACATCATACCTCTAGCTGATGTGATATTGGTTTAAAATTTTAATGGCTCGCTCACCACTGGCTGCAATCGATCAGTGCCACTGCAGAATAACTTGATAAACAAAAAGCAAAATTTCTGTGATCATTTCTGTTCGTAAAAAGAATAAGTTCGGTTTATCAAAATTTTGAAGAAGTCTCCATATCGTGTGCTACATCATTGCATTCAGAAATAAGTTTTCTCTTAAAAAGGCCAAGAAAATTGGGGAGTACCAATTTAAAATTTTAAGGTTAGGTTAGATTATTGAAAATTTGTAAAAATGAGATTAGTTTTATTAAGTGCCCGTAAAAGTACTTAAATGATCATGCAAACTAGTTCAAACCGCATCTCAATATCTTAAATAACAAAAAAGTTACGGCAAATAAAAGAAATGAGGAGACTTTGGTTTTAGTAAAATTTTAACCAAGTTGGCCATGACAAGTGACTTTGAAAATGGATTCTTAATGAGCTCTCGAACCTGCATCCTTTTGCTAATTTAATCATCTCTCTATCTCTTCAAAGACAGAAGTTACCCATGCTGTCTCTACGTATCCGGGCACACTGTATACTTTGGTATATTTGCCTGGACTTTTCCCGATCATTCTCTTATAAATGCGGTGGTGATATTTCTCACTGAAATTTTAAGAAAGGCTCGCAGCGTGGCATTTCACTTCGTAGCTATTTTTCAAAGAGAAGTTAACTCTTTGTCCACCAACAAATTTTGAAACAATTGAAATGTACGTCTCCGCTGCATTAATGTTCATATTTAAAAGTAAACTGTGCATTATGCGTCAAATGATTGCAGCAAGCAATAATATCATGAAGTCATCCACATTCTACTAAGTCTGGAACTAAATTAATTTCATTATCTTTGAACCCGGTGCAAAAATAAACGTCACAATCAGAATGATCGCCGATTACGTGCTTAGGGCAATGAATAATGTCCTTTTTTAACGCATTAACTTGCTCTATGAGCGTCGGTACATTAGAGCAGTATTAATTCCTATTCCAATAATCATAAGCACAATTATTCTGTATAATGTATATTTTTTCTTTACGTCCACTTTAAACCGCAATACTTCATTGTGCCTAATTTTAGTGCACGGAAGTGTAGTCTAGATAAAAAAGCAATCCACGTAAAATTAAAAAAAAAAAACAATTTTATAGGGATAATAATAACGGTAATGAAACAACAAAATGACGTTATTGATTTACAGAGGAACATGCTATGCGTTTTTTTTTTGTGTCGTTTCAATTCTGATAAACTTTCACTTTCCGACAGACGTAGTTTTATTTTCCGAGTTTTACATAGTTTCTGTGTTAGATCAGGTCGCCGTTTTTATTTACACCACTTTTACATAAAAAATTTTACTCATCTGAGTGTGCGCTCGACCTTAGAATTTGCAGGAGGCCGCGGGCGGTAACCAAGTGAATGAGGCCTTATCCGAATATTCTCTTGTGGGTGTGTCAAACTGACACGTAAACCAATCAAAAATAAAGATCAGTGACAGCAGAGTCATAAATTATAAGGAAAACGTTTAGGTGGTAATTCTGTTCTCTGTTCTTTTCGTTTGTGTGTAAAAATGCAGGAACACATGTTGAAGGTATGTTTCTTCTAAATATATGCGAAAAATAGTGATACGCCCATTTGAAATCGAGTTCAGCTCTAAGCGAGCATACAGCCTTAACAAATCATACTTTTAGAGAAGCATTTCCGAAAGTCTCTTATTGCTAGAAATAAGATCTGTTATTAAGGATTTGTTTTACCTTCTCGTAGAATTTAAGTATGCTTGTAAATAATTCCATTCTACTTTCAAATATTGTTTTTTTTTTAATTCTAATACCTAATAGCTTGTTTAATATTGGTATAGATCAGCAAATTTTATTAATATTCCTGAAACAGTCTCTTTAGATGTCTTTAGATGCACGATGTCTTTCTTGATTCAGTTTGATTTGCTCTGCTTTCTGTTTGTTTGATGTCAAACATTCTCGATTTCTTGATTCGGTCGATAATCCCTATTTTGATCCTTTCTTTTATGTGATGACTTTATTTTTTAAATATATTTTTTCTTTCAATATTTAGCGATCGATTTTTTTATATAATTTTTATTTTCGTATACATCATCTTTCGTTTATTGGTTTGTTTGATTTTATTTGATGCAATTGATTGATTGACTTGCTTGACTTGTTTTTTTTTTCATTTACTCGATTTAAATTTATTCCATTTTACATTTTAATCTTTAATATTTACAGATTAAATTTTTGGTTGTCAATCAATTTGTCTTACTCTTAGTTTTATGCTTTTTTTATTTTCGTACTATCTTCGTCGACGACCATTTTTTTGGTTTTGTTTTAATAAATTTGACTGTATTTTGTTCTTGTTTTGATTATCAATTTCATACTTGTTATTTTTTTTTATTATTCGAATTTCTTTAGTTTAAATATTATGTGATCGATTGCAACCTAAAAGTGCTTTCTTTCGCTTAAAAGTTTGAATCGTGTTTCGAATAGTTTGGACCTGAATTTCGTAGTTCTTACAACAAAACACCTGACTTAAATTTTTTATTGATAGTTCATTTGTAAATAATCGTAATTCAATCCAAACCAGTTTTAAAAATTGAGAGATTCAAAGAAAAGAATGTCTGTTTTTGAATCAAAACACGTTTGAATCACAATTTTGTGAGCGAAAGAAAGCACCTTAGATATGTTAAAATACGTGTCTTTATTTCCATGGTTACATCTTTATTTCACACTTTCAAATAACGACATATTTAAAAAATTGAAACATGTCAAGTAACAGTCGCTTAAGTAATATTAATGTGTTAGAAAAATTATTTTATCTACTTTTTAAATGTATTTAGTATATTTTGCTCTTTATGATGCAAAAGAGAAAATCATTTTGCCTTACCGCGAAGGTGTCGTAAAAATTTCTTATCCGGGGCTCTCGCAACTAATAAGTAATAAGTAATTATAAAAATATTATTACTTACTTTTTTTTTATTTCAAATTCAAACGGTTAACTTAGCTGAGATAACAATAAGCGCAATATATCACAATCCGTTTATTGAATATCAAAAATTCAACGATCCGGAGGGGAAACGGGATGCTCCGTTTAGACAGAATAATTTTTAACGAAAGAATATTAAATACAAAGTTTTTTTAAATCTCGAACCGGACAGAATTATGAAGGGAAAACACTCAACGTTTCGCTGTAGATTTATAGCTTCGTCAGTAGTGAAAAAAAGTAAATAAAGAAGTTGTCAAGAGAAACAAGTCGTCAAGAGAAACGAAAAGGCAACATGATTTTAAAATAAAATACGACTTGTCCGTAATAAAGAGAAAAGTAACTAGAACTAAATTAAAACTAATTTTTTTTTAATTATTAAATTAATTGACAGAACCATACCCTGTTTCAAGAGTCCAGAAAACTACAAAATATGTCATTTAAATTTTCAAAGTCCGTACGTTTATTAATAGAATTTGGAGACATTTTAATTTTACACATTTCTATGAAACGTCTTTTAAAAATATTAGATTCACTGCACAAAATGTTAGTATTATCAAAATCAAAATTATGATTATTTACTAATGAATGCTCTACAAGCATTGAATGATTTTGATTATTTTTTTGAATATGATATTTATGTTGGTCTAAACGTTTTTTTAAATTTTGGCTCGTTTCACCTATATAAACAGAATTACAATTTGAACATTTCATAAACCATGGTAGGTTGTTTTAATTTCGGTAGTTTGGTTTTTAAATTCGAAAAAATTAAATTTAAATTATTCACAGATTTACTGGCTAAAATTAAATTATGTTTTTTGAAAATGTGTTTAAATGTATTGTGTAATGGTTCAATATAAGGCAATGATATGATTAGTAATTAATTTATCATTCTGTCTGATAATATTTACATCAAGAAAACTCAATGAATTATTATTTTCTTTTTCTACTGTAAATTGTAATCTATTATGAAAAGAATTAAATTTATTTAAAACAAAATCTACCTTATCAGAAGGTAAAATCAGTAAAATGTCTTCTACATAACGAAAATATAACGTTAAATCGAATGATAAAGAGTTAATAACAGATTTTTCTAGTTCTTGCATAACAATTTCAGCTAAAGCCGGAGATAAAGGAGAACCCATTGCAGTATCAAAAATCTGTTTATAAAATTTATCATTGAAAGCAAAATAAGATGTTTCAAAACATAAATCAACTATTTCTAAAAACTTACCTTTGGACATATCAGTAAAATCTTTAATCTCTAACCACCTATCATTAATACCTTTTAAAGCTAAATCTAATTGTTTTTTCATCGGACAAGAACAGACTTCAAGAAATAATATTACTATTGAAATATAACTTCCTTAATGTGCGAAAAAATACGGCCAATATTTACGAGCCCTTACCGGTACACAGGTAACCTATCGCGTAATAGCTATTGGACAATTTCTTTTCACAATAATTACCAGACCTAGGCGCATTTTAGACAGAAGGTTTCGTTAAATATACGAGGAACTATTAAAATGCTGAAGCGATCATAGTCGGCAAAAGTTCGAATCTTTAACGCGTCTACCTTATAAAAACAAAACAATAAACCAGTCAAAACCCGAGAGGTCTATACGGCGCGCAGTAACCACTACAGTTCTGGTCAAGTAGAACTAAAAATTTGTTTACATAACCGAGTCATTTCCAAATGAGCTCGCATTTTTTTTTGTAGTGATGGCGCTGTAATTGATATAAATTAAATGTAACATGCCAATCTTTTTAAAAGTTTCGTTAAAGAACTATAATACTATAAACTATTATAAAGGCAATTCTCTTACACACGTAGTTTACATCAAACAGTTGCTTCTGATGGAATGCGCGCAAGGGTGAGAGTGCCTCGGGCATACAAACCGTTCAACAGCGACGTTAAAATCTACGCCGCCGCCTTGTTTATCTTTATAGTGGTTTTTACTAGATATCCTAGGAATGTAAGACCCTTAATAATTACATATCGCCTTATACTTGTCCATTTGCTTTATTAATGAGTAATTGTGTCCATTTGTTTTATTCATGTGTAATTAGAGTCCTTCAAATGTTTTTTTTTTATGTCTGCCTGGCAGACAATAATTGATTCACAAATTCACAACTTTTCTTCTGAAAGGCTGCAAACATTTATCGCGTACACAAGAAAAAACCACAAACGCCAGATTTCTCGTCACGTAAGAAAAAATCACGTCGGCCTGTTGCCTGTACGCAGCATATTAACGTTGATAATTCTTTCGAAGCAGTTTATTAAGGAAAATGTTTTTAGTATTGCGCAGCAGAACAAATAACAATAGAACAAATAACCTGAACTGTGAAGGTCAACGGACAATGATTCTCTACATTGTCTACATTGTCTGTGTTGTCTACATTGTCTACATATTATTTACATGTAAAAGTAGACAAACATTAAATACGTGTAAAGGAGCAACACTGGTTTTTTCGTCATATACAGACACAGAATCACCTTCTACATCGATTAGTATTAGCATTCTGTATACCTATTTTTATTACTTTTCTTTTACTATTAGTTTTTTTATGATGAGTTTTTCTACTTGAATTTTTTTAAGGCCAGTGATCCTCCTTTATCCTCAAAGCACAATATTTATATGTTTAAATTTAATCGTGCTGATATTATTGGCCTAAATAACTACTACACTTCCATTGATTGGTTTTTCATCACAATGGCAACTACCACTGTTTCCGCTCAATTCCATTCTATTTGAGGGCATTAATAGGTTTGTACCAAAGAAACTTTTTCAAACTGATAAATATCCCAGCTGGTTTAGCGCTCATCTCAAGAATTTAATCAGCTTAAAAAACAGGCTATATCCGTATTGGTTCTCAACGGGATTATGATGAGTTTTTTAAAGTAGTGAAAGACACAAAATTTGACATCGATTTATGTCACCTGAAGTTTGCATCCAACATGGAACATTTAATTCCAACCAACATAATTTTTTTTTGGTCCTTTGTTAATTCCGTTAGAAATACTAGCTTACTACTAAAGGAAATGTGTTACAATGACAATATCCTGTTGACAGACGAAAAAATTGCAATCATTTTGAATCATGTTATTCAGTTCACAATAATTTTGTAGTTTCGAATCCTGTTCACTCCAATGCTTCTGTTTATTTATTTCATCACAAATTCTCACTGAAAGAAATTGAAGACAATATTATGTCCTTGGATGTACATAAAAAACGCGGTCTTGATGGATTTCCCTAATCTTTTTTTAAACATTGCTGTACTTCTCTAGCCGTTCAAATCTTACTGATTTTTCAGAAAGGTTTTGACAGTGGCACCTTTCCGGAGATCTGGAAAATGTTCACTTTATTTCCCATTTTTAAATCCGGGAATAGGTCCAACAATAGCGGAAAATCGACAATGTTTGTCACGAACTTTTATTACGGAAACTCGAGTCTCTATTTAACTGATAGAATTCAATGCCTCGAGATTGGTGGGATTTGAAAAAATCTCACCAATCTTGATGCATTGATGTTTTTCAAATCTCACCAATCTTGACGCATTGAATTCTATCAGTTAAATAGAGATTCGAGTTTCCATAATAAATTCCATAATTAGTGTCGTGTAATTTTCTACTTTATGCAGATGATCTGAAACTCTTCAATGTTATTTTGACGTCTGTACCAAGACTCAATTAAATTTGAATTCTTTAAATGCTTTTTGCGAGAGCAATTATCTAAAATTAAACGTCGGTAAATGCAAAGTTATGAGATTTTGTAGATGTATGAGTCCTGTAATTTTTGCTTACACTGTAAACACCACAGCATTTACTTGAATCAGTGTTAAACGTTAATGATTTAGGCACATTTTCATTCTAAGTTAACTTTTCTCCCTCATATTAATAGCATTGTATTGAAAACCTCCAAAATGGCTAATTTTATTGTAAGAAATTTCAAGCAATTCAGTGGCATTAAAACTTAAAAAAACATGTATTTTTAGTTCGTACTGTTCTAGAGTACGACAGCATAATATGGGCGCCCTTTTACTTATGTCATATTGAACGACTGGAACGTGTATGTACAGTCTGAATTTGTTAAATTTCTGTTTTTAAAGTTTTTTTAAAAGTTGACCGGCTTACTCGTATGAAAAATGAAAAAAAAAAAATCTTTTTACTATCGTATAAAATTGTTTATGGCTTAATTGACTGTAAATACTTTCTTACGAATGCGAAATTTCGATCTGTTCCTAAACCATTGCGTCCGACGCACCTATTTTGGGTATGTCCTTATAGAACTAATTATGGTATGAATACTTGCTTTAGTCGCATTGCTTGCAACTTTAATGAATTCTTCTTTAACTTTGATCTGTTTCGCTATAATCTAAGTACTATTAAGAAGCTAATTAATATCTAATTTCGTTTTTGTTTAGTTTAGTTTAGTTTATATAATATTTTTATTTATTTTTTGTCTCTAGCACCATTTGGATCTGTAGCGTGTGTTTGCGCATTAAATAAATAAATAAAAATAAATAAATTTGTATCAGCTTTCGTAAATAAATGTAAATAAATTGTATAAAAAATAATATGATTTTTTTATTCGAACGAAAGTTATAGATTTACAAAGCGTGCACTGTTTGAATTTTTGCGCCTATCTTGCTGATATTTCGTTTTCTAGTGCATATACCGGGTGGAATATGAAAAACCTTTGATGCTGTAACGTCTTTATTTTTATTATAATAAATGATACGTCAAACAAAATTACTTAAAAAGAGCTACAATTAGAATCAATTTAACATTTTTTCTGAGTTTCGTTTTTGCCAAACCTTTTTTTCAAATTGCATAAATGCACTATTATTATTATTTTTACTCGTCTTTATAGAAATGTTTTTCCTGAATTTGGAAATCTAAATAATTATACTCATGCAAGAAAAAAGAATGATAATTTAAGGAAGTAATGTCAGTCGTGCATATCTGTCAGTAGCGCATTTTACTAGGATTAATTTTAACGTATCACATTCAATGGTTCGGTATATTCTGAAAAGCACAAATTCTTTCCTTATAAACCACGGAAAGTATATGCTCTCGGTGAAAACGAAAACGTAGGGTTCAATTCTGCACATTTTTTGTAAACAAAATAAGAGAAGATCCACTTTTTCATCATCATGTGTTATGGTCAGATGAATGTACTTTTGGGAAAAATGGTGTGTTATTGGAACCGTAAAGATAATCATGTTGCGGTAGAAAATAATTTACAAAATCGATTAGCGTAAATATATGGTGCGGTATTTTAGGAGAGAGGCTTTGGGTCCTTTTATTATTGAGGGTAATTTAAGTGTAATAGTTTGTTATGCAACGAATTAAGTGATTATATAGATGAATTGCCAATTGTTGAGTTATTCAGGGTAGTATTCCATCAGGACGGTGCTACACCTCATAATGCGGGTACATATAAGCACAAAAAGATATACAGTTAAAAATTAAATTAGTTTGTGCATGTTCGATATCCAAATATAAGTCGCACAATGCTGGTGAGCAACTTTTAGTGTTGTTAAAAATAGCACTTTTTAAGATACGAAAATTAAGTGTCTGTATACTGTCTTGATTACCAGACAAAATTTCCTTCGATCTAGTATTTCGAAAAAAAGGAAGATTCTCGGTATTCTTGGTTCTGCTCAAGATTTTTTTTTTAATTTGTTGGTAATTCAATTCCATTTTGGAGGTTTCCATTTTGGCGGATAGTTTTTTTTAGATTACATTCGATACTAACAGCCGTTGTATCATCCGCGAATATTATCATATCGGTACCTGGGCACGCTAATGCTAGGTCATTGATATACAGCAAAAACTATACTGGCTCAAGCAACGACCCTTGCGGTGCACCATATTTGATCTCAACTGTCATCGACTTATTTCCCTTCTGAGTTATAAATTGCCTTCTTCTCTGCAGGTAGGAGCTTATGAGTTTAATAGCTTCTTTACTAAAACAATAAAATTTTAATTTCTTCGTTAATTCTCAAAAGATACGCATTCGAACCCTCGTGTTATTTATGATATAAGATGAAATTCTTAAATTTGACATTTTAGGATGTTTGAAACGACTCGCAAAACTACACCACATTAATCACAGGCCCATAAAAATGTCATTATGGAAAAAATCTGTGTCCAATCTATTTTACCTTTGAAATTTTACCGTTAAATTATGACTTAGTATTGGAAAATGTGATAAACAGGCTGTTTGAAATTCGATCCTCACAATGGTGATCTCGCTTATTTGAATTGGTAAATTTAAAGAGAGAGAAAAGGAAAGAAAAAATTTCTATGTTAACTTTTATTTTAAATAATTCTAAAAAAAGGAAAATTGTCATTTCCTTCTTTTGCATAAATGTTCTTTATTTAAGGAGATATAAAATAATAAAAATACTTTCTTGATGCACTTTTCAATTCTCTACACAATGGTAAATACTATTTTTCTATAACACGTTTCGTCAAATTGATACCATCATCAAATTCATTTTTCCTTTGGGCGCCCATATTCAAATTTAGTGGCAAAAGAATCTACTTATTGTGCCGATTACGGCAACATAGCACATGTTATAATTCTTTAGAACAAAATAAAAATGTTTAATGTGAGATAAGAAAAATTCTAGTTAACAGAAGATAGTTTTGGGTTTTGAATTCATCATTATTTTGCAAATTTAAACTCATTATTATTTTTCTTTACTACTTGTGTCCATTTTGAACATTTAAATGCTTTATTAATATAGAGAAAATGTTTATAAAACCAAATAATAAAGCTTTAAGTTTTAAATACTTGCTGTATAGAATTTAATAGCTAAAGCATTTTTGGTTACTTGGGTGTCAATAGAATAAAAACTCTTTAGGGAGTACGTTATCAGGTGGTTATCAGCATCACTTATTTCTGTCATATTTTTTATGTCATAGAAGCTATATTCTACTCCCGGTCATGAATAAAACATATTTTTGTGAATTACTAAAAAATAAACTTTCTTATAAATACGATTTTTATTTACAAATTCATTAAGTACTTCATATTTACATGTGTTATTAATAAATAAGGGAAAAAGGCAACAATATTTTTACAACAAACAAATTATAATTATACAATAAACAGAAAATGACAATACAAATTTAACATTTCAGTACGAAGAAACATTCTGAAATCAATTGAAAGGTCGCTGTGTTCAAATGTAAGGGCTGTTGTCAAAATAGAGGCCGATTTTGACATGACATCTACAAAATGAAAGTCCGCATTTTCAAAATATATGCCGCTGTGAGAAAATGGTCTAATGATATTAATCTATGTTAATTTTATGTCATGCATAACGTGTCATAATAGATGACACTCATTGTATATGCTTATAATGGAGGTAAATTTAATATTAGGTGAATTGTTAATGTAAAAAAAAGATACAGCCAGGAAAATTATTCGGAAAGTTGAAGGAAGAATTGAAAAGTCGCACACCCAACATGTCAACGAATGTTGAAACAGAACCAGTTTGCATGCAAATGGGGTGATGAAAAGTGTACTGTTTTAACTAAGGATTAAGTCTATTTTGTATAAAATGTATATTTCATTTTAACATACAGACCGATGTTTTAATTGCATACAGCGGCATTTGTTTTGAACTTATGAAGCATATCATGACGTACGGCAATGGCTTTTTTTTTAAAACAACGGCCTTTCTCGTGCACACAGTAGCCTTTCAAATGATTTGAGCTGTAACATCATATTCAACTCATCATACTGTATAATCATTTACGATTATTATTTAAGGTAAAGAAAAGGAACGTAGTTATTTAGAGTTCAAAATTAGCATATTTTAATTTAAAAATAATTTGAATCATTTCAACCTTATAAACCAGAATTTTATTACTGATCATTAAAACGGCAATTTCAGATTAAATGAAAAAAAATATACGTATAAGGGTTTTAGGACATCTTTAGAATGCCGAATTCAAATAATGTAACGGCTTTAAATGTATGACTAAATGAAAAATACATCAAATGAAGTTTTATTTTCGGTACTATAAAAGTTAAGAAGCCTTTCACGGAGCACTAATTTTTGAGAAAGTTTTTCTTGGTAACCATTGAAGATAAATAGAGTTCTTTACCTTATAAATGCAATCGTTATAAAATAGAAAACGCAATTACTACTTCAAAAAGAACAAGAGTACCACCGCATTCAATTATTATCTAAATTTAAGCGCAAATTCTTGAAATTTTGTGCTTTTCCCTTCCATTTTGAAATCTTAACCATCTTTTCCAATTTATAAATGGTGCATTTGCGCAAACTCTATAATAAGATTCATGATAACAAAAAATATTACAAGTAGCACATTTTATTATACTCCTACCTTTTATACTTAAATAAGTAAAGAAGTACATATTCGAAAAAATTGTTGTTTAGACTTTCATAAAAGGAAAATTTATGGGTAAAGCAGAGCAATGTTTTGGAAAGAATGATGTATTTCATGAAATTAATTTAAACGACTTTATAAAGTTGTTAAACAAATAACAAATAAGTTAGAGATAATAACAATCTTTCACTGTCAATACTTATTTACAAATGATATAACTGAACTGACATTTAATTAAATAAAAATAACAGATATTTCAAAGATTGCCAAAAAATGTCAATATAAATTTTTATAGTCGCTAGCTTGTATGTACGATAAAACTCTGATTCTAATCAACATACCGGGTGCGTCACTGCAAGCAGGCACATAGTGATTCACAAAGGAGTCTAATCGCATAACGAAGCTTCAAAGCAGATCGCTTCAAAGCAGATGTTATCAATAACGCACAAATTAACTTTAAAAATGAATAGTACAAATCAAGTCGCATCTCGATGTTTACAAATGCGGATTATGTGTCTACTTAGCCTGTCGTGTCATCCGGTATGTGTTTACATAATCATATTTTAATAAAAAAATATCGATCCGATCAAAAAAATATTATGATGAGCAAATTGTTTATATGCTTAATTTTGAACCAATAAACAAGTGAACCCAAACTTTCTTATTCCAGTAATTTATAAACAATTATTTATATTTAAGCCGCTCTATTATTGAAGCGACTTTAAATTCAATCAACAAACTCTTTAGTTTTTTGACGATAAAACACTCTTAGAAACAAACATGAACAGTTATGACGACCGTTCTTGGTAATCACTTGGCAGTGTACGGAGGAACAAAACACATATTCTATCGCACTAACGATTACGTCATCATACAGTAAATCAAAAATGCACTGATATTTACATTTTGTAACAAAAATCAATAGTCAATGTAAACGACGACGCTTCCTTGTCCCTATAACTGAACTGACACCAGATCACAAGAATCCAAAATATCACTGTCGACGGTCACATCTGGTCTTTTGGCCGAGTGATTGCACTCGTTTACCGCGTGCTATACCGATATTTCCTGGATTTGAACTCTCTTCTTGACAGTACCACCAGGAGGATTGCTAGATGTTCGAATGGGTGGAGGTGGCTTTTCTGGTTTATCTCGTCTATCTTCGCTTTTCTGGTTTGAAGGTGGCGTCTCGAGCATCGCCGGATTTTTAGGTAGCATCGCATAGCTAGGGGGAAATTCTTGCTTTTCCTTTCGATTCATAACAGGTGACTGCCTTAAGGAACCGCAAGGTGTATTTGGTCTTTGGGACATCGGTATGTTCTCGCAGGAAAGAGTAGAATTTGAACGTGATGGTCTGTTTTGATTCTGACGCTTACGGTCTCTGTCACGCTGGTAGTAAATTCCAGCAAATATGAGCATGTTGAGAACTAAGAGTAAGCAGCCAACGCCGACGGTAACGCCCAAGGCGGCTGTGTAACTGTAGTAATTTCGTGTCGCCATCCTCTGCAAAAGTTCGCTTTCTTCTTCGCTTTCTTCTAGTATGAGGTCTACATCTTCACTGTCTTCTTCTGTAGTTGAATTCGGTACACATTCGGTTCCGTCACCAACGGTTAAGTGAGAATCAGTCATAGAAGCTGGATGTAAGGCAGGTGGTAACCTGGTGAAAGATTCTGCACGTACGGCTCCTGAAAAATAAAATATAATAATTTCAACAATTTTGTTGAAAAAAAAAGATAGAATGAGTAATAGAATAAATGAAATGATTAGTGGAATGATGGTTTGGAAAACCGTTTCTCGGAAAACAACCTGTGTATCGAGTTTGAATTGCATTTATTTTCGATTGCGCAATATATAGAAATTGTGCAAAACGTGTTATGCCACACCTATGTCGTCGGCTTTTTATTATCTTAAAAATAATTCTTTGGATTATCTCCGTCGCTGAAATATTTAGATTCGTAAAACACAAATGGTCGTACAGTCTGCCTTATGGTAGTAAAAGCGACTCAGACAATTTTTTGCATGTCTTTCAAAATACCCCGGCCATATAACATCGTAAATCCTAGATGTATCGGCATTTCGTTATGATTTTAAATAAACAATATCATCCGGGTTTTATTTTTAGTAATAACTATATTAACTTTTTATTATTATTATTTTGCAAGCGAATGTAGGTGCAACTCATATTTTCTGTGGGAATTAACTAAATTATTTATTCTACGCGGCGAGACAGTCGTATAATTTCCGCTGCAATCTGTTTTTTTTTTTGCTCGACTAGAGCATGAGATTATATTTTTTCGGGTAGTTACGTGGGCTGCTGGAAAATTTTCTGGAATCTAGTAGGTCTAGAATTGTTAGCGTTTATCAACTGTCATATTTGAAAAATCTGACGTTTTTCGCCTATAATTCTATTGACAGTTCCTATCCAAATGAACTAGTTTTGTTTGTACAGCATTTGAGAAAAAGTAATTTTGTGTAAACATGAAAATCTCGCGTGAAAATTTTCGTGCCGTGATTTTTTACGGTTTCAAATGTGGTCTAACGCTGAAACAATGCCTCGATCGGCTTCATTTGGCTTTTGGAGATGAAGCACCATCAAAGAGCAGTGTTCATAATTGGTTTGCCGAATTCCAGCGTGGACGTATCTCTCTCAGTGACGAATTTCGTGAAGGTCGTCCATCAACATCTGTTGTTGCCACTAATGTAGATGCTGTGCGTGAAATGCTTGAGCGAGACCGACATGTGACATACCGTGAGATTCAAGCAACCTTACGCATTAACATGAAAGCAATACACCAGATTTTGCATGATCATTTGAACGTACGAAAGTTCTGCAGTCGTTGGATCCCACACAATTTAACAGAATCGCAAAAGCAGGTCGTGTCAAATGGTGCGAAGAAATGCTCAAGAAATTCAATGGAGGTCGTTCAAATTAAGTTTATAACATCGTTACTGGTGACGAAACGTGGATCTATTCGTAAGAGCCAGAGAGTAAACAACAATCTACCATTTGGGTATTTCAAAACGAACCAAAACCAACAAAAGTTGTCCGTTCACGCAGTGCTGCGAAGCAAATGATTGCTTGTTTCTTTGGTTTAACTGGACATGTAGCAACCGTGGCTTTAGAGGATCGAAAAACCGTGAGTGCTGATTGGTATACTACAATTTGTTTGCCGGAAGTCATCGATCAAATAAGAAGAAACAATTGAAATCGACGAATTATTCTCCATCATGACAACGCCAGCTCTCACTCACCCCGTCAAACAGTTGATTTTTTGTCCAACAAAAATGTTGAATTAATGACTCATTGTCCATATTCACCTGATTTATCTCGTAATGATTTCTTTGCGTCATCTGATATTCGTTGGTTCCTGCTGAAGTCACGATGTTTTCGATTCTTGCAAAGCCTTCCTTCAAGCATTAGGGGGCACGGCTTGTTTTGCTTTTTTAATTTGTGACATGTCAGAAGTGAGTCGGGTGTTTAGCGATATTCCCAAGTTCTGATTGGTATTGAAACCGTCCTGATCGTTGGTTCACATTTTTGGTTTGGTTGAGGAAACCTAGTTGGAGGTTTTTTCAGATTATGACGTTTTGTCGGGTTTTTGCGTGGCCCTGAAGGATTTTCGTACCGCTCTTAGTATCGACTCATTAGCGTGGGGGTAGGACCCATTGCTATTGGCAGTTATGGTTCAGGTGTTCAAACTTAGTGAGCAAGCGTTGGTTTTGGGCTGCTTGTGACGATCCTTTTGGTGAAGCAGCGTTGTCCCTGCTTTCGTGAAAGCCGAACCGGAGTCGTTTTCGTTTGGTAGTCTTCATACGTCAAAGGTGGTGAAAAACCGGATCGACCGTACGCAATGACTAACAGGAGGACTCTAGGCCGAATTTTACGAATCGTTATTACTTTTATTGTTTTATTGTTCTTAAATTCACATTTCAATACTCAGATGTAAAGATTTTGACGGATCCGCCTTTGGTTAGTTGGATTATTTACATTTATTTCAATATTTAAGATTGTTGGCACGTATTTAATTACGTAAAAGTTTCACCGTTACCTGTTATGTTTAATAGCGAAATTATTTCTGTAATTTTACAGATTTACCTCGAAGAATAAAAAAAATAATCTTCTAAAATGTTAATATAAATAGTGACGTTTATTTCATTATACACTAAGTACGTGCACGCGTCAAATACTTTCTCTTCAGGAACTTTGCTGCCTCCGAAGTTAATATCCCTGATGCGTCAGTCGTATAATAAAGCTTAGAGGAATAAACTTGACGAGATTTAAGTTTCATGCAAAATTAGGTACATGAATTCCGCCTCAGAAACACACTAACGTGAAGGCATTGTTTCGCAGCACACGAGTCTATGAAGAGGTAGGTTCTGATATTCTGATTTCTGAAACACGTCGAAGAAACCTGTAATTTCAGGTTAATGATCGACACCGTACAAAACTTAATTTAATAATCGACAGCAATAACGTAAGCAGATTTAATTTTAAAATTTGACAAGAGAAAAAAAATCAAAATTCGATGAGGAACATACATCAATTAGTCGCTACGAAGTGCAAAATGTATTATACTGGGTGTCTCATAACCTACAGAGGAGATTAAAAGGGTAGCTAGGCGAGATCAAATTCAAACTTTTTTCTTAATAAATTTTTGGTAAAAAATCAATAACTAAAAAGTTACAAGAGTTTAAACTGAAATGAATTAACAAGCAAGCGTTACTCCCTGTAGTAATATTTTACGTTTTAAATTCAAATTTGAGGCATTTATGAGTTAATTGAACATTACTTTTACAATAAACAACTATTTTAAAAAATGTAGTCACCTTACAGTTACGGCTATTTCATTTTTTCTTTTAATGCCCAAAAACAGCTGTCATTTCAATCTCCTCAGTACGTTGTGAGACACTCAGTATAAAGCTGATTAAATTACTTTATCTTTGGTAGAGGCAGTAAAAGTTGCACTGCAAACGTAGTATTTAAATTAGTAGAAAATCGCGAAGTTTTGTAATACTCCCAAGGTAAAGCGTGATAAGTAAATAGGCGACCGCAAAGGACGAATAGAAAGAGAGCAAATGACTTTATTAAAAAGCTAAAAATTCTTTGACTGACGCAGTTGACAAAATGAAACAAATTTATTTCAAATTAGTTTGCATATGGTGTTTGTAAACCTATGTTTATCGTTATTATTATTAAAACTGTAAGTTTCTCGTTATATTATAAGAGATTGATTTTCTTAATATAAATGGTCTAATTGAATAATTTTTATCAAAGTTACTTTTCCCACAACTTTTGCTTCTTAGTTACGTTAATTTCCTGGGAATCGAATTTATAGTCAGGAAGCGACTGCAAAATCGATTGAGTGTTACTTATTTATTTGACTTTTCTGTACGCCACGCTTGAGAATGGACGTTGTTTGCATGTTTTCATTGAAGTGAGAATTAGGCGTATTTAAAATATTTAATTTTTTGAATTGGTAACCCAACAGTCTTCGGTGGATTATCTCGTTTCGTTGATTGTCAGTCCGCTGTTAGTGGGACCGTTTGCGATGGAACTTTTCGACGTGTAATTTACTTTCTTAGACTTGCTTTTCTTTCTCAAGCAAGGTAGCTGCCGTCTTGTTCATTCATCTTGTGCCTGTCTGTTTTTCACGGGCGTATATTGTTCGCGATTGTAATATGTTGTTAATTCCCCTTTCAGCGAAGTTGACAAAGTTCGTGTGGCATCATCACCCAGGTCGTGTGTTCTGCCAGTAGCGTAGAATTGGGCCTGAGCTGAGGGAGGTTTCACCATCAATTTGGCGAGGAGGGACGTGCTATTGTTGAGCAACGTGTCTAGCGGAGTTTCTTTTGGGGTTCACGTCATTTTATCTAAATTATATTTACCGGTTGTGTCATTTGTGTACTTTACCTATTTCTCTTTTGCTTTTTGATATTTACATTGTATAGTGTTTGTTGTTTGATTTTTAGCTCCTTCTTACGCATAAAGTTTTCTGATTTACTTTTAATAATTGATATTTACTTTTCAAGTAAAAACGAGAGTACTCACGTCGATGCGATTTTTGCCCTCGTTTTGAGCCTTGCAACTTGGAACTTTCCTGTTATTAACCTATTCTCGATCACCCCACTAGGGAATTTTTACTATACACATTTGCTTTCAGGCCAAACTAAAATCTATGGGAAGAGATTTCCAAAAAAATGTAGAGAGCATTATTGGAGATCCTTTATTTTTGCGTATCTTAACGATCAACATTTGGGGTATAACAGCACCGAAACGGGTCCTGGGGAGTTGTATTTTTGGGGACAAACGGGGATACATTTTCCCAGCTGTGTAGCACTGAAACCTTTTGGGTTGCGTAATCTCCGCTGGGTAGCGCCCTTAATCGTAACACTTTGTGAAGTTCCCCATGGCGTCTCTGTTGAGTGGGCATTGTTACGCAATTCTTTTCACCATTGTAGTCTCCGAGGGAACGACCGACTCTGCTTTAGAGCTATGGTATGTTACAATTGGCACAGGCCAATTCTTTTTCCTCCTTTTGCAGGTCAAAACAAAAAAAGACATCGGTTTAAAGACATGCGATAAATCATTACCTATAGGTACATTGTTTACAAGTAAAAGCAGACAAACACTACTTACGTGTAAAGGAACAACACTCGTTTAAATTGCAGGTTTTATTATCATAGTTATTAAGGTTTAAAGATTGTAATATTTTTCTGTGTGCTTAAAACTAGTCAGTTTGTTATCAGTCAAGTAATTGCTTAACTAATATCAGCGTTATTTATTTATTAGTATAGATTTAAGTCTTTTATTGCAAGATTTAGAAAAAGCAATTAATGAATTATAACTAGACTTTTGTGAATGGATAAATTCTAGACTGAAAAATGGGAGGATGTACAAAATTCTTAAAAAGAAACATTTTACACAAAACCAGTACATGTACATTCGATTTCGATATAACCCGAACATGTCAGTTTGATTGCAGTGGAGTTCTTCCTTGCTGAGAAGACTTAAAATAGAGCCGAAACAGCTGTCCAGTGGGTGCTCGGGAAGTTCACCTTCCACAAAATGTTGTAATTTATTTTTCTTATTAGAATCTCATTTCGGTTCTAATCAGAATCTCATTTCGAAATACAAGCATAAGTTATATACTACAGATTAGTACGAGGAATAATTTTGTATGAAATTTTCTTATCCCTGCAATTAATTCAGCACAACTTCGAAGGATATGCACATGCATAAACTTGAAGCCATCGTAATTTCAAGGCACCTCACCTGCATAATAATGTGGTTCTCTTTCATGAAAGTGGTGATGTCGCATGCTGACGTCTTCGTCTCCGGGTTGGTGCAGTTGAGGGATTAAGTTCAGCCAAACGGCCATTTTGTGACCTCTGTAGTGACTCTTCATCTTCGGTTTAAGCGCTGTAATAAAAGTGAGTCATTAAAATTGATGGAAAAAGAACACACGATGAAGAAAATAATTAATGTATTTTAAGAATATGTGCCTGTTTTCTGATGAGCTTATTAAGTTCAGCGGCCATAATGTTTATTGGTCGAGCTAGTTTCAAAGTCGTTAAGTTGCTAACTGCCTCAGATGACTGGGTTATCAGGCTGCTTTGAAGGATATTAGCGTCGTAAAACACGTTATAAAGTGAATATAAAGTGCGATTGTTTTGGAACATTGAATAGCAAGACTTAAATACACAAATAAAAAATAAACACACGAAGAGTTCCACAAATATTAATGCTCATAATAATAATAATTGTATTTTATTTTGTGTAACATAAAAATAGGCAGGAAGTGAATGTCGTAAATATCTTGGCAATGCATGAATTTAGTCGGCCTCAAAAGTTAAAATGCAGTGGATATTTGATAAGGATATCATGAAAAATGTTGATTTGGGAATTGTAGTGGAGTAGTAACAGAATACTATAATATTATTTCGTGGTTTATTCATTCAGGTATTGGTTTATGTCATCCACCACCGTTTTTGTTTACATAAGACCGTTTTGGACTACCCAATTTTTTGTACGTACAAGATTTGGTTCAATTTTTACAATAAATATTTATACCAAGAAATTTTTGGAGATAAAACGCTTTCTATGTATTTTCATTCAATTTAATTTTTGATGCGATTTACTGTTTAAATGAAATTGTTTAAGAGATTGAATCAAATCTTCACAAGAAATAGTCTATTTTAGAAAGAGGTGACGAAGTTAGATGCTTAGCTATTTCCCAGAATGATTTTGACAAGATCTTGACGGCATGTTGCTGCAGTTAAATAGTATTGGAGGTGGCGAATGGTATTCTAAAAATATTCTTTTACCATTGACTTGAGGATACTTGCACACACGAAGTAATATGAACCTGCAAAAATGCTTTCTTCAGGTATCTTCTAGGCCTTTTTTGAAGTTTTGGACTTATTCTTGAAGCTAGCAGAGCAAAAAATAGACCTTGATGAGTAATATTTCGTATTATTAATTCGATACTTAGATAAATGTGGTAACTAATAAATTGTATTATTATCAAGAAACCTAAATACTTTTCTTTCAGTCAAACAAAAAGTAACGTAACCAAGTTAACAAAAAAAGTAAACAAACAAACTGTTTCTTATCTTTGGTCAGATTTGTTTCAATTCCTGAACAATTCAAATTGTACTGTATCACACAGTAAACTTTTGTACAAATGTTTAAGGTGTTTAGGTTGAGATTCGTTTAAGTTATGTGAAATTTTTGTAGAACTTCTGCAGCCACTTTTCTTCTTAAACTCGTATAACAATAGGTTCAAGAATCCTTCGTTTTTTGGTTATTCTTCGTAAGAAAACACAGTTAAGTACGGGTTAACATTTGCGTAGTATATTGTTTAGAGAAGTACACTGTTCAATTTGCAAATAAAAAATTATATCTCGCTACCTTCGAAATATGAATTAGTTGATAAAGAATTTTTTTCCAAACAACCTAATACTACACTTATGGCCGGTTTCTGAAACGATGCATAACTTTATGTAAATATAAATTTTTATTGACAGATAACTTTGTGAAAAGTATAAACTGTTTACGTTGCTACGTAGCTTTATCGACGGGTAAAATTTTGAGAAATGGTTTTTAGAAGTTATAGTCAGTTTATCTTGTGTTTATGTCTACATAAAAGTTATGTATCGTTTCAGAAACCGGGCACTAGTTGTCCAAAATAGTTCAAAATCAACATGTCGTGAACATTGACTAATTTTAATGTTAACACGAAAAACTCATCATTCTCACAGTTATAAAGAATTTTCCTTTACACAAAATTGCTAATTGTAATAAAGGATTTCTGTGTTAGATGTTATGTGTAATTTCACTAAAACGCTTTTTGAATATTTTTGCTGTGCGGAACTGTTTTTTTAAGAGAATATCTGAGCTTTAATGGAGATGAGTAACATCGAATATGAGATTCATTACAAATCCATCGAGCGTGTCTAATTTTTCCGCCGCCATACCGACTCTAATTTTGCAATTCCATAATAACGCAACTCACAAACGGTACTTTGAGACAGAACAGATCGCGCAAATACAAAGATATATCCGTGTAACTACAGGCATCGTATAATACGATATGACACATTTATTCCCGAGGATTCTCATCATCGCGATTGTTTTGCACAGACTTTATTTGATGAAGTATTCGATGCATGAAATCCACTCGACGAGAGACAAATAGGGCAGAGCGCTTGATTCTTTTTGCTTTTCTGCTTTCCTTCCTAACGATGACCCTTTTTATATTCTATGTACATACAAATATGCAGGTATGAACGTTAATGTCAAGTTTGGAATTGGCGAGGATTACGTTTAATGTTGCATTGCGGAATCGTGTCAGTGGATGAGGATTCTTGTTGTTTTGTGCAGAGTTAAATATTCACTTTGCATTACATTCGTGTATGGTATTTAACTTGCTTTAATTTAAATTCCGAGTTTAATTCGCCGGAACGTATTTTAATAGGAAATTCATATGATGCTACTCTACACCCGCTGAAGAAATAAGACAAAACAGGTCATGCAGCTGCGATGTACGAACTATTTAATAATTCCTCGTGTTCATGAAGCTTCTGGATTAAAATTGTTTCGTGGTTTCACATGAATATTTTTTGGTAATACTGTTGAGCAAAAACATAATATGCAGTGGCTTTAGATAACATAGTCTAACATTATTTGTGAGAGTAATTAATTAAATAACGGCTTGTATATACACAAAGTTATTTTTAAATAATAATTAAATGTACTAGACTATTTACATATCAAAAGGAGTAACCTCCCAATCATTTTATCTTATTTACTTGTTTCTACTGTGATGCTTTTTCGATCAAGATTCTGCTACGATTAACAATTTTCTGAAGATTACCATGTTAAAATTACAATACACTTTTGGTGTTGTTTGTTGTTTGTTTTACGTACAATTTTAATTAATTTCAATTTTTTTTATTTTGAAAAGTTTTATATGTTTCAAAGAATATCAAAATATCAATCAAAACGCCTCCGGAATTTATACTCTAAAACTTGGAATTCTAAAATACACAGTTGTGTAACAAAAATGAATTCAATATAAAATTTAATTCTTCTTCAAACAATTCAGTAATTAACTGACACTTGCCTTGCGTTTAACCAAAGTGAAACAAGTTTAGATTTCATTAAGTATGTAGTCAGTGACAGTGTGAGTTTCTATTTGTTTGTTTTACTTGCAATTAAGACGTTTGTCTCCATGCAAATTTACTTAATTTACTGTCTTAATCCTGTTAAATTACAACCATTAAACTAGTTGTGATAGCAAATTACACGGTTTATATTTTGTGGTTGCCTGCATAAAGGTGGCCGTTATTTTAAAAAAGAAGTCAGTCAACATTTAATTATCATTCCCCTTAATTAATTCACTCAACTTTGTTTTTTCCTTTTAATTTTTTCTTCAATTAAGACTTCAATTCCCCTATTTAATCGAACAAAAACCTGACCGTTCTCAAAAGAGAACTTGCTTTCTGTAGTGCACTGTCGAGCTACTCTAACTAATGACCTCATTAGGTAATAGGCTTATGAGAGACCTTTGCCTGCCTTGGTTTCCGTGAATGCTGCAAAAATTAATTTTGCCTTTCACAGAGACTGGCGCTTTCAGCATGAAATTTTCAGGTGAAAAAGAGTAAGAAGTGAGTTTCAGTCGATTCGGTCAATATTTACCGCGTGTATGTAACGATGCAGGGGGACTATTCCCAGCTAATTGCATTTGATGGTAACTGGAAAATTTACGAGGACTGGCAGAATGCCCGCTGCGTGTTTAAACTTTAATTGAAACAGCCGGTTTCCTTTTGCCTAATGACGTTGATCCATCAAATTTTTAATCCTGCATCACTGGCCACACATTGTATGGATGTCATATGACCCACACACAAGTCGGTAGTTTATAGGACGTCTCATAAATTATTTCTACGTTAAACCGACACAGAAAAAACTATTAGCGAATAATATTTTAGTATCATGTAGTATTTCCGAACATGTTCCATAAAATTTCTAACATGTCTGTATTACATGCATACAGCAAACAAAGATCTTTTACACTACACGTTATGATAAATTCGCTGTTTTTGGTTTGTCTTCATGAATACCGCTCAGCTACTTAGGTAATTCAGTTCTACGTTTTGCATTTTGTTACTCATTTTGGAAAAAACTACGTTTTATAGTAACAAATATGAGAAATAGTAGGTTTCTGATATTTGAAATATAAGATTTGTGGAAGTCACAAAAGAATTATTTTTCTGAAGCATCAAAATTCAATTAAATTTTCTTATTCAGACTAGACGACGACACACAGAAAAAACTTTCAGAAAACCAATACCTCGGATAAAACTTCCGATTGAAAACATCATTAGCGATAAACAACAAATTAAAACTGATCTTAACCGCTCGCGTTTAAACTTTAATGGAGCGATAAACAACGTCGGGTAAACAGCGGTGATAGATCTAATGGGATCAGCGACGTTAAGGGAAAATTGTCGTCGTATCAAATATCATTTAGAGCGAAAATTGCGGCTTTGGCCGGCAAAAGCACGAGGCGGAAGCGTACACCTTTTATCGGACGAGTGCAGGAAGTTTCCTCTATTAAATTAGCTCGGTCGGTAGAGATTGTTATTGCAGCGTGATGGTAGAAATTAGGCACAAACTTCAGTGGAGGATACTCCCAATTTAATAATAACTTTAAATATCACTTTACTTCGATGAAATTCAATTACAACATCACTGACTGCTGGCCAAGTCCGTTTATCCGTTATTAGACTTCGTTGTTAAGACGTGCAAGTTGTAGGCTTGAACTTAATGTGATGGTATTATCTAGTAATCGTTTAAGCAACTTGCTGTACCCAATACCCACTGATTTTAATGAGATTGTCTTGCCGAAATACACTGTGACCATTTTTGTTCACACAGATAACGTTGTTTGATTTTGTTTGTTGCTCTGGCTAGACCTTGTGTAATAAAGGGGCCGAACATCATCTCTGTCTTCTTCGCCTAGAGAGAACAATTCTTCCTAATTTCCCCTTTTTTTCTTTGGGTACATAATTTTCAGTTTCTTCATGGCGATTGTGTAAAGTATCAACTCTCGATATGATCTCGTCCGAAGTCCTAAAAACAGCAGTGAAGTATCACCGACAGTCTACAGCAATAGGTGCTTTCTTTCGCTTAAAAGTTTGAATCGTGTTTCGAATAGTTTGGACATAAATTTCGTAGTTGTTGCAACTAAACACCTGATTTGAATTTTTTTTGATTGACAGTTGGAAAGAACCATAATTCAATCTAAACAAGTTTTAAATAGAGAGATTCAAACAAAAGAATGTCTGTTTTTGAATCAAAACATGTTTAGATCACGATTTTGTGAGCGAAAGAAAGCACCTCAAATTATTAGATAATAGAAGATTTCCTTGACAATTGACATAAAAAATATCGCAATGTCAGGTCAAAAAGCGATCGTAGGATGTCGCTGTTTTATCTGTTCATAAAAAATACCGTTAAATTCGTTAAGTTGGAGCATCATCAGAAGAGAACTGAAAAAACAAGAAAAATATCTGAATATTTAAGAAGGGTAATTGGTAGGTGATATGTATTTGGCAAACTGGAACGTTGAAGTTTCACGGAGAGAAAGATAACTGGCGGAGAATCACAAGGCTCGATTTTGGAACCAATATTAAATAAAGCTTCGGAGTGTAATGATAGTTACGATAAAGACATCTGAAGACCTTGATACCGATAAACTTATTGGGCCGTAAAAGAACCGCTAATCATAACAGTCGCTAACAAAAGGAAACAGTATTAAATAGTAACATGAAAAAAGATTCTGATTCCACTTGTACAAATACGGTTTAGCAGAAAATTTCAGTCTGATTAGCTGTCACGGTTGTTTCAAAGAAAATAAGAAATAAATGAAACGCGTCAGTTATGGTATTTATTCAGAAGATCGCCAGATAACGCCAGCCACACGGTATTTAAATATCCAGCCTGGAGTAAGAGGAATGGATGGTTTTCCTGAACGGTAATAAAGTGCACCTTTAAAATGCAAGCTGCTGAAGCTTAGAGCCCTAAAAGCGTGTCCGTTCAATAGCTAGGCTTAGCCAATGTTACATACGATTTTCGCATTGACTGTTCTGGTCAGGTAGGCTTCCCCTTGTGCACGCATGTTGGGAGTTTTGTGGTCGGTTGTTTAGTAGCGCTTATCCGAGGACAGGTGGTATTCCAGCGGAACGGCTCGGTTCCTTTTAACGGCGAACTAGCAAACTGTGAAGTAGTGATCATCTGTCCGAAGCGTTATGAGGTAGGTGTTGTTTGGATCGATTCTGTTGCTGGATCAGTGAACTTACCGTGTGGAACGAATTATAGTTACAACGTAAGTCGCTGTCCCAGCAGGTTTTGGGACCGTTTATTCAGTTTTTAGGGACGTGTGAATCTTTCCGGCTTGCTGTACTTCAAAAGGTAAGCGCCATGTTGATTCTCTATTTTCTTATTTGGTCGTTTTCCACGTGCGTTTATCGCTCGCGGTTGTAAATTCCACACATTTTCTTCCGTCTAGCAAGCAGTCGCTTATTCCCGTAAGCGTCACTCCAAGGGACGACACGTTCTCTTCGCGCGTACTATTGAGGAAAATAAATTTGACCGTTCCCGTTTACGAGTTGTGCGGCTACCCCATCGACGTTCCACCCTGGAGGGATTCAATAGGAAATTCCCTTCATTTTTCTTTTCGTCCTCAGAAACGGTTTATGTGATGTCAGTCCATGGGTGCTCTGAGCCAGTGGCGCTGTGCGGTGTGGGCTTGCAGTATTTCTCACTGACCAATTCGGTGGGAAGGACGCTTTGTTTGCTGTGATAACATAGTCAAAAAAGTTTTGGTTTTCCTTGCACTCATATAGATTTTTATTAACACTGTTTTTGTCCCTTATTTTGCTTATTTACTAGTGTTAACGAATTGTTAACTTTGTTTTGGCTCCGTACAGAGAACGAATGTACGTAATTTTGGAGCTGTTCTCTTCGTAGTTTTTGATTATTTTTATTTATTTTTATGCTGGTCTGTACGTTTCACGTCATAATTTGTAAATATTCATACCCTTTTGGTTGGCGCAACCCACAAACTGTGGGTCAAAACGCGCTAAGCGCTCCTTTCAGCATCACGTAGCAACAGGAATAGTTACATGAACGCAGCCTTTCGTCAGGGTCAACAGAATAATAAGATAAATAAAAAATGCCGAAAGTTAAAATCTCTGAAGGAAAGGCATACTTAATGGTTAAATTAAATGAGCGACTAAATGCAGTCCAAATTTTTAACGATAATTTATGGTTCTGCAGAGTTTGTGACAAATCAGTAAGTCAGCTATTCAAAAAATTAAATTTTATATTTGAATACTACTTTTTTTTTACTTTGAATTTGCAATGAACTTATGGTGAATCCACAAGGATTAAAGGACTGTTGCTATAATAACAGTCAATCATAAAGCTTTATGATTGGAAGTTACCATAGTATAGAATCGACTTCTTTACGACCCAAAAGTCCGGACTTTAGTCAGTGTTCAAAATAAGGGTTTTAGTATCTAAAAATAGCTAAGCATTCGAGTGTTATGACTCGGATGAATCAAACACGCCTTTGCGAATGCATAGGTTGTCTTTCGAATATTTCCATCGACTTTAATAAAAATATGTAACATTTCCATGACTAAAATTTGAGGTTCATTTTCCAAGGTTATACAACTACACATCTGTGTTGAATGTGATGCCTAACATGTTATAAAAGTGATTTAAGTGAGTGTTAATCACTCCACTACAATGTATTAATCACGTCAGTTAGATTTTATACTTAGCAAAAATTAAGACGGTGAAATATTACGCACGACGAAAACAATTTGGTAAACGCTGTTTTAAAGACGCCGCTTCACCGGCAGGCGCTAGCAACCTTAAGGCTGTTTGCTCGGCCTTAAAATCGTTTTTCCCATTTCCTGGGCTTATTTTTCATTAAAATCGTACCAATTTTTCGCGAAAAATTTTTAAATAGATTCTGTTAAGCGGCTAAAGGCTCGTTTTTCGAGAATTGCCAAAAAGGCCTTAAAAAAAATTAAAATTAAAGAAATTCGAAAATGTAAGCCTTTAGCCGAAATTTCGCAGTATTCAATAATAATAAACCGTTTAGTTTTTTTTTTATTTTTAAAAATAAGGTCAGGAAATGGGAAACAAATTTGAAATTTTCGGAATGAAATCGCTGAAATCAAATGTGGTATGTGATAGACGCTAGCTCCGCCTTCGGACCTAGTGCAAGAGGGGCGAATTCGCACATTCATTCTCCCGATTTAGTGACAGATGAAGAGTATGAGTGAGAGCGAATGCGTTTAAGTGCGTGTATGAGTGAAACACAGAATACACGCACCGTAAACACACGAACGCTACCGAGCGCTGTCAGAAAATAAAGTGCCTATAATGCTACGAAAGATTTCCCTTTTCAGAGTCGTGCTTTTTGGTAAATTTTTTACGCTAAATTGAAAGAAACACTTTTGTCATAATAAACTTCTGCAAATCTGGTAGTCATGCACTTAATTAGTTTTAAAAAGGTATTGCTCAGCAAATTTGTGTTATTTTGTTATTTATTTGTGTAGAGTACACATTTACCTTGACATCATTAAAAATCCCTGTTAATGCATGTAATTAATATTATGTGATAACACAGGAATAAACAATAAGTAAAATGGGTCGGTGATGTAACATTTTGAATATCAAGTTCACCCAAATAGTGAAACGGAACTGCGTCAAATAATTTTTGTTTCTACACAACTAATTGAATAAAATATAAATACTTGATGAATACGAGGATTCAGATCTCATCAACTGTAACCTAAAATAAATTTATTTTAACAAGTAACGTTACTGCCAACTAAAATGTCAGATTTTCATAGATAGTCCGAATTTAAAACAATTGTGAACGATTTATACAGTGAGAATCTTGTAACGCTGCACATAGACGAAAATTACATGATCAGATAATACATTTAACCTACAACCACGGTTTCAAATTTGTAAGTGCATCTGCATTATACGATATTTTTAAACATTCGTCAAGCATCACAAAAAAAAAATATTAAAAGCTTGTTTTTGATCCTGTTAATATTAACATTCTGGTGATAATAGTGCGGCCCTTTTGAATCATATTGTACTACACACCAAAAGAATCTGGAACACGTAATAGTTCTGTTGTAAATACGAGGAGTTAATTATTGTTGCTATCATGTATTCGTCCGTTTGTTTATTTACGTGTTTTTTAAGTTACTGTAGAAACAAGTTTAAAATTGCATTCAAACTAATAGCGTTCCACTGGCTGCGCTAGTGCGCACTGAGTGTATTTCCATCTCGGTTCAGCTTTATGTAATAAAACGAGATAGAGATACACTCATTGCATACCGGTGCAGCCAGCGGAAAACGCTTTAATAAAATAACTCAAATATGTATGCTAGAAAGATGATTAAATTAGCAAAAAGGTGCAGGTTCGAGAGCTTATTAAGAATCCATTTTCAAATATTACTTGTCATGGCCAACTTGGTTTAAATTTTACAAAAACCAAAATCTCCTAATTTCTTTTATTTGTCTTAACTTTTTGTTACTTAAGATATTGAGATGCGGTTTGAACTAGTTTGCACGATAATTTAAGTACTTTTATGGGCACTTAATAAAACTAATCAATCCCATTTTTACAAATTTTCAATAATCTAACCTAACCTTAAAATTTTAAATTGGTGGTTTTTTGGTCCTTTTAAGAGAGACTTTTTTTTCTGAAGGCAATGATGTATCACATGATATGGAAACTTCTTCAAAATTTTGGGAAACTGAACTTATTCTTTTTATCACAAAACTTTGTTATCGAGACTGTTGGAAGCTAACCGCGCCCTTGTTAACGTTGGTAATAAACGGGCGTTTACATTACATACATATTTGTATTATACATTTGTCCTACATATTGTTTGAAAAGTCTGGAATGAATCTGAAATTTGTCTCATACTACTATTACATTTTTCATATATTTGACATGTATCCGACATGTTTTACAGGACAGATTTGTATTCCAAATTAATGGAAAACACAGCGATCGCAGACCATACAAAGGTACTTTACGCATGTGCAGAATAGTTAGCTGTTTTAAATTATTAAGCGATCTGATGGTTTGTGACGATGGAGTGATCCAAAAAGAGCATAGTGGCCGCGGCCAAAAACAAAAATTGATTGTCATCTTTCACGAGCGATACTATTTTTTATTATTAAATACTAGATACGTCCTGTGCTAGTATTTGTCGAAGACTTGTGCTAAAGATTCATCAGGATTTGTATGCGACAAGTCGACAGTTTTGTAAAGATTTGTTTTTGAATTTATTGAAGACATGTATGTGATGTAAGCACTCCTTAAGGGTTGCAGAACTTTAAATAGGTCTCGATTCACTTGATCGCGACTAACGTATACCAAGTGCTACAAGAACGTAGAACTGACTCGTGAAATATACGAAGCTCAGTATCCAGAAAAGGCTACACAGATGAAGCTGCAGTGCCACTGATCGTTCGTGGACAATCGTGTACAAGCGATTAAAATTTTTGACCAATGAAATTCTTATCTTTTTGGCGCATCATACCCCTAGCTGATGTGATATTGGTTTAAAATTTTAATGGCTCGCTCACCATTGGCTACAATCGATCAGTGCCAATGCAGAATAACTTGATAAACAAAAAGCAAAATTTCTGTGATCATGGCACTAGCGATTTCTGTTCGTAAAAAGAATAAGTTCGGTTTTTCAACATTTTGAAGAAGTCTCCAAATCGTGTGCTACATCATTGCATTCAGAAATAAATTTTCTCTTAAAAATGCCAAGAAAATTAGGGAGTACCAATTTAAAATTTTAAGGTTAGGTTAGATTATTGAAAATTTGTAAAAATGAGATTAGTTTTATTAAGTGCCTATAAAAGTACTTAAATTATCATGCAAACTAGTTCAAACCGCATCTCAATATCTTAAGTAACAAAAAGTTAAGACAAATAAAAGAAATTAGGAGATTTTGGTTTTTGTAAAATTTTAACTAAGTTGGCCGTGACAAGTAATATTTGAAAATGGATTGTTAATGAGCTCTCGAACCAGCATCTTTTTTAATCATCTCTCTATCTCTTCAAAGACGAAAGTTACCCATGCTGTCCCTATGTATCCGGGCACACTGTATACTTTGGTATATTTGCCTGGACTTTTCCCGACCATTCTCTTATAAATGCGATGGTGATATTGCTCACTGAAATTTTAAGAAGCGCTCGCAGCGTGGGATCTCACTTCGTAGCTATTTTTCAAAGAGAAGTTAACTCTTTTTCCACCAACAAATTTTGAAACAATTGAATTGTACATCTCCGCTGCATTAATGTTCATATTTAAAAGTAAACTGTGTGCATTATGCGTCAAATGATTACAGCAAGCAATAATGTCATGAAATAATCCACATTCTACTAAGTCTGGAACTGAATTAATTTCATTATCTTTGAACCCGGTGCAAGAATAAACGTCACAATCAGAATGATCGCCGAATACGTGCTTAGAGCAATTAATAATGTCCTTTTTTAACGCATTAACTTGCTCTGTGAGCGTTTTTTCTTCCTTGCTCCTCCTCCTCCTCCTCCTCAATAATCTTAAGGCACAGTCATTATTATTTATTCCAACGTTTAAATCAGGGTTCAGTTTTTAAGGCACTTTTAATGTTTTCATTTGACTGTTCTAGTGTTTATTCTGTATAATGTATATTTTTTCTTTACGTCCACTTTGAACAGCAATATTTCATTGTGCCTAATTTCAGTGCACAGAAGATAAAGATAAAAAAGCAATCCATGTAAAATTTAAAAAAAAACAATTTTATAGGGATAATAATAATGATAATGAAACAACAAAATGATGTTATTAATTTATAGAGGAACAAGTGATGCGTTTTTTTTGTGTCGTTGTTTCAATTCTGATAAACTTTCACTTTCCGACAGACGTAGTTTTATTTCCCGAGTTTTACATAGTTTCTGTGTTAGATCAGGTCGCCGTTTTTATTTACATCACTTTTACATAAGAAATTTTACTCATCTGAGTGTGCGCTCGCCCTTAGAAATTTGCAGAAGTCCGCGGGCGGTGCCCATGTGAATGAGGCCTTATCCAAATGTTATGGGTGTGTCACAAACTGACATGTAAACCAATCAAAAATAAAGATCAGTGACAGCAGAGTCATAAATTACAAGGAATACATTTAGGTGGTAATTCTGTTCTCTGTTCTTTTCGTTTGTGTGTAAAAATGCAGGAACACATGTTGAACGTATGTTTCTTCTAAATATATGCGAAAAATAGTGATACGCCCATTTGAAATCGAGTTCAGTTCTAAGCGAGCATACAGCCTTAATGCAATTCTGCAGTCGTGATATTTTCGTGTCGGTCTCAGCGTCTAACGTCAACTTTGACTTTTAATCTAATATTAAGCATAAGAGTAGCCACAGATTAAAGCACTAATTTTGTAACATATTATGAATGCCACTTAGCGTTAAGGATTAGATCTGGTATCGGTTTCGTTAACACATCAAAGAGACTTTACGCGATATGTTATGTATACGAGGTGCTACACTAAAATGTAAAATTTGGCGAGTTAATTTTTTGCTTCAAAATTCTCTTGAGACAAAATAACAATACAATCACACATAATTTCTTAGATGTTTTTTTTTTATTCAATAACTAGTAGACAGATAAAAAAATGAAAAAAAAAAACTATCTGCCTCTTCAGATGTTCTTCTAGGTAATTAAACGGGCACGTAGTTTCAAGTCATATTGCACACAATAATTTGTCTGTTGTCCACCGATTTATATATAACTGTTATGAAAATAAATTTAATCCTGACTGGAGCATATGCAATGTTAGTATACGTTACTTCTACCCTCATCAACAACCGTCAACACTTTGTACTTATGATGGCCCGTTTACACATGCGCGCGACCTCAAAACATCTGCAAAGGACTGTGTGGAGGATGCAAATGGCGTTTCCAGACGTTTATTACTTCTTCCTTTCACTGATTTCTGCAGAATTTAACTTCAATTTTAATCTGAATGGTACGCCTTATACCGGCTGTTTCAAACTGGATATGCTCCTAAACCGTAAGAGATACAAATTTGGTTGAATGGAAGAAAAGTTGCAAGAATCAATGTCTAACTCGTATTTATTAATAGAATGATTTTTTTTTATTATTTCTTCTTGAGATATTAATAAAAATTTAAAAAGAACGATTTTTTTCTCTCTGTATCTCTTTTATTATATATAACTTTGAAATTCTGATTTCACTTTCTACAGGCACTTTTTGATTCTGTGTCGAATAGAAGTAATAGAATTGAAGTCAAACGTTTCGTCTTTCCACGACCATCATCAGTTTCGATTTTTTAAATACAACTTATGTCTTTTCTTCTTCCTGAGTATAATGATATATCACACACATAGTTGAAATTAATTTGAAGCTTAAATAATTCAAATTTTATATAAAAATTTTATTTAATATCTACAAAGTTTTTTTAAACTTGAAACGGACAAAATTATGAAGGGAAAACACTCAACGTTTCGCTATTGATTAATAGCTTATTTTTATTATTCTATTCGATAGCACTTTTCCTGTACCAAAGCTGAGATGCTAGTCTAGCAAGTTATATAAGAATCACCCGATATTTGTCGGTAAAAAATCATTTTTGTAAGTGCAGTGCATTATTAAAATAATGATACAGAAAAACTTTAAATAGTTTATTATAATTCACATTATAGCTAAGAAACTCAACTAAAAATTTGAAATTATTAAATAAAATTTTCATATAAAAATCTGTTTTATTTAAGCTTTAGATTAATATCAACTATTAAGTGTGATTGATATACCATTACAATTAGGAGAAAAAATGCTATCGAATAGAATAATAAAAAGATATACTTTGTATTTAAAAAATCGAAACTGATGATGGTCGTGGTAAGACGAAACGTTTAACTTCAATTCTATTACTTCTATTCGCAGAATCAAAAAGTGCCCCCCGTAGAAAGTTAAATCAGAATTTCAAAATTATGTGTAATAAAAGAGATACAGAGAGAAAAAAAAATCAATTTTTTACATTTTTATTAATATCTCAAGAAGAAATAAAAAAAAAAATCATTCTGTTAATGAATATGAGTTAGACATTGATTCGTGCAACTTTTCTTCCATTTAACCGAATTTGTATCTCTTACGGTTTAGGAGATCCCTTCAGTGCACACTCAATTTGAAACAGCCGGTATATTTGTGTATTTATCAATTCTGATCAGTGATCAGTGATCACTGAAGTGCTAAAAATAATGATTTAAAAGAGACGACGTAAAACTAGATAATATTAGCAGTTTTAAAACAAAAAAAATATTTTTCTATAGAGCTCTTTACCTTAGTACATTAAACGTTAAAATTCTTCTCCGTTGACTTATTGGCAAAAACCTAGTCTGGAGTAAAACGCCTGCCTAACTTTTTCTAAAACTTGTACTGAAATATTTTGTAAATCTATGGGTCATTTGAACCATAAGTATTGTAGGGCGTTGAACTCAAATGTTCAAGTAAAATTAAAAAATATATAAATGTACAGGGTGATCCATTTAACAAAACTCTGTTGCTGCAAATACATGAAACATACATTCAAATTTTACTTTTACGAATTTTTTTTTGAAAATTTTCTAAATAAGGCCAAAAATAATTTTATTCTATAAATTGTATCCACAGTATATCTATAAAAACGTGTGTAAATTAATACATTTTCTTAAATCATTTTTATTTAAAAAATAAACATTTTTGCTAAAATGTAAATCTAAAATTTACAAAAATATAATATATTGATTATTATTATTTTCCATGAATTCTAAATATTAATTGAATAGATAAAGTCAGCCGACCAGCTTTTGAAAAATGGACTGTTATTTTGAAATTTCCTTCTTTTTAAATGTTTGTAGACAACTTAAAATCAATTAATTTTGAATTGATTTTACTAAAGAATCTTTAACGAAATAAAAGGGTCAATTAACATAAAATAAAAGTTAACGAATTAGACAAAAACTACAATAGTCGTAAAGCTAGCCCAGGAAGCCTTTAATCGAATTCATTATTGATTCAGGTTCCGACTTCGGCCATAAAGTTTAGAATTAAATCCGAGCAAACAGTGCATAGCGAGCATTTCTGCATTACATTATCTATGGCAAATATTTAATTAATTAGTTTTAATGATGCAGTGGTGATTTATTTACGAGTGCAAACGAGCTGAACATATTCGGCTAAAAACTACATGTGGTCAATATTTTGATGTAAAGTTCGCTTACAAAGCATTGTAAATAATTACTTTGAATCTCGGCAATGAATGTTTGATTTCCCGTTGTTAAACTTTGTATAGGATTATGATCAGGAATACCACAATTATATATAGTATTCCATTTCGAAATTGATTTTTATGACCTAGATCTACTTACCGAAGTTTTACACTTTTACAATCGTACGCACCGCAAGGGTTAGAGGTCATAAAAAAATTTATTCAACCTTCCGAGAATTATTATCAGGTTCGTACCTGGGAGACCATAGTAACTGAGACAATTATTTCTGATAAAAGGATTTATAACAAGGCCTTCTGCACTTATATTAGTTAAGCCTCCTAATAATTACGGTAATCACTATTGCCATACCATAAAAACGAATTTGAAAATGGAATACTACATAATACAGTGCAAACTGAGTTTCAGTATTCTAGCGGAATTGTATCATCTTAAATAGCTTTTAAATCAGACGAGCAAATGCTGTTTCTACTCCCATTTCTTTAAATACGCTTATTGAGTGTTCAATGTTCGATCGAAGTGAAGTCAGATATGTCCAAATGTTCTAAGAATACTTTTTCGGTTGATATAAACATCGAGTCCTTTTTTATATTCGAAAAGGCGAACATTTGTAGAACATTTATTGCGCTTTCTTAATGTAACAAAAACAGCAAAAATTTTTACAAAGTCGCGTTACATAATTACCAAATTTTAAGGAAGATAACAAAAAAAGATTGGGTATGAAATATAATAGAAAAATCAGAATATTATATTTTCTTTGCTGATATGAAAAAATCTTGAAAACCGCTGGTTGCGATTAATATGACCGACTTATTTTCGGTTTCAAAATAGCAGATACGTACAATGCTTTAAATTTTGATTTATGAAAAATTGCAAAACCAGAAATAAATGCATTATTTTCTGTAAGGATGTTGGGAAAGATGTGCGTAAAGAACTCGTAGAAGTGAAGTAAAACATTCAGAAATGAAAAATTTTAAATAATCAGCAAGAGAATGCCAGGAAACAGTTAAAATAAAAAAATACAAAAAAAAGATTTTTAGAAAAACAAGAAGAGGGAGAGTTTTGGAAAATAAGAAAAAAGTTTTACCATGTAGTTTAGCATACAAAAAATATTTTTTCAAATTATATTGTTAATTCCCCATACATTAATTCTCGAATGCAGCTATATATGAATCATTCAAGGTCTCTATCGAGACAATACAAATGCATTTTGTCATCATTGAAAGAAATTGACAATAATTGTAGTATTTGTTTAAATTTATGTGAAGAAAAATAAATATAATTTCATTTATGTCACTCTGTATTCAACGTACAAGTTGAGAGCATTTTAAAATCGTTCTTGTAAGCCATTAAGGATAACAGAACGAGTTAAAAACAATGGAGCAAATGTATGAAACTTATGTAACAAAAGTTTTTGGGATTTTTTTCAAATCTAATAGTAAAAGCTCTAATTGCTTTATTTAAATTTATACTTAAGAAAACTATTGAATCATAATTTAACAAAAAATAAAATATACATATTAATAGCAACTAAAGGATCATGGATTTCACTGGTTCGCAATTTAATGCGAATGCCTCTTTGAACGGTAACGGCCGAATTCGTAATAGGACTTTAAATTTAAAGTCACTTTAACCTAAAAAAATACATTTGCTTCCATATTCTTAAAGTACTTTAAATTAAAGCTTCCTTAAAGTCTGATTATAAAAACGGTTATAAGTGGGTTAAAATTTTATTTAGTAGATTCTTCGTCGTAGCTCTTCTTCATTTTAGGCTTCCCATCCACCATCGTAAACTTTTCTACCGAGTAAAGCCCAAAATTCTTCTATACGATGGGCCTAGGGTGCCTAGGTACACATGGGATTGTAGTGGAATAAAGCCTAGCTGTTCATACATGTAAGCAGTTTTGTAACCACGCGAGTATTGCAAACCGGGCAGCAACAAGGAGCATTGATTCATATCGATATTGCTGAGCTGTTCCGGTAATTATGAAATACTCGCGAGGTTGCAAAGTACAGTTTTTTAGTTTAGCTTAAGACGTTAATGTAAAAGCATCGAAAAAAATATGTAAAAGTACCAAAATATACAATCGTTAGTGGAAAAACTGTGTTTCACTAGAAAAGAACTCCGATAAACCTCCCATAAATAGAAGTAAAACACTTTTATTTTATTATTACAATAATATCACCAGATAAAATAGCGACATCTTACTATCGCTTTTTGACCTGACATTGCAGTAGGATAGACAAATTGAAGCGGGATTTGCTCCTAATAAGTCCCCCATGCAAGGCGGCCATGCTTGCTGTCAAAGCATAATGAAAATTTTTAGAAAATTTTGTGCAAATCGTTCTTGATTGCAGTGAAAACCTCGAGCAGCCTCTGGACAGCTGTTTCAGCCCTGCTTGGGGCTTCTTCAGCAGAGACGTAGCTCAACATTTCCACTGCAAACAAAAACAGCTGTTCAGAGGCTGCTCGAGGTTTTCACTGCAATCAAGAACGATTTGCACAAAATTTTTCTAAAAATTTTCATTATGCTTTGACAGCAAGCATGGCCGCCTTGCATGGGGGACTTATTAGGAGCAAATCCCGCTTCAATTTGTCTATCCTACTGCAATGTCAGGTCAAAAAGCGATAGTAAGATGTCGCTATTTTATCTGTTCATCACTCTTATACCGCAATTGCGAATAAATTGGACAAGTCGTTTTTGTTTGCAGTGGAAATGTTGAGCTACGTCTCTGCTGAAGAAGCCCCAAGCAGGGCTGAAACAGCTGTCCAGAGGCTGCTCGAGGTTTTCACTGCAATCAAGAACGATTTGCACAAAATTTCTCTAATAATATCACCATAAAGATATTATTACATGGCGATCCTGCTATAAACGGACAAAGAAGTGAGACGATTGGAGTTTTGTTGATAAAAATGGGCACGAACCAGTCAAGGGAAGAAAAGGAAATAATTATGTCGCAAGCTGGAAATAGTGGCGGAATTACCAATACAAGCTTTTCCTTGTGGGAAATCGGAATAATGCTGATTGGTCTGGTATTAATTGTAATGACTGGATACTTCGTATGGAAAAAGTGTGACCAAAGAACGAATCGCAAAATCCGACGGGAAATTGCCAGGAGCCAGGAACTTCTTTCTCTGAGTGTTATGAATGCTAAGAGTGATAAGTGAAACGAACGGTGTAAATACCTAGGTGAACATTGTGTGAGATGTCAATTATAGACAACTTCAAGAAGCTACTGGACGAGGTTAAGTTATTTAGAAATAATAGAGTAAAAGATAATCAGGAAAAACGTAGAAATTTAGAATTTACGTATAAGAAAATTGCTAATTTAGAGGAATTTTCCAGACAATTAGAACTATTAAAATCAGAAGCTAGTAAGAACATTTCAAACGTAGATGTAGTTAAGGAAATTAAACTTTATAGTTCTAGTATAGGAAACTTAATTGTCGAAATTCGTGACGTGTTATAAAATCGGTTAGACAAGGACACTATGGGGGAAACATTCGATTTAAAAATGGCAAATGGTTTGTTGCCATCAATGGATGGGAACGAACAAACGACTAAAAAGTTAATAGATTCAATTGAATTATATGCTGAGTTGTTAAATGCAGATAATCAACAACTTTTAATTAATTACATTTTAAAAAGTCGATTATCAGAAAACGCTAAGGTTAGATTAAACAAAAGATATAATACGGTAGAAAATATTGTAAGAGATATTCGGAAAAATTTTACGACTAGGAAATTACTCTTGCAAGTTAGTTACATAATTCTCGTCAGCAGCGGAAATCAATTGATGAATTCGGTAAGGAAATTGAGCAGTTACATTAGCCCAGTCGGGACACGATGAAAATCTTATAAATTCATTGCGTATTGTTAACGAAAAAATTGCAATCAACGCATTTTGTAAAGGGTTAAACAATCATGATTTGCGCACGATTCTCAAATCTCGAAATTGCCAAACTTTGAGATCAACTATCGGCGTGGCGTTAGATGAGGAGAAGAATAAACCTTTTACTTCAAACGCATTTTATTTGGAAAAACGAGACAATCGCGGAAGTCAACATTTCTATAAACGTGGAAACAGAGGCAGAAACAATTTCCAAAATCATAGAGGAAACTATAATATAAACTGGGATAATTTTAGAAACTGTAACAGATCCGGTAGCAACCGTATTAAAATTAATGCTGACAATGACAATAATAATTATGGAACACAACGTGGACAAACATACCGTGGTCGAGGGAAATTCCGAATCACGGTCGTGGAAAAATAATGCGTTTCTTGCAGAAACTAATAATTCAAAAGCATTTGAAGTAAGTGATCAGCGGTTTTTTCGAGAATAACAGCTGTGAATACGTAATCTTGAGCATGAATGGTATGAATTATGTACGGATGAAATATGGTATGAACGAGTTATTTTTTCTTTTAGACACTGGAGCAACAATTAGTGTCATTTTTTCAAAATTCTTACAAAGCGACGAAATAATCGATACAAGAAAAATACAATACAATACAATAAATGGTATCGCGGGTGCAGTAAAATCCTCAGGTACAGTAAATGTTCCTTTAAATATAAACAATCATTTAATTAACCATCAATTTGTCGTTATGGATGATTTTGGTAATGGTGTGAATGGAATTATAGGATCAGACTTCTTTAGGAAATACAATGCAACGATTGATTTTGAAAAATTTTCGTTTTCGTTTTGGAATAATTCATGTAATTTGGAATCGAAGTTTAATAATTTTGTAAATATTCCTCCGCGGTGCGAAGTAATAAAATAATTTTGGATAAATGACTCAAATGACTGCGTGGTAATGCCTACTGAGATGTCAGAGGGCGTCTTCACGGCAGGAATTATAACTCGACCAAAACTACACATGATTCCAGTTCGTATTTTTAATACTAATGATAGAGAAGTTATAATTAAAAATTTCTCTCCAAAAACTTCTAAATTATTAGATTTCGAATTATACAGTTTTGACAGCAATAGCATTTCTTTAAACAGAGTCAATAAAGTATTAGATATAATTAGTGTTAACCATCTAAACGGAGAAGAAAAGGATTCTATACAAAAAATTTGTGCAAAATATGCAGATATATTTCTTTTAGAGGACGATCCTGTAACGGTTACAAACTCAAACTCAGAAAACCGAAATCAACAAACAAATAAATAAAATATTAAAAGACGGCGTTACAGAAGAAACAAAATCGAGTGGGTCTTCACCATTATTAATTGTGCCAAAGAAAAGTGACAGTAATGGGAACAAAAAATGGCGAATAGTAGTCGATTATAGACTTTTAAATAAGAATGTCGAGGATGATCGTTTTCCGTTACATCACCGATATTTTAGATTCATTATCAGGAGCATTTTATTTTTCACATCTCGATCTATCACAGGGATATTATCAAGTAGAATTGAATCCATCAAGTAGACAATGCACTGCTTTTACAACTGATAAAGGTCAATTTCAAATGACTAGATTACCCATGGGCTTAAAAACTAGTCCCAGTTCATTTTCAAGGGTTATGACAATAGCTATGTCAGATTTAAATTTTGAGTTATGTTTTGTTTATCTTGATGATTTAATAGTTTACGGCAGTAATTTACAAAATCATAATCAAAATTTGGTAAAAATTTTTAATAGACTTCGTCAAGTAAATTTAAAATTAAATCCGGCGAAATGTCAATTTTTGGAGAAAGAAATATTATCTTTGGGACACGTAATATCTTCAAAAGGAATTTCTCCCGATCCAAGTAAAGGTGAAGTAATCAAAAATTATCCGACTCCGCAAAATTCCAATGAATGTAAACGTTTCGTGGCATTTGCTAATTATTCCCATTTCACTGGGGTAAAGAGTGTCAACAATCACTTGAGAAACTGAAAAATGTTTTAATAAATCCACCTATTTTACGGTATCCAAATTTCTCGCCAGATAATGAATTTATATTGAGAACTGACGCTTCCGGTTATGCTGTTGGTGCATTTCTTGCAAATTCAGATAATAAACCAGTTGCATACGCCAGTCGTGCATTAACTCAAGCCGAAATAAATTATGCAACAATCGAAAAAGAACTTTTCGCAATCGTGTGGTCCGTAAAACATTTCCGACCATATTTATACGGTAGAAAATTCCAAATATTCACTGATCATAGACCGCTAGTGTATTTGTTCGGGATGAACAATCCATCCTCTCGATTGACTAAATTTAGACTCATATTATAAGAATTTGATTTTACTGTGCATTACGTAAGAGGTTAAGACTCTAAAGATGTCAAAGACATGTCGCACCAGGTTTGTGTGACTACAAGAGCACAACAAAAATCAAACACTTTTGATTCCGGAGTGTGTTCCAACAATATCGATAATGAAAGGGCTGGCCATCCAGGAATTGTTGAATTGTTGAATTGTTGAAACGCCCTTTAGATTCCGCAGAGTTAAGACAACTGACATATAACGAGTCAAAGAAATATTGCAGGGAATTTACAAAATCGGGTAATAATATATTTTATGACGAAAAGTTGCAAATAATTTATATATGTTCAAGCTGTCGATCAACATTAGCCATAGACGTGGTGTTGACATTCTTGAAAGAAATCTGTATTAAATACAGCATTTCACATATATGCATATACAAATGTAAAGAAAATGAATACTTAATATCTCAATTGTCGAAAGAGTCTAGTATGCTCAAAGACTTAACTATAAAAATTAATATTATTAACAAAGCAACTCGTATTGATTGTACGCAGACCCGACAACTAATACTAAATGATTTTCATCTTTTACCTACTGGAGGTCACGCGGGAATAAATCGGATGTATGCGAATATTAAACGTTATTATTTTTGGAAAAATTTAGAAAATGATGTCATTAGATTCGTAAGTGATGATTGCCAACGGTACAAACACTTGAGATCTCACACGGAACCGCTGTTAATAACCGCCACAGCTTCATCTGCTTTCGAAAAAAATTATTTAGATCTAGTTGGACCTTTACATCAAGACAATGAAGACAATAGGTACATGTTGACACTGCAATGCGAACTTACGAAATTCGTAGAAAATTATCCAATAAAAAACAAAGAAGTCGAAACTGTGGCAAGATCTTTTGTTAACAATTTTGTATTAAAATTTGGGATCCTGCAAGAGATTGTTACAGATTGTTACAGATCAAGGCACTGAATTTTTAGCTCATCTTTTCAAAGGATCAGCAAAAATTTTAGGCATTAGACAGTTAAATTCAAGCGCTTACCATCACGAAACTTTAGGATCTTTGGAAAATACGCATAAAAATTTAGGATCATACCTACGTACGCAAATAGCGAAATTTTTCTTGCCTTAACAATTTTGGATTATTCTTGCGTAATGGTATGATGCCAGATATGGCCAGAACTTAATATTATCACGAACATGATGTTTTTGAATGAAATTTACCAATTTAGGGACGCGTCTTCTTATATAAATGTCTGCATTTACAGCTTCACCCCTAACTCGCCTAACTAAGGACTTAAAATACTAGCTTCCAAAATAGCGCACCACACTAGTATCTTGTCCTCGAACTTTGCTTTTTCCTTATATCTCACAACATTAAGAACGTACTCAAAATTGTCTGTATAAAAACGTTCGTTTCCGTTTATTTCAGAGATAGATAATGTAAAGTATTTTTTTGTCGCCCAAAATTATCATGCCTTTGTCTCTGAAGTGTACTCGTCAGCAAATTGGGAATCTAACTGAGCAGCAGCGTATTTTGGACACTCTTGTCGCTTTCTATATTTCAAATGATTTTTGGTAAGCTCCTACTTGATTTTCATATGAGATCTTCGGCCTAATCTTCTCGTTGAAATTCTTTTTCTATTCTTTGCATATTCAACCAAATCTTGAAGCCTCGAATGATTCAATACTCGAGGGCGGACCACCTTGGGAAGATTTATGTACGGCAAACCTTCCTCACATTCCTTATAGACTCGATAAATGTTGTCTTAAAAATGTTTTAGTTTTTACAAATGGCGACGATATTACGTTTGGCCATTTGGCCAGTCAAGTTGTAAATTCTTTTCAGTAAGACATTTTGTACAACTCGCAACAAATAATGCGAAAATTTTTCCCAAAACTTTTGTTACATACTCCAAATTATGTTTGGAAAAAATAAAATAGAAATAATACTTCACATACTGTAATATCTGTCTAGTTTGATATTGGATGTTTTGCAAATCCACTTTTTTGAAACAAATATTAATATCGAGTTCAGATTAGGCCATTATCTGGGGTTCATGGCAAAAGCTAATATATCACTTGAGCGGAATTTTACAAAATAGTTATTTTAGGACCATAAATACATATCAATATTTGACAAACTAATATTTGGGAACGGGAATAAAGTTGCGGCTTTTGCCACAACATTCCCTAAACTAATTATCATAACATATCCAAGTTCATTATGGACATATCTTCCTTGAAATCCCGAAATCTAAAAAAGTTGACATATCAGCTTTTGCTGTGATAAAGTGGTGATAAATGAGCAGATAATTGGTTTGCTTTGCAGATAATTTGGATATTTTCTAACCTTACTGATGAACGGATAACTTCTTATGAAAAGAATATGTCAACAGGAAAATAATGAAATTGGGCTCAATATACACGAAATAGGAAAACAGAAGAAATTCTCTGTGATTTTCCCAAAGAACTCTAGATGGAACTAATAATTTATAAATAATAATTGGTAAACAATAATTAATAATTGTCGGGATAACGTATTGGAAACATGATTCTACATCAGAAATACTGATCTTTTCGGGGAACTCCAGATGGAAATGATCGTTAGTGAAGAAAAACCGCCAAAAGTTATGAGAAGGAGCTCCATTATCATTACAATTATTACAAACGATAAAGTTAACTGTAACCAGAATGTGAAAATTAGATTCCAAATCCATCACTCAACTTCATCTTCTTCCCCTCTAACAAATATTCAAATTAAAAAAGAAATAACTTGGAACCCAAATCTCAATCTAAAATTTCTCGATAGCCCAAGTTATCCATATTTTTTAAATTAACCAAAAGTTTGTTAAGCCCTTACAGACGATGATAAATGTGATATTAATTTTATTACAACGTGAGAAAGACAAGCTCACATAGCACCACAGCAAATGTTTATTAGGTATTTATACATTCCTCGCTCAGTTTTAATAAATTTAAATGTTGCTTGTTCTTATGCTGATAAAAAAAACTAGATTTTTAGGGGGAAAATCTACACGAATTGGAAAGTGAACTGTGAGTTAATGTTAATATTTTGTAATTTATTCTCCTGGGAAAACAGGTTAAAGTGAAATATTGTTACGTAAACAGAAAATCATTATTGGTCTTCGATGATTTGAACGAAAAAATATTATTTTTTTGGGAATCATTACTCACGTGATTTCACGTAACATTAACGAACTTAATGCCCCCGCGGAGCACGCTAATTTACTTACCGTTCGGAACCGGTGTTTAGTTTTTTATTGTCATGCATCCCTGACATCAATCATTATTAATTGACGATCGAATTGCCCTGCTGGTGATGGTGGAAGCGATGGTAAATTGAAAAATTCGGTTTCCCATTAAAGTACGAAACGCAATGTTCATTAGCATACATTGTTCATTACATTTTGATGGATATTCGAAAATTGTGTGCGCCAATAAAACGTGCGGACCACACCCGTAATGTTCCGGAATAAATTATTTATGTTGCGTCGTGTAAATTGCAAATAAAAAACTGTCATGCCGACTGTGATCTGATCATGAACGTTAAATAAAACAAAATTTAATATTTTTCTGTTGGATTAAATTTTGCGAGTAAAAGAGGAAAAAACTTAATTAGTTTTTGGATGATGGAAATTATCAATCAAGCCGTCTTCTATTTAATAAAACATTGTAAGAGTAATTAAGAAGCTTCAAGAAGTTTTCATAAACAATGGCTGGAGCTGTCGTCTTTATCCGTCTTCCGCTTTTCGCGGCGCGTCATACCCGGAGCAAACTTCTCGAAAGTAGTTTCCTAAAATTGTCAATTTCCTTTAAAATGATTAGACATCGACCGCCCCGATATTCTCCCTCGAGTAACTAATTCGACGAAGGAGAGCTGCTCCAGCGATAGAAGGAAATATTGTGACTTTTCCTGATACGAAAAGGGAAAATAACAACGGTAATGAAATGATATTTTAAGAACGACTGATTTATGTGGACGAATTGTTCTTTTCAATTCGTTTTCGTCGCTTTTCTTCTCTTTCGTGCTACGAAACTTCTATGACTTTAAATCATAAAGGAAAAACTCTATTTTCTTTAATGTATTATGTATTTCCGAAAGGAAATTGCCTTTTTAAGTGATGACTTTTTTCTTGGATAAACAAATTTATCTAGACGAATTCACTTTCAGCGATATTGCATTGGTAGCAGTAGAAGACTTATGACTTCGAAAAAATATATTTCTTTTTAGGTCTTCGTATAATCTACAACGAAATAGTATCTAGTGCTGCGATATTATTTTTAATAACATCCGTAAGACTCTTTAATTTTTTATTATTATTTTCTCCTGTAGTCTAGCAATTCTAAGTTCTCAGAAACAAAATTACTTTTTGTTACTCTATGCACAATTTTCAGCAGCAGCGCTATTAATTTGTAAAGAAAAAATTAATAACGTTTTCAGTTTTGAAAAACGCGATAAATCAAGCTACTTAAGAGGATGTAGACAATTTTCGTCAAATAATTAAGTGATGACTATTATCTACTTCCAAAATATGACTGTATATTGTTTTCTTAAGATATTATAATTCTAAGTTCTCGTCTGTAGAAATATGCATCTACGTTTCAGTCTCATTATACCTCATCAGGACAGTATAAGCAAGCTGTAAGGTGTTGACAACTTGGAAATGAGCAACAACAAATGGAGGAAAGATCAGGACACTGGATGCACGTTTGTTACAACAACCAGTGCTCCATTTGTTGTCCATCTCCAAGTTGTCGACAGCTTACATTTTTGTTATGCTGTCCTGATGAGGTCTAATAAGAACGAAACGTAAGTCGACAGTTACGTTTTCCTTGCTGGCTGTGCCAATAATTCCTTTTCAATTACTTTAATTTCCAGCACTAAATTTACTGTAACTGAAACTTGCACCCATACCTATACATACCATGAGTTTTTTTTAACTCTGAACATACAATGTAAATGTCAGTGTCAACAAACGGATCAATGCATTGCAAACTGCCTGTGAGGAAACAATTCCAGTTCCAGGAATACTGACATTTATTTTTTTAAGCAAAAGCATTTATAACTGTTCGAAATGTTCACGTTTTAAATACTGATGCCAAACGATGCCAAATGCTTTCATAATATTTCGTAAATATTTGAGACGTAATTCAAGACATTTCATTCATTACAAACTTAATGCACTAACACGTTTTTCTAAAACTGAACATGGGAATATTTATATTGTATGTTCAGAGTTAAAAAACTCACAGTATGAAATATAATACATACAGGTATGTCAGGCATTAATAAACAAAATTAGGCCTGATATGTATTTATGGCTTTTATGACAGGCCGAAACTCTTTTTTCAAAGTTGTAAAAATACATGTTTCGTAAATATTCCTCATTTTGGTTATAGTGTCTGTTGTTCAGTACATTTTCCATTAATAAATGTAAAGGAGCTATTGTAGGGTGACCTGACGTCTCCGTTTTAACGGGATTGTCCCATTGTAAGAATCCCAGGGTTTCAACCTGTATATTGTAGAAAATATTCAATTTTTTTCCTGTATCATGTAGATGTTAAGAACTGTGAGATCTGCGTCGACAGTTAGTTTGCACGGGAAAAATAATGTGATTGCTTATCTTTCGCGTATTCAATGCTATAGGATATTTTATAAAATCCTTAAGCTTCATTTTATGTTTAATTTAGCACGTACTGTCGACTCAGCTTTCTCGGCACTCGATCTCTGTCTAAAGACACAGGTACTGCCATTATATGTTTTTGACATGCGACAGTAGGTATCTGACCTTGAACAAATCAGTTGTCAAAAATGATAAAGTGGAATATTTTATGTAAATCAAAATGGGAAAGTTCTGCCTAAAAAGTATCTTTTTGTCAGGTATTACCTACGGTTTCTTGGACTGGGTCTAATACTCATTTTCATCCTGAATGTTTTTGGAATTTGCTAAATCCAATTATTTTCCAAGTCCTATTATCCAGAATCTAATAGCTTACCCTTGGAACATGATGAAAAATTACAATCAGTCAACAATTTTTAATTTCAAAGTGAACAGCTAAATTACTGAGACTTCTGTTTCTATGGTCAACTGTTTAGAGATTTCTGCCTTGAAATAGTTTCGGGATTTAAGTAAACTTAATATTTTACCTGGAAAGCTTCTAATATACTCACGTATGATTTTTGGTTACTTTTTCGGTTTATTGTGTCATATTCGCATCGTTAACGTCTAGATATATTGTAAACATATTCCTTGTTTATTGTAAACTTTTTCTTGTCGTTAAAATAGAAATTAAAAATATTTGCGTTCTGATTTACCTAAAATATTCAGTTTGTCATTTTGACAACCCGCTTGTTCAAGGTCAAATACCCACTGTCAAGTGTCAAAACCATATGATGGCAATACCTGTGTCCTTAGACAGAGGTCGAGTGTCTTAGGCAAAATTAAGGCACCTTGAACAAGTGGGTTGTCAAAAATGACAAACTGGAACATTTTATGCAAATCAAGACGCAAAATGAGGCAGATTACTTTAAATTTCCATTTTATTGAGACAAAATATAAATTTCAAATAACTCCAAGCGTATAAAAATGGAATATGACATAATAAACGGAAAACTATAAGTTTTTAATCTTTAACCGAACAAGAGTCAATTGCTATTATGAGAAACTGTAAGTTCTGCTTAAAAAACAACTGTTTTGGTCAAGTATTATTTACGGTTCTTTGGACTGGACACTGAACCTCGTTCTTATCCTCACTGGTTTTGGAATTTGCTAAATCTACTTATTTTTCAAGTTCGGAAAATTACAGCAGTCCACATTTTTTTTTACTTTCAATATTAATGAATAAATTATTGAAACTTCTGTTCATACAGTTAACTATTTAGAAATTTATGCACTGAAATAATTTCGGGGTTTTAAGTAAATTTTACCTGAAGAGCGATACTCACGTCAAACTCACGTATGCTTTTTGGTTATTTTTCCATTTTTCTGTGTCATATTCGCACTATTAACGCTGAGATTTATTATAAACTTAAGTGTTGTGTTAATAAAATAGAAATTTAAAGTGATTTGCATTAAATTTGCATTCTGATTTACATATTCAGATTGTCATTTTTGACAACCCGTTCGTTCAAGGTCAAATACCCACTGTCAAGTGTCAAAATCATATGATGGCAGTACCTGTGTCCTTAGAAAGATATCGAGTGCCTTAGGCAAAATGACATTGTTACGCCATCTAGTTTTGAGAGCATCTTGAGTAGAAGCTCGACCCAGGAACGCGGGGAGGAAGTCGCGAGATAAAAAAAATGTTAACATTTGATTTTTCAGTTAGTTAATCCGCGAACCTTCTTTCAGCTTCTGAAAAGCTCATGTTTTTTTCCTCGTACCGGGCGATCTTGATTTTAACTTAAATTTTAATTTAATTTAAGATTAAGTAAATTTTTTCCAAGTTTGTAATTCGCGAACAGAAAGCTTTCCCCGTGTAGTGGATATTTGTGTACTTAAAACCGTCCGAACTGAGTATTTTATTTGCTTTATATAAAGTCATTGTGTTTCCTTAATTTTGGATTACGAGATCTTTCGATTCAGTTAGGTAAGCTAACAGACCGCTTAAAAACTAATTACTGCAATCCTTGTCTCTCTTCCCCTTTTTGTGAATGTTATTTTTGTAGGTAAAGTTTGTTTTTACAGTGTATCTACACGTCAATCTGTTTTTTTTCTGATTTGTTGTTTTGTCATTTTAATTTTTTTGTTTTATTCCTTGTTGTTTTCATGTTCTTATTTTTTAATAGACTGGTTAAAGTTATTAAACTCTTTTATTTATTTATTTTAAGTTCACTCTTTACCTTCTCCAAGGAGTCCGAAGAGAACATTTTCATATCGTAAGGCGAGAGACAACTACAAGAAAGAGATTTGACAATCTTCAGGGACAAAACGGCACTGTTTCGACTTTTTTTGTGGAAGACACCGTCGAAAATACATTTTTGGCTCATTTCTCAAACTGTAGCTACCGAACAACAAAATTGCTTTCCACAGAAGCCCGTTGGTTAAAAGAGCAGGTTGGGTTTTCTATGAGACGAGGGGGTGGTTTCGGGTTGTTCAGGGTGAAAGAGTTCCGAGTAAGTATAAGGCTGACCACCCCCCTAAATTCTAAAGAAAAATAACCAGCGTCCATTACACAATCTTTTAACTCCGTGTCTCGTTGTACTGCTTAGATTTGAAAAAATCTTAAAAATCGGCGTTATTTTGTAATGTCACAAGGAAAATTTTTTTGTTGATGGCGGTTGATGAAATTGGTTGACTCTTAAAATGATTCCAAACAAATGTCAGTTTAGAAGTTATGCCTACAATTATATGTTTTATGAGCTTATAAAGTGTTTTAGTAATGTTTTTGTAATTTAGGATGCTAGAAAAAAGAGGCAATTTCAAACATGTATAACTTAGAGGCAGGTTATTATTTGAAATTTGATATTTGAACATATTTAGCAGCGTATGTTGCCACCAACTTAACAAAAAAAAATTTCGGGTGCTTTAATGTTCTACTTTATGAAACCCAAATGATTCATTTGAGTTTCATAATGTAGCTCGTTAAAGCACCGAAATAGTAAAAAAATATATATACTTTTATTCAATGATACTATCCTTTTGTAATTCGGGAATACTGGATAAAATCCAGAAATTGTGGGATAAATTTAAAAAAATCCCAAAATCTCGAGAGATCGAACATAGTAAGTTGGCATTAGTGGAGATATTATTATCATAAATCAAATTGACAGTGCAATTAATTTATCAATTTCAAAGCAAATTCAGCAGTTTTCTTTAATACTAAGGCAGAAATACATATGATGTTCTGCGATATTTGTGGTAGTTGCAGCAGGAGAAGAGTAGACCGCGTTCCACTCTTAGAGTGCAGTACAGGTCTTAAGGAGAATTCGAAGAGTTAACGTTGTATCTAAAAGTGAGTGTTTACTCCAACAAGGATAAGTTCTACTCCTACTTTTAAAGGGTCAACATCCTAACTTTGTTTTCTTCTTAACTCCACAAACGGATGGACGCGAGGGAACACTGAAAAAGTGATTCCTGGCATCCAAAAAGTGCTAGAATAAACTCCAGATTTTTGCCTGTGTATTTAATTGACGAAGTTCAATTATTAAAGTTAAATATACAAAATTTTCTCTTGAGTATCCATTAAAAAAAATGAAAATTATATTTCATTCCAAAAATATTGACTCAATTTGTCTTGGACAAGCTGAAACTTCCAAGTAAATAAAGTTTAGAAATTGTACTGCATATATTAAATGAGCCGAAACTATTTTTCACGGTAAACTAAACTGCGGCAATTTATAGACCCGTCTAAAAAACAACAGAAAAAGTATCATTAAAAATGCAAATTTGTTGTTGTTTTATTTTCTCCGATGCGATGGCGTTGCGGTCTCAGCCAGACACACCAATTCGTCCTGGCAATGGGATTCGTCCTGGCGATGAATAAATCCAAACCTCCTCTTTCGGGACGCATAGACGAAATAAATCTTGTCCGTGCGACTTGCTCGATGCATACACGTTGTGTTAAAACTGAAATATGCATGCGACATATGTGAAGTTTCGGGCTTTTTTCTCGGCGTGATACATTTAATGAAACGGGAAGCATGTCATATTTCTCGCCGCCTCGCAGGATTCCCACTTTAAATTTTTGCCACCGCCCGCGGGAGAATCTCGGATTAATGAAAACGTACCTAAAAACGCTGGATTTATCTTTTGCGCAATTTTTCTTTCCGTTTCATTTAGCTCCGCTAGCCAGCGGAGACAAAGCAAAATAAATGTCTAACTTTAATACATAATTATCCTTTGGAAAATTTTGAAGGCAATTCAAGTGCGAAATTTTATTTATTTCAGTCGTTAGCAAGCTGAATCGTTGTGGTTTGGAATAGTAGAATTTGGGTGGAGATTTATGTACGTACGTACCATGCACGTTATGTACTCTAGCGAACGTTTAACATTTCACAGTTAATTAAATTTCCCTAAACCACGTAGCACACCATTTGTGTGCAACGCGAACTTTTTAATATTCAATAGTGCAGTCAATGTTTCAATCGACGTTTTAACAGAATACTTTACTAATTAAATACCTGTCAAATTTAGACTGAAGCATACTTTCACAGTCCTAAGCAGGAAAACATACTATTTATAAATATCGCAAAATTATCGTCAATATATGAATAAAAATAAATGTCAAATGTCAATAAATGAATTCTGGTGGATACATTATTTAACTATTAGAAAACATCTAATAGTGCAGTAATATATAGAGTGTTCTGTTAAAAAAAAACATATGTTAGGGTCGTCACACTCTGTATAAGTCAAAACAACTTTAGATTGTGCATCTAACCGATATGTATGTTATTGCACATACAGATTTCAAAAATTTTCAATAATAATGCCACGATCTTCCGTCCACGCACTGTTGGTGCATCCGGTATACAGATAAAGTTTTGAGAAACGGTTTTTAGAAGTTATGGTGAGTTTATCTTGAGTTTACCTCTACGTAAAGTTATATATCGTTTCAGAAACCGGACATGAGTTCTGTAAAAAAAAGTCAGCAAAAAATTCTGTACGTAAGAAATCCTATAATAAGAAATGTGTTGTGTAGCTCTGTTTCTCACACCAGCGGTTCGTTGTAAGTGACTAAAGCCACCTGTAAATGTGACTTTTCTTTCTGTGATATCTCATACCCAATATCAATAATATTGTCACGACGGTAGTTTTTCGAGTTTTTCATAAAAAGAATGATATAAAGAAATTATTAAAGCACGGGCTTGTGAAATCGAGGGCAACAGTATCATAACAATGCGTGTGGTAACCCGATGTAACACGGTTCTTGTTTCAAAACAAAACATCGGCAGAATCGCGATAACTAGGGCAAACGATTTCATCAAGTAGGCAATGTAATTGAACGCCGGGCATGTTACGAATAACGCGAATCAACAAAAATTGCATATAAAATGGTTTAAATTAAAATTTGGACGCCAGTCGAACCCGTTTCTGGTAGGTTTAGTGCCTACTGTAAGAAGGGCAGCCGCCCTCGCAGTCGACTTAGGAATAACTCCGAATTGGCATTCTCCTGCCATCTCGAAGAAGGGGGCTACCCGGAACGCTGAACCCGAGATCATCAGCATCCTGACGCCGATCGGAGGACGACTGCTGCCACCATCGCCTATGCCCACCCAGAAGCTGCCGATCTCATCCCGGTCAACTCCAGTTCCGGGGAGCCGCATCAGCTTGCCAGCTAAAGCCATCGCCGCACTCCTGCTTCCCATCGCCACCAATAGCGTGACAATATCATTCAAATCGATTTACCTGCTCCCTTGTTATAAGAAAAATTAACTTTCTCTTCAAGAATTTTAAAGAACAATAGCGACTTAACGAAGCAGTTTTGGATAGAGGTAAGTTTGGTTAAAGAGTCTTATCTTGAGCTCAAGAATTAAGGTTAAGCCTTGTTGTACAAATAACAACCAAAACATTTAGTTAAAATAAATCTTTAGTTTGATACGCATACCGTTACTACCACTTCAGTTAAGAGTTGCGCTTTTGGTTTAACTTGAATTCCTTTCTATTTCTTCTCACTTCATAGTTTTACCTTTCCGAATGGAAAATGGAATTAAACATTTGCTAGAGTATGATGAGTCCGTTTTGGTGAGAAGAAATTCTTGAGAATTAATTCATGGATTATTTATTAGAGAATGAATACATGTTGTTTTTGTTTCGTTTGATTTTTAAATATTACTTCAATATTAACATATATGTTTTTTCCCATGAACGTCATGAACGAACAGTAGTAAAATACAACGGATAACGCATTGCAGTAATTTTGTGTAAAATATGTTTCGTGATACGTTCAGCTCTGCGTTGAAATTCGACCTCTCTTGTATTCTGATATTTCTTTTCTAACAATTTTTATTTTGAATGGTTGATGACGTAGTTGCAAATTTGTGAAGATTAAAAATGTTTCATCAAAAACTAAAGTTACTTCTGTTAAAACCATACAAATTGTAGCATTGCAGCAAAGTTTACATATGTTTCTATGAACGGTTGAAAAAAAGGTACAAGCGCTGGGGCTAGTCATTTGTTATATGATGTGTCCAAGAAAAAATGCGATAAATGGGAAGCTTTTTTATTATTGACTTCTTACAAAATTTTACTCTTTTTAAAAGTTCGTGTTTTAGTCCCTGAATAATGCGTAATACATTACAGTGTACAAAATTTAAGAGTTATGATTTACTTAAAAAACATGCTGTATGATGCCCTTCTCTTTGCTCTTTCTCGTGTACAGTTAATCGTTGTGCTGTGCTTAGGCCCTTATAACGCAGTCAATTTATGTGAAAACTTTTTATAAGGAGAAAGAGGGATAGGCTACCTCATACTGAATTTTATTTATAAATTAGTGAAATTTACAGTGAATATTTATTGACTGATTTGATTTTTTCTCTCAGTTTTTAATAAATTTTGGACAAAAATTAATTTATTAAGATTTTTGTAATAAGTGCAAAAGTTATTAATAAAATACTTTATTGGAAAGAGTTACATTTCCTTTTAGTATTATACACAGCAAATAATTTTTTTTGATAATGGATAGTAAGGAGCGTTCAAAAATTCCCACTTGAGTTAGTTATGACTTGAGATGGGAAGATACATAGTATGTCTTTTCTTACTACTTACATATGAGCAAAACTAAACATCCGAGAACTGCTGTTAAACAATAGGAATTTAAATGGGCATCCTTTCTTTAAATAATTGAAATTAACCTCCGCCCACAATAATATTTATACCCGTAGATATGTATTTCGGTAGCTAAGCTGCCATCTTCAGTATGCTACCAACTTAAAAGCACTAAAAAATGTCTAAAAACAACCTAATCACACTGACAAAATCATAAAAATGTTAAACCTAACAACAATCTAATCATCCTAAAATTAACAGTCAGATACCTTACAAATAAGAGCTAACCAAACAACACGGAAATGCGAAAGTAAATAGTCCAAAGTATTTGATACCTAAAAATCCTGAAAATAAACTATGTGTGTTATGTATAAATGTAATAAATGTATAAATCGGGGAAAAAATATGTGAATACCTAAAATTTACTGTCAGAAACCTTACAAATAAGAGCTAACCAAACAACACGGAAATGCGGAAATAAATAGTCCAAAGACCCCGAAAAAGATTTTTATTCTAACGAATAAATAAGAATATAATTCCCTGTTATTTAATACCTAAAGACATAAAAAACCTGAAAAATAAAATAAAATATATATATTAGGTATAAATCGTCAAAAAACAACCTACAGATGGGACTAAATCACACCCATACACAGCAAGTTAAGAGCACTTTAGGAAAATTTTATCTCGGAGAGTCCTGTCCTTATGATATATCCAGTGGAAATGCGCTTAGCTGTCCCTAACACCCCTTTATATATGATTTAAGTAGCGACATCTAGCGGATGATTTTTGACATACAAGTACGACATGTAGCGGTCATTTTTTTTTTGACTTAAGATATATAAATATATCTAAACACGTACCGTCAAATAACAACCTACAAATTAGAGTAAATCAAATAATACGGAATTAGGTATTGGTCCGTTGTCTGAATTCATTAAATTGTTTTTATTTTTCCGAATGAAAATACTTTCCTAAGCATTTAATTCCCTATTATTTGAAACTTCCTTAATGAGTTTTAAATTATACTTAATAATACTATGTCCTGTATTGTAAATATGTTGTGCAACACGTGATTTCTCAAACCTATTATACCTGTAGTGACTTAAATGTTCTTTAAAGCGTGTTAATATATTTTTGTTTGTTTGTCCAATATATTTACTAGTACATTCATTACACTTAATTTCATAAATTCCAGATTTCTGTTTAACATCAACTTTATCTTTCGGGTTTTCCAATAAATTCTTTATGGTAATGTTAGTTGAAAAATCTAATCGTAAGTTTTGGGTTTTAAAAATATGTTTTAAACCTTTGGTGCAAAACGGATCGAAAGGCATTTTAACAAATTTTCCTAGTGATGAAGTTGCCGTTGAAGTGCGAGAATTTTGGACCTGTTTCCTATAGCTAATCTTCCTAATCACATTATCTACTATTTTGTGGGTATAACCGTTATGAACCGCAACATTTTTAATATAATTAAGTTCTTTATCATATCGGGGTTTAGTAAGTGGAAAAGAGAGTAATCTATTTACTAAAAAATTTAGAGCCGCGAGATTGTGTTGTACAGAATGTTGAGATTCATTAATTATAAACCGGCTTGTATTTGTATCTTTACGATAAATATCGATTTCTAATTCATTTTTGCTGTTTCTAATTATACGAGTGTCTAAAAAGGGAATCGCACCGTTTTCTTCCTTTTCGTATGTAAATTTAATACTTTCAAATTTTGAATTTAATTTTCCTATAAAATCCTCCAAATAACACTTCTTGGTATCAAAAATAGCAAAAATGTCATCCACATAACGTAACCAAATTCTTGGAAAATACTGATCATTACCTCTTACGTCATTTTCGAATTTAATCATAAATAAATTGGTGTTAGAGACAGCTAAGCGCACTTGCACTGGATATTTCATAAGGACAGGATTCTTCGAGATAAAATTTTCTAAAGTGCTCTTAACTTGCGGTGTATGGGTGTGATTTACTCTCATCTGCAGGTTGTTTCTTGACGAATTATACCTAATATATATATTTTATTTTATTTTTCAGGATTTTTAGGTCTTTAGATATCAAATAACAGGGAATTATATTCTTATTTATTCGTTAGAATAAGAAGTTTTTTCGGAATCTTTGGACTATTTATTTCCGCATTTCCGTGTTGTTTGGTTAGCTCTTATTTATAACACACACAGTTTATTTTCAGGATTTTTAGATATCAAATAACAGGGAATTATATACTTATTTATTCGTTAGAATAAGAAGTTTTTTCGGGGTCTTTGGACTATTTATTTTCGCATTTCCGTGTTGATTGGTTAGCTCTTATTTGTAAGGTATCTGACTGTTAATTTTAGGTGTTCACATAATTTTTTTCCGATTTATACATTACATATAGTTTATTTTAGATTTTCACATATTAACTATATTTATTTACATTTAGACATATATATCTTTTAGGATGATTAGATTGATGTGAGGTTTAACATTTTTATGATTTTGTCAGTGTGATTAGGTTGTTTTTAGACATTTTTTAGTGCTTTTAAGTTGGTAACGTACTGAAGATGGCAGCTTAGCTGCCGAAATACGTATCTACGGATACAGAAATTATTGTGGGCGGCGGTTAATTTCAATTATCTCACAGTCTCCTCTACTATTTCAGACCCTTTCTTTAAATTAAACGACAAAGTTCACTTGTTGCACCAAACGACAAAGAAGAGAATGGAGCTCATTCGGCATTACCTCAGTTTTTCCGAAATTATTTCACCTATACACTTTTCCAATTCTCCATTACTTTTCGTCTACTAGGCAGTTAATATCTATTTGTACAGCTATGAGCGTTGTCTGTTTTTATTAGTGACGTTTATCTTGTTTGCTCTCAATACTCCAACCACTTGTCACATTTTGTTCCGCAGAGCTAGCTATTGAGGTTTATATACACATACCGGGTGTTAACTTTTATTATGCACCTTAGACATTTCAATGCATTTCTTAAATTTGTTGAATTTAAGTTTGTTAAGAAAAATACCATACTGAATGTAGAGTTATATTTTGCATAGTAGCACCATCTGTTTGTTTTTATTGAAGTCCTTGCCGCAATTTGAACAATTAAGATATAGATTGGTGATAAATAATAAAGAGACGCCATAAAAGAGTTATAAATTACAAGGAAACATATTTAGGCGGTAATTCTATTCTCTATTCTTTTTGTTTGTATGAAAAATGGAAGACCACATATTGACCGTATGTTTCTTCTAAATATATATGAAAAATACTGAATCGACCATTTGGAATCGAGTTCAGCTAAAAGCGAGACACAGCCTTAACCCTTACAAATGTAATTCTTAATTTTCCACATAAAGCTCTAAAGAGATCATTTTAAGTATGCCAAACAGATAGCAAAAATGTTCACCTAAAACTAACAATTTTTAGTAAAGAAACTAATAAGTTCCACCAAAAATCCATTTAGCTTTACAACATAATTACTAAACCTTGAAACGTCAACGGTAAGTAAGATCAGCTGGTTATGAGTGGCATAGTTAGAGCACCCACATACGTCCATTCAACGAAAGCAAACACGTTTCTACTTGAACACCCGATATTTAAAATAAGCTCATATTAGGTTGCAGACCTTTATTTTCTAACATTTCTTTTACTATAAGTGTTGTTTTCACTGCTATTTGAACCTTTTAATTTTGTACACTTTTTGTGTTTAACTTTCAGCTTTGCTTTATTTCCCTAGTAATAATTAGGATAATTGCTTCCATAGGTTAAACCCCAATTGAAAAACTGACCCAATACGTTTTTATTTGATTATTTATGACTATTTTTGTAAGAAGAAAAAAGAAGAGAAATATACACATCGGTGTAACACCTTGTATAATACATATTACCTTCTGCGAAAATATCTTATCAGAAGGCAAAGTCTTCAAATTAAAAGTGTTATTTACAATGATTTCATTGCTACAAATAATTTGTTAATCGTTCAAAATTGTTAGCAATCAATCTAACGAATAAGGAAAAAGCAAAACCTCTGTTGATTCATTATAGTATATTCTGTTCGTATGTCTCAAACGAAGAAAAAACACCTGTGCACATCTTGTTTCTCCTTTTCAGTTGAAACCGAAAGATTTATCCGAAAAGAGATAAAAGATGACGTGAAAGCTCTGGATGGTATCGCGAGCGCGCTCGGTAGGCGGTAAAATTGATTTCGCTTCGGAAGAACAGCCTTGTTTATGGATTCAATGGCTGATTTAAGCGTAGAACCGTGCTCTCGTCCTAGTTAAGTTGTTTTAGATTAATGGCGGACTTTAAGTGGGTATAAATTTATTTTATCGAGTTTAAAGTTTTATACGGGGGACGTGGCCGCCACGGAAATTATTTGCGAGCGCACCGTATATCTGTGATTTATGTGTTTATTAAATAGGTTCGTTGCGCGAAACGTACCGATCGATCGGTGCAAAAATATGACTTCATAACAGGGCTGCATCCAAAAGCGCTCGTCCGAATCGTAGTAGCTCTTATCTTCAGGCATACGCATGCCGAAAAGATATGGGATGTATTAATCTTAAATTTAGAACCGTTGTCCGACGACTACCGATAAATCCCAGTTTATAAATGGAGGGGCAGGGCAGACATAGCTCAACTTTAATGGGGTACGTTACGCTAGTTTCCCTAAAAATATACCATGAGAAAGAAAATGCAACACGCCGAAAAGTGGGAAAGTAAGAATAAAAACATATTGTAAAAAATGTCGAAACATAAACTTGTGAAAATATTTTTAATAAGCCAGGGTGAATTTTAAACTAATAAAATATTCCAATGCTAATATCTTGTACTGGTAATATAGCATTTAGGATTACCTGTATATTCTTTTAATCCGACCAAATACGATTGAATATTAAAAAAAAACACAGACAGACATTGCAAAAATTAGTCAGAAAACGCCAATATATATTCAACAGTTTCCAAGACATCTGTCTTGCGAACTTTTCATATTAACGTGAAAAGTTTGCCCGTTGTGATGGCAATGATGTAAACGCAAGACAAGAGACATACAGGGTGTTCTTTTACTTCCAATATATCACCATCAATGGCAACGATTGAACTCATATGTTCTTAAAATAAATGTAATTAGTTTTCGAGAAAAATGCAGTAGTAAATTTTCACTAAACCGTTTGAGAACTGCTGGCATAGCTAAAAGTGGAACGTGGGCGCCTCTTCAATTACGACACGCAGCCGAAGTAGGCCAGGGTCAGTGCCTTACTGGACCTCGAACGGGAACGTCGTAACTCAGCGCCGCTCCGATCAGCTGGTCCGTCAAAACGTTTACAATTTAAATTAACTTCATTGCAGTAATTACAAGTTCAAGTACTAAATTAAAATCTAGTGCAATTTAAGAAACTGCTGTTCGTAATTGCCGAACAAATTGAAAGCGAAGTACAAACAAATTGTAATTTCTCATTCCATATTATTTTTAAAAGACTTATAAAAATTTTACATTTACTTTGTTTCCAAGTACCGTAAGTAGTAATATTTTCATAGCTAGCAGCGAGATTGCAGCAAAAGTTTATTTACGTAAAAGGGTGAAGGAAGAACATTTTTAACGCGCTTGCCTAATTGGTGCATAAATTTTCGGATTTATTCGTCGATAGTTGGTGTCGTAAAACATATTACTTCGCTCAGTGAATTAAAATTTTAAATAAAATAATTAATAAACGATGTCAGTGATTATTATTACGAAACTCTGCGTTGAACATCGAGTGCGATATCGGTGGGCGTGTTCATACCGAGAGGAAGGCGAAGTTGGCTTTCTTACCTTTCTCGCACATTTCAACAGTTCCAAACGAGTGGTCCATCCGAAATTTTTTGGCTATGATACGGTAGCCACCAAAAAAATACCCGCAGAAGGTAGCATTTCGCGTACTTATACTGAGGTTTTTTTATTTGCACACAGTAAAAGAACACCTTGCATATGGAAAACACACATAATATACACGGTGTCCCAGAGCTCCGTAAAAGTTCTATAACTAACTATAATCAATCATACTTTTTGATGTGAGTCAATTTTTGCTAAAAAATTCCCGGATGCAAAGTTCAATTCAGAAATTCGTAACTTCTAAACCCCTAAAGATAACGCAATCGATTTTTTTTCAGTCAATGCTAAGGCTTTGGCCAATCTTTCGAGATCAAGCCAAGACATGAAGGGATGTTCCAACGCTTGCTACGATTTTTTGAATATGAATAAATATAAACAACAAAAACACCATTTTTTCAAATGGAACACGCTGTATATTTTCACATCATTCCATAGCGTTTTTGACAAACTTTTCAAGGATATACAGTTTGAAGGGTCCAGTTCTGATATTCGACAAGTTATTGAGAAAATAGTAATTATTTGGGTTAACAGTAACATAGTGTATTGTTTATTGAAGTGTACTCTTCAATTTGCAAATAAAAAGTTATATTTCGCTGCGTTTGAAATAAAAATTAGTAAGAAAGAAGAAAAACGATATTATTTTTTCGAACAATCTAATATTTTGTTAATTTTAAGTCCTTTCAATACCTTTAACAAGTTAATCGAAGGGAAACCCCATAAGGAGAGAAGCAACGAAGGAGAAGAACTTAACAACTTCTGGCAACTTGCGGCCCTGTTTTGATATTTTGAGAGAAAGGTGCCTGGGAGAGCATTTTCGACTATAAAACTCAAACTAGTTACCGATCAAGAAAATCATCTTCTAACGATGGCTCGTTGTTTAAAAAGAGTAAGTTGGATTATGTGTAAAACGGGAGTGGTTCCGTTGTTTAATAGAGCAAAAGGTCTCGGGTCAGTATTTAGGCTGTCCATCCGTAAATTATTAGATAAATAATCCACGATCGTAACATAGTGAATTTTAAGCGATGATCATTAGAAATCAAGTTTATACTATTTGAAATTAAATAAGTTTATTTGGAAATGCAATTGATCAAAAAGACAAATACTGCAGTGATGTTCAGACAATTAGGATTTAATTTCGAGGAGCTCCATTTAAATCAACTCCGCAAGTGACCCGAATACCGAAACTATCCGCCGATAATTTTCCAATTTCCGTAAATTAGTCTGTGGCGTCGAACACGGCGAAACTCTCAGCAAATTTATTCGGACGGGCGTTTTTCAGAATTCGCGGAATTCGCGTCCGGTATGTCGTAATTAAAGCAGATCTTCGCTTGGCCACAGTCAAATTCATTATTTGACGTCAACCGAGTTTCCTTGCCTGTTTACTTTGGCGGAAAATGAAAAGTACCTGCGAACGACGCGGTCGGCGGTCGCCGAAGGCGAATTTCACAGCCACCCGCCGTGGTTTGTTAATAAATACTTTGAGTTTCATTTAAGAAATGCGTAATACTGCGGCGTTCTTTCAGATTAGGGTTTAAGCCTTAATTTGGGGAGATTATTTTAATGAAATGTGCAAGGATCTCTTCTTAATCGGTTTCTTTTACATTGGTTCAGGAGGGTCGCTTTTAAAGTAAAAATAAAGTTATTTTCAGTACTTGCTATACCTTTCATTTCACTTCTTACTTATTCCAGTACATTTCAGATATCCACTTAACCCTCATCATAGTGATTTTCCAATTGTTGTTCTTTAGATTTATTATTTAATTATCTATACCATGCGTTGTGAACTTTATCAATCTTATTTGTTGATCTGGTGAAACACTGAAAGTTTTGATATAAAAGGGGAATTAATAATCCAAATTGACAATCAGTTTTAAACGGATCACAGAATAAATGATTTTTTTTTAGTAGTACTGTGAAATCTGTCGGATTCGATCTTACTTGTGATACTAAGATTTCTTGAACACACGCAGACTACCCTCCCTCAAACACAAAATTTTTCTGAAACATATGCACCACATTTGTCCTTGCCATCCTTGTCTGATAAGAAGAAAGAAATAAGCCACTAAGATTTATTTCGAAGAATCCACTCTAATGGTAGACATAACCACAAAAGAAGCACTGAAAACTAAGCGTAGTCACAATGAGGTATGCCCACATGTACATACAAACAATTATGCTTTACACATTTGCTGAACAACAAGGGTCACATTGTACTACACAAACTACATTTTTGGCAGTGAAACGTGGAATTTTGGAACACATTCCACTACATAAATTTGGCGCCCAACATGGGGCCGTGGAATATCTCGATCTCTAAGTGAAATTTGCATGATGTTGCTGTACAACCGAACACACTGGTTTGTGCTCGTTACTGGTAGAAGAGTGTCGTGCTGTGCTGTATTGTAATTTTAATATGTTTTACTTATAGGCATTGGTAAAATGTACTAGGTGTGCTGTTCATGGCATCTGTTTCTTCAACAGCTGCTCTTCGTATGAACTTCTCAATGGATCTGGTATTCGACTATCGTCATTGAGGCCGTAGCTGTTGTTTACACATGAAAGATGACTTTTGGAACTTTAACTGTGGACTGCCTTCGCCTTACTGTTTTGTGTTGTTAAAATAAGAGCAATTCGTACACAAATAATAACGTAATTAGCACTGCAATTATGCTAATATCTAATATTTTATTTATTCCAGTAAATTAGGTATAATTAAAGCACAATCACATAATCTATACTGTTTTGTGTTGTTGAAATACGGGCATTTCGTAGACAAATAATAAGATAATTAGCACTGCAATTATGCTAATATCTAATATTTTATTTATTCCAGTAAATTAGGTATAATTAAAGCACAATCACATAATCTATACTGTTTTGTGTTGTTGAAATACGGGCATTTCGTAGACAAATAATAAGATAATTAGCACTGCAATTATGCTAATATCTAATATTTTATTTATTCCAGTAAATTAGGTATAATTAAAGTACAATCACATAATCCATAATTTAATGTACTTTCACTATAGGGCACAATATAATTACAATAACAAATAATACAATAGTAGTCATGCACTTTCCTCTATTGTATGTGTAACAGTTAAATTCAAATTTGTTATCTACGACTCTGTTGCCTTAGAGATTACCACTCCAACGTATTCCCTTTAGATAACAAATAATTAATTCACCTATGCAAGAGTAAGTTGAAAGATATTAGCGGTTCGAATTTCCATAATAATTGCGGGATTGTTTGCCTTGGATTGCCTGATTGTATACACTGCACACCAGATTAAACCCAATTATGTATGTACCGTTAAAGCCGGTAAACATCCGTTGCAAAAGGCTCGCTGATGCAACTGGAAAATGCGTCCTGCGAGGCTCCCAATCGAAACTTTTGTTGGTTTTCAAATATTTTCGGTGCCCGCTTGCATTCAGTTAACTTTTAAATGAAATTACTGCTTTAAATTCTTGAGTCATCACATCAGAAACTCCATTAAAATATTTTTGCAGAATTTTTGTTCGATGTGTATTTTAGAGATCAGTTTTATGACACCAAACTTTTATTATCCAAATTTATCTTGCCGCATTTTAATATTATTTATTCTTTTGTAATATTTGCCTTTTGTTTTGTTTAGTACATAATGTTTTAGTACTCAATGTGAAACATTGTAGGCAGTTGTGTACTTTTTTGTAGTGCTGGAAAAAAGCCAGAAAAAATTGAAACCGAGCATTCGGTTTCCTTAAAAAGCGGTTTTGGGTATAATCTAAACAGTGATTATTCGGGTATTGGAAAAACCGACTTCTCGAATATCCTAAAACCGACTTTTGGATTATCCAAATTGGTTAACCGAAAACTGATTCATAAAAAAAAATCAATTGAATTTTTAAGCCCAATTTTGCAATTGTCAAATATCCAGAAATTCTTGGAATATTAAATGAAATTATTATTTAAAAAGTAATTCGAATATCCGACTATTCAAAAACTGATAATATTCAAATATCCGAATAATTAAATATTCGAATAAACCGGATAGCTGGATTTCGGTTTTGTATAAAACCGCGAGCAATCTAAAACCGGTTAACCGATCATCCAAAAAAACGGTTTAGTTGTCAGAACTAGTTTTTTTGGGACTTTTACGCACTAGTTTTTCATGCGTAGAATGTTGCAAATAAAAGTACAGAAATTGTAATACCGGGTGATCGTGAAATAAGTGCAGAAATTTAAACCTGTAATACATCACCATAAATGGGAACGATTGAACTTATACATCCTTAACAAAAGTCTTAAGGTTGTGGCACCTTACAGCGCGGCGAAGAGCGGCGACTTTTTTTTAGCTCTACTTGGATACGTTGGGTAGCTTCGCCGCGGTTCGCAGAATTGTGCGCACTAATAAGAATACAGCAAAAGAAATTTTTGGCGCCGCGGTTCTCCGCGCTATGTGTGGGATAATTTTTTATGATTATGACACAATTTATTGCTCCGTATTCTATGAGATTAACAGTTTAGTTTGTGAAAAATGATTGAACTTAAAGCTCAATATGATTACTATCTACATAGTATTATTACTTATTAAAATGTCGCAATTCACGAACGCCGAAAGAACAGCATTTTTTGTATATTCATAATGCCGTCAACAGTATTTGCGCTAATCTTTACATGTACACGAACACAAGAATCACTGTTTCGCCGAGCTCGTTTCTGTGATGAACAACGCGTCGAACAATTGTTATAAATATTTCTAAATGTATAATAGTGAACGTTTGTTTGAATGTGATTCTCCACACAGATGATATTCGGTGATGTCTTGCGTATTAGTCATTGCCGCGATGTCTACTGTCTACGATCAGAGAAGCAAGTTTTTCGTGTTATTTCATGAGCGCCGGATAAGGGACGGATAAGGGAATTTTCTTTATGTTCTACGAATTTTTTTTTGTATTTTTTCGTGTTGTTTGTGCTGTCGGTGTACTGTGGTTAAAATTTTTGCATTTATTTTGCAAACACCCTGCATAAAAAATATAAGCAATCTTCTAAGGTGACTCAATAATTAATTAGAGAATATTAATATCAACTTATTGTAGACATTTATTACGACAGACAACACAAAAATAAAAAATTTATTTTCCACAAAGTAAGTTAATCCTCCAGATAAGATATTTTAAAAACTTTTTTTGTTGAAAGATTAATAAATTATTTCACAGTAACACTATGTACAAGTAATGTATAAGCACTACAACAAGACTGTCGAATGAATAAATGCGAGCAGGTTATTTATAATGAAGTACGATTACAATAAGTCATAATGATAAGCGACTATGGGTTTTATGTATAAGTGTAACAAATATTATTCGGTGTGGTGGTAAACTTCACCGGATATTGTTCTAATATAGAGAAATTCATCTAGCAGATTTTGATTTTTTGATGAAAGAGGATAAAGCGAAAAAGGCACGACTTCAGGAATTAATTGAAGTTTGACAGATGGTGGTTGTCAAGTTGCAGTATTTTGCAGTATGCGTAATGTATTCATTGTATTTATGGTATTTAGGCTTACTCGATACACAACTGTATGAAAGAATTTTAAACAAAATCTGGCTGTTGATAATACGCATTAAAAAAAAAAACTTTGGACATGGTTGGAACCACGGCACATGATTAACAGGTACTCAAACGGTGCATTCGGAATGTGCACACAACTGTAAGAAATACTTTAATGTGCAGTAAATGTAATCTGTTACCTCCCCGCATTCAGCTATCGCTCTCGCATATTGATCTTATGCTTTCCTGCACATACCAGTACACAGCTGAGTGTTCTGGTTACATCAGCTGTTATATTGTCCACCGTGGTTGCAACTCATTCCAGAGAATTTTACGGATACCAGGCAGAGGCGCAGCCATAAAAACGCTGGTACAAACGAAGTTGTACTCAGAAAGTATTGAACAATGGTCCTGGCAACTAAGTGAGCATAATAATAATAATCTTTTAGAATCTAATGTTATTGAAAAATATAATTTAAAAAAATGTCAATGTAGGGTTCACTCAACGTAGTTGACATCTTCAACATATTTTTTAGCTTTAAAAACAAATAATTTACAGTACTTACCTATACAGATTGCTGCGTTTTGAAACGCAACATAGGAAATCCCATGCTAATTTAAAGATGCTTGAATATTGGCTTCCCTAATTATTTTACAGCAAAATTCCATTTAGGTTTTTTAAAGTGCTCTTCAAGATAAATCTGTCTGTGAAGTGAAATGAAGATTTTGTAACAAAATTCAATTTATGCCAAAGTATCAGCAAAGTCTTAATCAGTGATAATGAAAACTGGACAGATAATTAATAGATTCGTTTTTGAAAAAGATTTATAGAAAACCTTTTCCAGTAATTTATTTTAATATTTACTAATCAAGGCCGTGCTGATAGTTTGGTATAAATTCAATTTCGTTACTGATCTTTTTTAAATATTTCGAAACTCAGCGTGTAAAAAATTCTCAAACTTCACAAACAGATTCATCTTGAAGAGTACTTTAAGAAACCTGAATAGAATTTTGTTGTAAAATAATTAGGGAAGCCAATATTCGAGCACCTTTAAATTAACATGGGATTTCCTATGTTGCATTTCAAAACGTAGCACCCGGTATTAATTTCTTTAACGATCATAATTACACATAGCGGTTTGTATAAAAGATGAAACGTAGTTGCAGTTTTGAAGTGCTGAAGAGTCAACAAATTCTAAAATAAGTAAGTAACTTACGGCTGATCAGAACTTAAGGCCCCCGTTTTTGAAAGCGGCACTTTTATTCATAAAGATTAAAGATTTTAGTTTGTATAAATTCATTTAAAAATGTCATTTTATAAAAATGTAAAATACCTCCTGTTACTATACATATAGTGTGATTATTATTTTTTTTCTTATATCGGCTGTTTCGTATTTGCAGGTCACTAGTATAGGAATGTGATCTATAGCACTAAACAAGAAAAATCATATAAAAATTTGTCTCGAATTAATTTATTAACGAGATACTGAGATATAAAGATGGAAGATTTAACAATAAAACAGGAACTATTCAAAGTGGCACTCGTTTTGTTAATAGTAGGTTAAACGAAAATTTTTAATACTAATGAGCAGATTTAATGAGACTCTAATGCGTAACGAATTATTCTTACATGCGTCAGAGCCTGGCACGTAAAATCTCGACGCTTCAAGAACATTTGTCTTCTTTGCGAGACGAAATTCTGTGGGCAAAGAAAATTCGATGCACAGTCTGTCGCCGCGCGGCCTCGAATTTTCGTCGGCCGGAGAATCCGAGTATAATTAGTATTGAAGTTTGGATTTGATCGTTTGGCTTATGTTTATATAAATTGGTTTTGTAACTAATGTTTAATGTTTTGTAATTGTGGGTTATATTCTGTGTTAAATAGTATTAGTTACTAATTGTATCGAGATTTTATTTTAAAATAAATTTAAATGAATCCTAAATTTGTAACAATATACAATTATTTTCCACGGTTACTTGCTGTAATATGTAAAATACAATGTATGATATTAGTGACTAATTTAAATGGAAATTACAGGTTTAGGAATTTTTATAAATTTATTAGAAATTAAAATCCGTATGGTGCATTGCTGAAGCAGTATCCAGTGCCTGGACAGTCACCTTGCTTATCTTTAATCTTTAATAAATTAATTTGAGTCAAATATTTATATAAACTTTTTTGGTCGAAGTCATAACTATTTGATTTATGTTAAGTCTACCCAATACATTTCGATTTTGTACTAAACTAAAAGCTTCGCTTCGTACTATTAATAATTTATCATCTACTATTTTATTCCTACGTTTAGCCAACAGAAACGAAAGCAAACTACCATTAAATATTCAGACGTCCCGAAAGCTTTCTTTATTAAATTAATAATTATTCTTCCATTAAGATAAAGTTTTTTGCAGAAACGTAAATTGAAATCTTAATACTGATACTTACAGATGCTGAGATAATATTGCGTGCCGACTTCGTAAGGTTCCCATACGATGCCTTTATACCTCGTCTTTTCCCTCATTGTCCCATAATCTGGAATTTCCTTTTGCTGACCCGGGCCATTTGGATCACCGCTCTTCGCGAAGTTACTGAAAAAATTCAGCACAGCCTCAGCGACACCCATATCCTGTCGGGAGAAGTTTTGCGGGAAGAAAGGCATTCCTCCAACCAGGGGTGCTCCGAAGATATACGTGAGGTCTTCACCACGAACACTTCCTAATCTCTGTAGAAAAATTAAATTTGTATTTACATTGCCTTGGGAAGTTCTACGTACCTGAGGATAATCACTGTCTTTCGTTTGGTAACCAAAATGAAAGAAATAAGTCTTAGCACCTCTACGAGCGTGCAAATAACCGACTCTAATCAAGGGCGACACTGTATGTCCATCACTAAGTGCCTCCATGGTCGAATCACGAATGTTTATGGGATGTTGGATGGGCTTATCCCAGTCCGTGTATTCATTTCTAACGGCCGAGAAAATTTCGTTTAAATGGTACACGTACGCGTTCCGAATGTATGTCCTTAAGACCCTGTTTCTTTGATCTTCTTCGAAACCGTACTGTATATCAGCCGCGTTAAAGTCATTATAGCTTTCGGTTGTTGTCGTGCCTAACATCACTTCACATCTAATAAAGTTCTCACTTGCGTGCTCCATGGCGAAAGCCGGATCTGGTGTATCTGAGTCCACGGGAAGAGAAGGGGCTATCCTGGGCATGAAACGCACTGTTTCGAGGTGGGCTTCTAGAAGTGCTTGGAGAGGTCTAAGAGATAAGAGAAATGTTAGTTGTTAGATATTGAATAAGGTAATGAGGAGTAAATTCAATTTTTTTTCTGAATGATAATATAATACAAAAACCAATTCTAATTAAAAACCGAAGTAAGTAGGAAAAATTGAGACACTTCATTATCTCAACATTATGTCTCGGTAGATAAAGCATTAATTTAACACATTTTAATATCAATAAATATCGATTCATTTTGGACAATAGACCTTTAAATAAACGGTATTGTAACAAAATTACCAAACAAATAAATTTCGATTCGAACAAATGATTACAAACAAACTATCCGAATCCCAACGCTAAGTTTCCAGATCTATTTCACGCTCCCGACAACAATTAACTGCACAATCCAATTAATATTATAATTAAATCGGGACATTTAACGGGGCAATTCGATTTAAACTGAGCCAAATTTAGTTCATCACCTTCAATCTCGTGAATGCCTGCTACACAATACCTGTAATCCACTCACAGAGTTCTTGCCCTCCTAAGCTTGCATAAACTTAGTACTTAGGCACGCTAAAGCGATTACGGAGTGTGTATTCCTGAGGACCTACCCACCTAGATCGAAGACAAGACGCTAAATCTTCGTCGTCCGGCGAAGAAGAGGAGAGGCAACCCGTTTGTTGGCCTACACTTACTCTGATGTTGTCGGCGTTGTGGATCGTTGCCCAAGGACTTAGGGCTGTCCCGCTAAGTAAAACGACTCTATGAAACAGACCTGAAAAAATTGAGAGGACAATAATGTCGCAGATGTGAAGTGCATGAAATACTTTTTACTTAAAGTATTTGAGAAAAAAAATTCAAGAATCTCTCGGTTGTATGTATTCGAAAACTTTTGTACGAAACTAAACTCTTACCAAATCTTTTTAATCGATAACTTATACAAATAAACAGACAACATATATTTTAGTGCAATTCTTGCTCGTGATAAATGCAGATAGGATATGTAAGAGAAATACATTTTAGATCGACCTAAAATATAATTTTTATTTACTTACTTGATGCGCGATGATTGTTAAAGGCGAAGAATCAGTTCTGTGAAACGTCAAGTACGGAAATAAAAGTTATATTTTTAGCTCGATTTAAAGATTTTTCTGTATCATATTCCATAGACAAAATATACAGAAGTTGCTACTAAAATATGCTAATAAAAATATTTGGCATTTCACTGATACTGGGTAATTTTAAAAGGGCGCCTATTCAATACATTGTCAAATAGTATGGCTATGTTAGTTATGTTTAATTTAAGTTCACATCTAATGTGTTTCGTTTTCAATTCTGTACGGATCCAATAATAATTGCAATAATTTTTATATAGAAGTTAAATATTCGTCTTCCTGCAAATTCAAATATGTTTAATAGCAGTTGACCCTTGTCCGATGAAAATTGTAGTTTTTAATCTTTAACCGGACAGAATATAAATGGAAAAGCACTCAACGTTTCACTGTCGGTTGATATCTTCATCAGGAGTGAAAAAAGTAAATAAACAAGCTGTCAAGAGAAACAAATCGTCAAGAGAAACAAAAAGGTAACATGATTTTAAATTTCCGAAATAGATTGACAAACCTATATCCTGTCAATTTTCGCATAAGGAAGCATTTCTACTAGATTTATAATTGCAACACATGTAGGGGCGTATTCTGTAACTTTATAACGGGCTGTTAAGAGGTCCTTAAAAATTTAAAATACAGTTCTACGATTGGTTGTTACCGTAGCAACAAAATTTAAGTCCTTTAAATTTAACGCTTTTGGTACAGAATATGTTAAACTTCACTTCTCTCTTATCTTATAATTAATTCAAGTTCATGTTCGGCGAATTTTTTGTATTATATTCAATTGTAGAAAAAATAAAATAAAAATGAAATTTATTATTACAACGGTTTGTTTCGTTTGTTTTTCATCCTTCTAAATTATCAATAGCAAGGAATTTTCACCGAGCGCTTGCAAATACACCGTTTCAGCAGTTTCGGTAAATTTTGCAGTTCATAGTGACACTCAAACGTTAAAAAATTCGCATTTATAAGACTTTATTAACTCGACAATACTATTTCTCTATGAAGAAAAAGAAAAAAAAAACACACCCTTGTAGTCACCCCCCTAAACCCCTGTTGCTAACCGCTTGCAAACTTCAGCACGATGAAAGCTCAACCTGCCTCTATACATTCGGTCATTCACCTCTTTCAAAACCTTGAAATATAAACACACCCCTACCCAACAGCTTCAGCTTGTAGACACGAAGAAGACACCTGAAAACCTTACGGTCATTGTCGTACATTCTCTGAAGATCGTTGACCCCCCTTATAGGTGATAACTTTCGGATAACTGCTTCCATCGTCCTAGAGGTCAAATGAAGGAGATCTGGTGCCGCCCCAGTAGTACTACTAAGTGCTTTTAATTTGCGAGAATATGTGAATGATTTTAACTAATGTTTAATGTATTTGTGAGTGCAAGAGCATTGAATATTGAATTTAGTTGTCTCTATCCTCATTTTTCGGGTACTCTCTTAAGAGTCTAGAACAGCTATGGTTTTGGGCGCTTCGAACGAACTAACCCCGCTATGAATTGTATCCTTGATCGTATCGGGGAAACGAAAATTCTTTCACAGAAGAGAGAGAAGCGCGCGGATAATAATTACTTAATAAGTACAACGGTCGCACTTGTAACGTTTAGCATGGTGGGGGTACACATCCTCGCTAGTGCTCATCAGTGGTCCAGAATAACGTACTGGAGAGTTTAGGTACCGTTTTTAGTCACCGAGTATTTTGGATTTCAAAATAAATATATTCAGGTACAATGCTTTTTTTCCTAAATTTCAAGTACTTCTAGTATTAATTCGTCTTAATTCGGTACGGTATTGATAAAACTATGTAATAACAAACCAGAATTTTTTGCAACAGTTCATTGACTCATTCCAGATGAGGGATATCGATATTCCCAAGTAAGTTTGGCAACTTTGAAGTTCTACAAACTAAAACAGCAACTCGGAACATAATGAGTTAGGACTCAAGACATAATGAGTTAGGCTTCATCTCGTCTGCCAAGCACTAAACTTGCTTTGATGTATTTTTCCATTCGACCTTGTTAACCTGTTTCACAGCGGGTGGATAATAATTTACCTTTGGAAGACGGCGAGACGAAGAGCAAGTTGACTAGGGAAGCGCCCGTATCGTGACCTAATAAGGTCACTCTGGAAGGATCTCCCCCGAACGCTCCTATGTTAATCTTAATCCAGCGGAGTGCAGCGGCGATATCTTTGATTGCCAAGTTTCCGCCAGATGTATCTGTTTTGTCGAAGGATGGCTTGGTCCTTAGGAAACCTGAAACAAAAGGAAACAAGTGAATCCCTGAGCAAAGATTACGTCTTCAAGCTGGAACAGTGCTATATTTCAATTACTTATTTAACTTAATTAACGAACTTAATAGTATTTTTTATATTTCTTTTGAATATATTTTTGAAACACTGGATGTAGAATTAATGATTATACTTTTCACATAAGTAATAGTTTGTTAATGCGGTCGAGTACGACACACTCTAGCCTAAATATTTTTATTTGGGTTGTTGAATATCTCATTCTTAATATGCCTTTAGCTTGTATATGTATACAGGGTGGGTTACTGGTATCGATTTCTTCCATAGCGCAGTAACTATTAATTATAAAAGAAAAGGTCTTCTACAAAAGTTTTCCCTTTCTTTTGTTTATTTTACTGACATATGGTTCTTGTCAGAAGTTGTAATTGGAAGTGCAGATATCTCGAAAACCGTAGCTGTAGACCAACAGAAATTGCACAAGTTAGAAACAGAATTTAACGAGCTATTCGAATATGTTAAAAAGTACAGGTCCACGATATTTATATTTAGTGAGGTACACTGAAGACATATTTTTTGACCGCTAATTATGAATAAAGTACCTCTACATTTCAGCTCTTTAATTCATTTTAATAGCTGTAAATTGCGAATGCTTCGGTTTAGGGCTACAATTGCAGAATAAACTAATGGAGCATGTTGTATATGTGAAAATAATTTGCTGATATAGAACTCGTTAAAGGAGATAACTTTCGTAGAAGACTTTTTCTTTTATAATTAAAATTAAACAATGATTAAGGCGCTATTGAAGAAATCGATACCACGTATCATCAAGGAAATTCAATTCAAGGTTGGATCAATTTAGTAAACGTTCAAGTCAGAGGATTTGTGAAACACCAGCACTTAGAACACCAAATGAATTTTAATCGGACCCGACATTTACGGGAATTCTGCGATTAAATTATAAAAAATGTATAATAATAAACAGAAAAAACAGCCACATCTTACGATCGCTTTTTGACCTGACATTGTTCATCACTCTTACATCGCAATTGCGAATAAATTGGGCAAGTCGTATTTGTTTGCAGTGGGAATGTCGAGCTACGTCTCTGCTGTCGAAGCCCCAAGCAGGGCTGAAACAGCTGTACAGAGGCTGCTCGAGGTTTTCACTTCAATCAAAAGCGATTTACAACAAATTTTTTTATAATAATAAAGATATATAGGGTGTCAAGCCTAATCAGCAAATAATGGATAGCTATATCAGCAAAACAATTAATCGTCTTGATAATTCAAATAGCTTTCTATGATAGTTGCCAGTGTTATATCGTTGCAGAAAATTGTAGATTCATACAGAAAGCAATTAAGTAGTAAATAATTGTCTATACGTTCGCGTCTAGCGGTCAAGAAAAACCGTAACTTATGATAAATAATCTTTCGGAAAAGATAACTGCGAATACTAAACCCTGTAGCACCTCAAGTATTTGGAAACATATTTCAATTGATCGCATCTCTACGGATATAAAATACGGAAAACCTGATCTTGGCCGCTTATTGCTAATTAGAAACAAGGTTCCAATTAAATGTTTGAACAGATGAGATTATATGAACAGAACGGAATTGTAAGTCTGCGTAAAGTTCATACGGCTGGGGTTGCAAAACCACTTTTCATCCGCTTTGCTCTCCAATTTTTTAAAAGAATCCGTACAGATTTGGATTTCAGTTTCTTTATTCGAGCGTAAACTGGTTTAGCCTAAAACCAGAAATCGGTTTTCCAAATTGTTTTCCACGGACGCTCGAATGGCGGTTTACCTGTATTTTCAGAATTATCGAAAATATTTCGTCCTTTTCTCTCTCTGCTCTCCTTGGACTCCAAAATGGAAACTTTACGTAGGAAAATATCTCAAATAAAAATGCCTAAATTTTAAATATAACAGATAAAATAGCGACATCTTACTATCGCTTTTTGACCTGACATTGCAGTAGGGTGGACAAATTGAAGCGGGATTTGCTTCTAATAAGTTCCCCATGCAAGGCGGCCATGCTTGCTGTCAAAGCATAATGAAAGATTTTAGAAAAATTTTGTGCAAATTGTTTTTGCTTGCAGCGAGAAACTCGAGCAGCCTCTGGACAGCTGTTTCAGCCCTGCTTGGGGCTTCTTCAGCAGAGACGTAGCTCGACATTCCCGCTGCAAACAAAAACGACTTGCCCAATTTATTCGCATTTGCGATGTAAGAGTGATGAACAGATAAAATAGCGACATCTTACTATCGCTTTTTGACCTGACGTTGCAGTAGGGTGGACAAATTGAAGCGGGATTTGCTTCTAATAAGTTCCCCATGCAAGGCGGCCATGCTTGCTTGCATAATGAAAGATTTTAGAAAAATTTTGTGCAAATTGTTTTTGATTGCAGCGAGAACCTCGAGCAGCCTCTGGACAGAAGAAATAATAGCCCCAAGCAGGGCTGAAACAGCTGTCCAGAGGCTGCTCGAGGTTCTCGCTGCAATCAAAAACAATTTGCACAAAATTTTTTTTAAATATAACAATACATATGTTCAAAAATAACGTAAAATTTAGCATATAAAATAGCGACATCTTACTATCGCTTTTTGACCTAACATTGCAGTAGGATAGACAAATTGAAGCGGGATTTGCTCCTAATGAGTCCCCCATGCAAGGCGGCCATGCTTGCTGTCAAAGCATAATGAAAGATTTTAGAAAAATTTTGTGCAAATCGTTTCTGATTGCAGTGAGAACCTCGAGCAGCTTCTGGACAGCTGTTTCAGCCCTGCTTGGGGCTTCTTCAGCAGAAACGTAGCTCGACATTCCCACTGCAGACCAAAAACGACTTGCCCAATTTATTCGCAAATGCGATGTAAGAATGATGAACATATAAAATAGCGACATCTTACTATCGCTTTTTGACCTAACATTGCAGTAGGATAGACAAATTGAAGCGGGATTTGCTCCTAATGAGTCCCCCATGCAAGGCGGCCATGCTTGCTGTCAAAGCATAATGAAAGATTTTAGAAAAATTTTGTGCAAATCGTTTCTGATTGGGCAAGTCGTTTTTGGTCTGCAGTGGGAATGTCGAGCTACGTTTCTGCTGAAGAAGCCCCAAGCAGGGCTGAAACAGCTGTCCAGAAGCTGCTCGAGGTTCTCACTGCAATCAGAAACGATTTGCACAAAATTTTTCTAAAATCTTTCATTATGCTTTGACAGCAAGCATGGCCGCCTTGCATGGGGGACTCATTAGGAGCAAATCCCGCTTCAATTTGTCTATCCTACTGCAATGTTAGGTCAAAAAGCGATAGTAAGATGTCGCTATTTTATATGTTCATCATTCTTACATCGCATTTGCGAATAAATTGGGCAAGTCGTTTTTGGTCTGCAGTGGGAATGTCGAGCTATGTTTCTGCTGAAGAAGCCCCAAGCAGGGCTGAAACAGCTGTCCAGAAGCTGCTCGAGGTTCTCACTGCAATCAGAAACGATTTGCACAAAATTTTTGTAAAATTTAGCATACAAAACTCCCTCGAAAATTTAGAATACAAAAAAAATTAAAATCGTGAAAAATCAGTATATAATTTAATAAAGAATTTAATAAAAAAATATAAACAAAAAATTAATTCAATTTAACAAAATAATTAAATATCTATGAATTTATAGCGTTAAATAAAACAAAACAAAAAAAATCTTTTGGAAAGAGAAGGTTCGGTATAAAATCAAAACAAAAATAAAGTTTGTGTTAGAAAATAAAAAAATTACTTTATTAATTATTAATTACTTACCAACGTCGACTTTTCGAAACACAGTTAAATAAAAAAAAAATATTCGGTTACGATTAATTACCAGAAAAAACAAACACCGTGAGGTATTACTTCTTTGCGAAATTAAGTTCAAACTAAGGAAAACTGTAAGTCAAGAAGAAGCTGCACCGGAATTCGTAATCTCACCTTCTGCCATCTTTTCTATGTATTTTTCTCCCACTTAAGTAAGGCATTAGGTGTGGTTTTTGGTAAGCAATAACACAATGAAAAGAATTAATTCGATTTCATATCGCAGCTTTCGCAATCTGCAGCAGATTAGCGTTGCATTGTGCCGGGTGTAAAATTCTCAGAAGAGCTCCGGTGATGCTAGCTAACCTTGACCTTGTTATGAATTATAGTAACTTTATAATATTATTTAATCATAACATTAAAATTTTTCTATTAGGACTTTGCGCTTTTGCATACGGAATCCTAATATTTGGTTGCAAACTAGTGAAAGCATCGCTCTCCTAGAAAAAGCGGGCATTATTTCTATATAAATAACAGTTTATAGAAAATTGAAGCAATTAACGGAAAATTGGTAAACGTAATTTCTCGAAAGACGTATTTTTTACAAATAACAGAAGAATGTAAAAGCCGTGAATATCTTTAGTATTTGTAGTCGTTGATCTGGAATGGTCTTCCGCAATGTTCTTATAAAAGCATTTTGAAGTATAAAAAATGAAGAACGCATTTTACATTTTATCATTATACAGCGTGTTTTGAGGTTATTTTAAAGGAAGGCTAAAACTTACCATCCAAATTTCATGGCAAGGGAAAAAATAAAATAAAATAACCTGATACACGTATAGCGTGTAGTTGTACTGATAATATTAGGAATAAAACGAAATCCCAAGTTAACAACTTCAGCTAGGCTTAGAAATCTAATCTTAGAACTTCTACACCTAATGAAAATTGGATTGAACCTCTTAACCACAAAAGTTTTTTAAAATTACATACGTATTTCGGCAGCTACGCTGCTACCTTCAGTAGATGACTTCTTAATCACAAGAAAAGTGACCGTGTCGTGCCTATCGCTACTTATATACTACATGCGTTCCGCTTCAATGAAGCGCACACTCCAAAGAAGGCCCATGATCGGTGTTCATCAGATCTCCCTTATTTTTGTGTATGAAAATCGTCTAATTCCCTGTTGTTTGACGTTGCTTTAAAACAAAATGTTATAGTTTCTAATTTCTAATTCGATCCTCCCCAAATTATACGCCCTGCCCAGCAAAACAGAACAAGATCAGCTCTCCTACCTGTTTCCTATCAAAATGGTTAAACACCGAGTTTAGCAAACTTTCCAACTACAAAGACGTGTTTTCCGTCAAAAACTCGGTAGATTTCATACAACGCGTTAGAAATCTAATACCAAGCGAGGATGAAATCCTGGTATCCTTTGATGTCTAATCCTTATTTCCCAGTATTCCCATTCCTACCACATTAAACTACCTTCAAGATTTCCTAGCCTCTAATAACATAGAACAACGCAAGATAGATGAATTTTTGCAACTATGCATGTCGCAAAATTCTTTCCAAATTAATGGGGATTTTTTTAAACAAACAGAAACAGTTTCCCTTTGAAGGGGACTTCATCTGCTTGTCACCATACCTTGCTAATCTTTTTATGTGTAATTTAGTAACTCCACTCAAAGAAAATTGTAATTATTACCCAAGAATTTTGTTTAGATATGTAGATGATGTTTTTGCTGTTTTTAATACCAAGGAATGTAGAATAAAAGATTTTTTGGATATTTTAAATGGGAAATTACCATTCCTAAATGCCTTGGTTATTAGGAATAGTGAAAACAAATTAGAATTAGATATATATATATATATATATATATGCTGTAGTATTCTTCCGGGTAGTCCTCCGCGTTGAGTTCTCTAAAGAACTATTTGTCTTCTGACAACGTTTCGGCAAGGTCTCACTTGCCATCTTCAGGTCTTCGCTGCTGCTTGCCTGCTTCTGCTCCTCGTCGTTACTCGAGTCACAGTGGCTTCTGGTCGCGCTGGTGGTGGTTTAAGTACCGTGTTGCGGTCACGCGTCGTTACGCTTGGTGGTTTTTCCGCTTGACTTCTTGTTGTTGGTTGATTGGGTCGTGCCTGTTGACTGCTTTCTCCTAATCCTGATGGTCCGGGGTTCGCTGGTTTCTGGCTTCGGGTTACTGGTCCTCGACGGTCGGTGGATTTTCGGATCACTGGCCTCCAGGTGGGTGGTAGTCGTAAGGCATCATCTCTGGTGTTTAAGTTCATCTGATGTTTCTCGATTTCTATCGCTTCTCGGATGATGCGTTTGGTCTTGTGTTCTACGCTGGCAATTGTTCTGGTGTTGTCGAAATCTATTTTGTGTGAAGTCGCTTTTACGTGTTGTGCCAATGATGATGTTTTCTCGTCCTTCTCGACGGCCTTTCGATGTTCTTCTCTCCTGACGCTTATTTTTCTATTTGTTTGGCCTATGTAGACCTTGTCGCAATCTTGACAGGGAATTCCGTACACGCCTTGGCTTTCCAGTTGTATTTTAGTTTTGACTGTTGGCAGGATGTTTCCAATTTTCTTGTCGGTGTTGAATGATGTCCGGATGTTGTGTTTCTTGAGTATTCTGCTGATCTTCTCTGTTGTCCCTTTAACAAATGGTAGGCATGCTGTTCCTACTATATCTTTTTCCTCTTCCTGTGTCTTGGGTTTGCGTTGGTGTTCGGCTTTCCTGATTTGTTTGTCCTGATATCCATTTTTCATTAAAGATGAGCGGATTTTCTTCATTTCTTCTACCTTGTTTTCTGAGTCAGCCAATCTTTGGGACCGGGTGACGAGGGTCCTTACCACTGATTGCAATTGTGCTGGATGGTGATGTGATTGTGCGTTCAGGTACCGTTCCGTGTGGGTTGGTTTTCGGTATACGGAATGTCCAAGGCTTCCATCTGGTTTTTTCTTTATAAGTACATCGAGGAATGGAAGTTCGTTGTTTTCTTCGATTTCCATCGTGAACTTGATCTTCGGATGGATTTCATTCAGGTGTTGCAGAAATCTTCGTAGTTGTTCTTCTCCATGCTTCCATATTATGAAGGTGTCGTCCATATATCTGAGCCACAGGTGTGGTTTGTGACTTGCGGTATCGATGGCCCGTACTTCGAAATCCTCCATGAATAAGTTGGCGATTACAGGAGATAATGCTGATCCCATGGGTGATCCTTCTACTTGTTTATAACGTTGGTTCTTGAAGATGAAGTAGGTGTTCTTCAAGCAGTGCTTCACCAGGTCCATGGTGTCGTCTGGGATGTGGTGTTTTAGATGAATGATATCCACTGCTTCGTCTAACTTAAACACCAGAGATGATGCCTTACGACTACCACCCACCTGGAGGCCAGTGATCCGAAAATCCACCGACCGTCGAGGACCAGTAACCCGAAGCCAGAAACCAGCGAACCCCGGACCATCAGGATTAGGAGAAAGCAGTCAACAGGCACGACCCAATCAACCAACAACAAGAAGTCAAGCGGAAAAACCACCAAGCGTAACGACGCGTGACCGCAACACGGTACTTAAACCACCACCAGCGCGACCAGAAGCCACTGTGACTTGAGTAACGACGAGGAGCAGAAGCAGGCAAGCAGCAGCGAAGACCTGAAGATGGCAAGTGAGACCTTGCCGAAACGTTGTCAGAAGACAAATAGTTCTTTAGAGAACTCAACGCGGAGGACTACCCGGAAGAATACTACAGCATTCAACACCCGCGGAAGCCTACGGATTAACATATATATAGGAAAGAAACACCAACAGATTTATTGTTAATGACTCACAACATGTCTTATCGCATAAGTATTCTGCAATTTCTTTTCTACTTATCTACTTAATAGATTAGTCAACTTCCCACTCTCAAAAGAAAGATACAACACAGAACACAGATTTATTAAAGATATAGCAGTCCACAATGGTTACTCAGTAGATGTCGTAGAAAATACTTTAAGAAAATTGTAAACACAGTCAACAAAGAAAACTTACCACTTTGTTACCGGTAGAAACAAACATATCGAAATACATTAAAATTCCGTTTGACAAATATTGTTCCAAAGGTTTAAATAGCATTTTTAAAACGCAGGGGTACACAATCGCACATACTAATAATAATACTTTAAAACGTTTACTGGCAAACCCTAAAGACAAAACTGAACCAAATAAGAAATCAGGAATTTATGAAATATCTCGCCAAGGGTGCACTAAAAAATATATTGGGCAAACAAAAAGAAATACAGGGTGTAACCAAATTAGTTTCACATATTAATACCGCAAGTTCCTCATCCTGTAAGAGAATTAATACTGCAACTACCAAAAGTCTAGTTCAAAAATAAAAAAAATTAGTTAGTGGAGATGTATTCACTCTTTTGTTTGAGAACTTCTGGTAGACCGTGCACAAAAACAACGTTATAAAACAAAATTTCAGCAAAATTCAAGGTCAATTGCTTGATCGCATTTTAAAAGCTTTATGGGAACACAATAAAATAGAATCACCGACCCATTAAAGACGAGAGTTCAATTCGGTAATGGCCCGTGTGTGCATTATGATTAAAGGAGAACAATTTAAATTGCTTGCATTGATCAGAATTAAATCTGTTTCATTAGACAATCGACAATAATTAGATCTTGACATCCTGGTCTTTGTAAACCAATAGTACATATGATTTACAGTGCTAATTTCGTGTATTAAAGTAATTAAAAAAAATATTAGTCCCTTTGATTGATTGTCGCTTTGTTAAATATTTCCACAAAAATTTCCACATTTCCGACAAAATTCAAGGTCAATAACTGGATCGCATTTTAAAAGCTTTATGGGAACACAATAAAATAGAATCACCGACCGATTAAAGGCGATAGTTCAAATTCACAACCCCTCGGTCGTGGCCCTTGTGTGCACTATGATTAAAGAAGAACAATTTATATCTGCTTGCATTAATCAGAATTAAATGTTTCATTAGCTAATCGATCTTGACATCCTGGTCTTTGTAAACCAACAATACACATGATTTACAGTGCTAATTTCGCGTAAATGATTTAAAAAAAATATTAGTCGCTTTGATTGATTGTCGCTTTGTTAATTATTTCCACTAACGAATACGTTTCTTTGTAATTCGAGTTCGATGACGCTTTATTGTTTTGGTTCCACAAAATAATAAAAGCGATGACTGCATTCAATAACGATTTTCCGAAATGCAGAAAGAAAAGACATTCTTAAACATCTTACGCAATAAAGAAATAACAATGCAGTTTATTGATGACCAGCAAATAAAGTATACGAATACACATACGTATGTACGAATACGTATGAAAGAGTAAAATTATTTTAGAAAATGGAATTTCTAATTTTTATTTATTTTTATAGTTTTGTGAGCAAAAAGCTATTAACAATTACGTGAAAATTGAGAAAAATTGATTGATTTAATAAGCAACGCAATGGATATTTATAATTCTTTTCCGTTATGGAAATACATAAGCGAAGATTTTAACCCAGTGCCCAGTGCTTTATTGTTTTACGACGTTTTATGGTGCGGTTGTAGAAACTGATACAGGGCCAGTCAGAGGTTTTCAAACAAAAAGTCTTCGGGCTCTAGGGGGGGGGGGGGTTAATTTCTTTAACTTTTCACCAATAAAATTCATATTTGCAGAAATCACTTTCTTAAGTGATCAAGAACTTACAGTTTTAATATGTGAAACTTATTTGATTACACGCTGCATACTAACACGTTTTAAAGAGCAATTGAAAATTCCAGTGTTGCCTAACATATTTTTGACACGGGTCATAAAATAGATTTAAACAATCTTAGTTTAGTAAAAGTAATGTCAAGCAATAGTGAATTAAACGGTTTTGAAACCATTTTCATCCACCAAAATAAGGGAGATCTAATGAACACCGTTCATGGGCCTTTGGCCGGTTCCGTGTTGCTTGACTTGATTGACGCAACCCGGTGAGGCTCGCTTCTTTGGAGTGTGCGCTTGATTGGAGCGAAAGGCGTATAGTGTATAAGGTAGCGATAGACATGACACGGTCACTTCTCTTGTGATTAAGAAGTCACCTACTGAAGATGGAGCATAGCTGCCGAAATACGTAGATAGTTTTCGAAAAATTATTGTGGTTAGGAGGTTCAATCCAATTTCATTGTGCTGGAAACCACAGTCTCGAATACATTTCAATATTCTGCTCCTAACTTCAAAAGATATTTAAGAAATGAAGAAGGCAAACCTGAAGAATGGAAACACAGGCAAGTAACCACCGCCTTACTTACTGACGATCAAGTAATAGCTCTTTGATTAGATGATGAAGAAATAGAGAAAAGTATACAAAACATAATTGGGAATGAACTTGTCGAAAACGAACTACCCAGAAGTTTGAGAAACCCAAGAAGGAAAATATAGAATTTCAAATTGCGAAACCAAAAGGTCGAATTTAGGAAGTTCGATGAGCATCATTTTGGGGAAAAGCATCACAAAGAGACAAGATTTTATAACGAGTCAACAATTTTATCTTTATTCTGAATCAATTACTATGATCAAACAATACGAGGTTAAAACCAAGGTATTTATAATTCCGGCTTATGGGGAATAACGAATAGCCCTCTTAAGGGGATGAAACGAAGTAGTGACGTCAATGTAGGAATCAGTTGATTAGCCAGAAAATTGCATTCTTCGCACGTTTGATTTATTTTAGGTTTTACTAATTTCTTTCGCAAAGTTACGTTTTCAGTCATATTAAATTCAGTAATAAAATATAGGGTGTTCTACATAAACTGACCGTGTAAAATAAACATAAAATAATAAGAATAGGTTTGTGATGAATGTTGTTTTCTGTTCCAGTAAGGTTATGTAACATTAATGTTACACTTAAATGTCAAATTTTAATAAATATCTAATCTATAAAACATCAAATAATACCATTTTTAACATTTAAATGTCAACAGCTCAAAACCATTAAGTTAATCTTAAAGGCGAATCGAACGAAACCGTAATATATGTATATATATATAGTATGTTACATTTAAAATACAAAACTTTGGTTTGGGACAGCTACACGGAACAGCCTGTGTGATTGTAACTAATTTTAAATCATGCATTTATTAGATTTTAAAAATCTGCATTAATAAAAACACTATTTACAAAATAATAAGGAATAAAGTAATCAGTACAATCTAAAAGAATGACTGGTACAGTTAACAAAACGTCTTGATCTTCTAGTGATAGTTTCTTGCATTGTCTATGATATATGATTGGAGGTTTAGGTTTTATTTTCAGATTCCTTACAGGTAACTTTACGGAAACAATGGTAAGGATTCAAGTTTTGACTGGAAGTAGTTTTGTCGCCCGAGAAATTCGTTCGACGTTATAATAAACCAAAACAAAACTGATTGATGAGGCAAGTACTCATCCTGCAGGAACCAGTTTGTTTGAATTGAATTTCGTTGTGAATTGAAACAAATAACGCATTGTTTCATGGTTAGAAATTGCGACTGGATACACATCAACCTTTTCTTGCAAAAAAAAAACACCGTACTAGGTTTCATCTTAAAAGTATCGTAAAGACTCATTAATAGTTACAATTCCAGCAAGTTGAATTTATGAAGCTTATTTTTTAATTAAACTTTTTAAATAAATTAAACAGTCTTTAGATTTTATATACGTTTTTCATATTTAAACGAAATTCCAGATTTATAAGTTATTTTAATAACATTTTGGTTGAAAATAAAACTATTTGAAAGTGCTACACCGCGAAAATTTCTAAACCTAATTTAAAATCAATTCACATCTGCCGGTGTAATTCGCGCAAAGTTTTTGCCACGGATTCCGACGAGCAAACACGGGCGCGAAATCCGTGTCAAAAACTAATTACGTCTTCAACTCCGTTTCAAATTAATTAATGATACGAGAGCTAGGATTACGCGAGACATCCAATTACCATTGTTAGAAGCTGCAATAGATATTAATCGATGCTAAAGCCACTTACGCCAGACTTCTTTGATGACGCCGTCGAACTTTAAGGCCATTAATGAAAGTTTCTGCCCTGAAAAATTATTAGGGATGCAGGAGAGTAAGATAAATTAATTTTCGATGAAGGCCCGCTCAACTTTTCGGACGAAGAAACTTATAATTGGATGATCGATTTATGATAAATCTTCGCGCAAATGCTTTACGCGTTTTTTTGTAATTAAGAAAGTTTATTTTTTTTTAATTTAAACACGGTAATGCTGTGTTATTAAAAAAAGTTCAGTAAAGAGTTTAAGAGCTAACAACATAAAGGAATATAAATGATGACTGCTCGAATAACAATCTTAGTAAAGAAACGTACAACTAGAAAAAAATACGGCAATGAAGCTGCAGAATTAAAAAGAAATATAGGAGTATATATTTAAATTAAACTAATTTTTGCCACTGAATCGATTCGAAACCACAAAATTTATAACGGACATACTGCAGTACATTTGCCTGTGCAATAGTTTTAATTAAAATTGTGTCATTTTAATAAAGCCGGAACTGAGGCATTGAATACATCGTTCAAATGGCGATATAAATTCGGATGAAACGCGGTTCGATTCGGTCAGTATTTACAATCGCCGAATATAAATTAAATTTACGTATACATATATTAAATACAGGGTGCGTTTCAATTTTATACGAAAAATGTAACTTATGAAAATAGAGATCAAAAATAATTAAGACTCTCAGCCGTTACTTTTTGAAGTTCCACCCACTCTAACGTTCACTTGGCCCGGATAAAAAGACAAGTTATCGTCCCTTAAAAATTTGTACTTTTCAAAAATATATAGGTATCTGTAATTTTAAATAAAAGTCAAATGCTTTTAACTGATAATAAAAACGTTTATTTAGTATTTAGTTTATGCAACTCCTTGCACTGTCTACATACTGTTCTATGCGGTGCGCTAACCTTTCTTTAAATTTACTTAAACCGCTGCTCTTTTAGGGTTGTCTTCTTTATAATTAAGGTACACATATTCTTTTTAGCTTTTATGCAAACATACGAAGTGTAAATGGCAAAGCCACAAAAAATCGACAAGTATAAATGTTTTTCGATTGATTGGGTATTTAACTTGTTAGTGTTTGGCACATTCTCAGCTAAAGTGCCCCCCTTTAGAGTTTAAATTAAATTAAATCATTTTGTTTAATAACTAAAAACAATTTTGCTCCTAATGAGTCCCCCATGCAAGGCGGCCATGCTTGCTGTCAAAGCATAATGAAAGATTTTAGAGAAATTTTGTGCAAATCGTTTTTGATTGCAGTGAGAACAGCTGTCCAGAGGCTGCTCGAGGTTCTCACTGCAATCAAAAACGATTTGCACAAAATTTTTCTAAAATCTTTCATTATGCTTTGACAGCAAGCATGGCCGCCTTGCATGGGGGACTCATTAGGAGCAAATCCCGCTTCAATTTGTCTATCCTACTGCAATGTTAGGTCAAAAAGCGATAGTAAGATGTCGCTATTTTATATGTTCATCATTCTTACATCGCAATTGCGAATAAATTGGGCAAGTCGTTTTTGGTCTGCAGTGGGAATGTCGAGCTACGTTTCTGCTGAAGAAGCCCCAAGCAGGGCTGCAACAGCTGTCCAGAGGCTACTCGAGGTTCTCACTGCAATCAAAAACGATTTGCACAAAATTTTTCTAAAATCTTTCATTATGCTTTGACAGCAAGCATGGCCGCCTTGCATGGGGGACTCATTAGGAGCAAATCCCGCTTCAATTTGTCTATCCTACTGCAATGTTAGGTCAAAAAGCGATAGTAAGATGTCGCTATTTTATATGTTCATCATTCTTACATCGCAATTGCGAATAAATTGGGCAAGTCGTTTTTGGTCTGCAGTGGGAATGTCGAGCTACGTTTCTGCTGAAGAAGCCCCAAGCAGGGCTGAAACAGCTGTCCAGAGGCTGCTCGAGGTACTCACTGCAATCAAAAACGATTTGCACAAAATTTTTCTAAAAACAATTCATAATAAATTTTCAGTTTTTCCAGTAATAATAATAATAACAATGTTTACTATGTAATTAAGGGAATTTACACAGCAAATATTATTATATGTAAACATAGATGAGGCAGACGACATTCTTATACTTAACCTCAACAACCTAATCTAAGGCCCGGTCTTTTCATATTTGAGTAACTTTAACCGCTGATTAATTTCTATAGAAACAACTGTCTCTATAATTGTGACTATGGGAATAAATCAACGATTCAAGTTATTCAGAGATGAAAAAATACCTAAAAATCCTGAAAATAAAATAAAATATATATATTATGTATAAATCGTCAAAAAACAACCTACAGACGAGAGCAAATCACACCCACACACCACAAGTTAAGAGAACTTTAGGAAAATTTTTATCTCGGAGAATCCTCTCCTTATCAAATATCCAGTGCAAATGCGCTTAACTGTCTCTAACACCCCTTTATACAGGCTGTCCCACTTAAGGCGGATTCTTTAGTTATTAATTTTACGAAAAAATGTTTCAAATGAATGTTTCACAGTATTAGACAAGTTTTATCCTCACTTTTTATCCACGTACAAGTTTACTTTTCTCGATTATTTATATTTACTACCTATTTTAATCTTTATAATTTTAAACACAAGATTACTTTCTAGTTTAACTAGTTTCCTATAATTATAGCAAAGAAGCAGACAACTCTGCAACTGCCTGTTTTTGAATTTATGAATGAAATAAGTCAAATCGAGAAAGAAGATAGTTTCAGTTACGTGTTTATGTAATTTCCGTTTGATCCCACAAATGATACTGAATGTTCGGGAAAAAAATCAAATCCCTTCCGCCTGAGTACAACTGGTACATACATCTGTGCACAAAATGACACTATTTTTTATTTTCTCTTGCGTTTTTTGGTCGAAACATTTTCATCAACCCTTCGTCTTTAATTATAAACCCCTCTGTTGAAAAAATGCTCCATATTTTTTCACTTTTCTTAAATTTGTCATAGTTACTCAAATCTCTTTGTTTATTTAAAATTGTTAGAATTCAATGCCTGTTATCATTTTTTTAAATTTGATTCTTAGGAAAAATGTTTTTGACAAAAATGCTACGCCCCTCGACTGCTGGGAAAGCCATATACTGGAGAAAAATTCACAAAATTGTAAAGATTCCGGATACCTTTTAGACGGTCTATATGTTTATTATATTTTATATTTACTTTTATTTATACCTACTTCTATTTTGGGAAATAAACATTATTATTGTACTATAATAGCTAAAAGAGCCAGCCAGTTATAAATTTTATAAGCGCTTTTCCCGGCCATCTTTCTTTTTTAGCTGCGAATATTTTAGTATTTTAAACTCAATTATTATTATGGAAAATTATATTATGAACGGATCATGCAAATATTGTTTTTCTACAATTGGTCAAAAAATGGATGTTTACGCATTAATTTTAATGCGCAAAACACACGTCTTTTTCACCGTTCAAATGTCAGAAAATCTTTTTTTCGAAATTTTTTTTTAACGGTGAAAAAAACGCGTGTTTTGCCACTGAAATGAGCGTAAACACCTATCCTATTATCGTTTGTTGGCCTGACAGTGCCAAATTGAAGCCAGTTGGCTATATAATAAGTCATAAGGCTTGCTGTCAGAGCAGTCAGACGTTTGTTTACAAAATTTTGTTGCAAATAGTTTTTTTTCCAAAAATTTATGTATACATTTATTATCTAGGTTTGCAATTGAAAGGCATCGCTATTAATTAAAATAATTTTTTTTAAGTAAATACTTTTCGAGCTTTCAATAAATTTCAAATACAAATAAGCAATTGCATATTATACATATATTATGTGCACGTGCGGAATTAAAAGTGATGGAAATAATTTTATTTAAAATTTGCAGAAATATAACTTACCAAAGTGGTCGAAAATTCCGAATATTATTAATGCATGGGGCAGCGGCACAAACGTAAAATTGCTGTCATTACCTGACCGTTTCTCGTAAAGTTAACCCTAGCGGCGCAAATGTATCGGTGGCGCAAATGTCTCGACACCGTAAATGAGTGCTTGAATAATAAGCTTAATAAAAAAAACGTACAATGCGTACAGCACTATTATAACTTCATATTTGAATTTGATGTAGACTGGTTTTGTATCTGACGTGCACGTATTCTTTTATGAATGTATGTAGACGAATTAGAGAATTTCAGTAAAATTCTTTCTAACTTTTCAGTTCACTTTTCTTCACATATCCGTTTGTATAAATATGTACAATAATATGAAAAATAACAATCTGTATTGCATTTCCCAGAACATAAATTTATTAAACAGAATAAATCAATGTATTTAACGGTAATCGTTTAGAAATAAAATATTTTTTGTTTTCAAGTTGAACAACTTGGAGAGAAAGCGGGTAATTTCCTCTTTATTATTCCTATAAGTCAAATAACTAAATGCAACTAATTATACAAACGCGTTTAACAAATTTTGGTAAATACTTTATGTATTTTGTAAGTTATAATAGATATAGAAATTAACTAATATGGCTATTAATTTTTCATTTCGTTGGATAATCTATTCGATGTATCCGAAAAAGTGGAGAATACTCGTACATTCATTTCTTTAGGAACCATCCAAACACAAGGTTTTAGTTTGCAACTTACCAAGGAAATGAGTTTAACTCCGTAAAATTTTTCGCTGTGCATGTATAGTATTATTAGAATACATGAAACCAAGCCTCCAAATCGTTGATTAGTAAAAACTGGCGTCGTGTTATACATCACTGCAACTGACACCGCGTTGTTAATCAAATATGCTTTTAATTACTATCAATAACAAATTTGTTCGACAGGTTCGCTGTGACAGCAGAATCAGTCACGATTCGTCCTGTGAAACTGATATCCTTTCCGCCATATCGGATTTTCATTTAGGATTGCGACGCAGCCGTGCAGAAAGCAGCGCGTAATAACTGCAAAATTAATGAGAAGCTTGCAGAGCCATTGTATCATGTATTTATTTATTTTATTATAAAAACAATAAAATTTGATGTTGTAATTGATGTCCTACTTGTTGTTAATTTGGTTGGGTTGAGTACACAAAAATTAAACAACTAAGGGCCATTTATACAAAGGAAGTTTAAACTGATGTTCAACTGAACCAGGTCAAACTGAACAAAATCGAATCAAATTTTATTTATATAAAATATTATAAAATATATAAAATATTTATATATATATAAATAAAATTTGATTCGATTTTGTTCAGTTTGACCTGGTTCAGTTGAACATCAGTTTAAACTTCCTTTGTATAAATGGCCCTTAGTTGTTTAATTTTTGGTTCAGTTAAACTTGAGTTGTACAACTGGCTCTAAATCAATCAGATAATAGTTTCGGTATATGTCGTAACTTTCATCAGACCCTAAAACAACATGAAAGCCAAGGTCTACAAAACATGAGTGTGAAGGGTAACTCTGATTTGAAATACAAAAGACGTTTATTTGTTAACGGGTAAGTGAGTACCTGAAACATAACCAAACGTTCAGCACGAGATTGGTAGGTACAAAGATTTGTTGTAACTTAAGGGTGCTACCTGAACTTTCTTAACACTACTGTTATTATTATCATTATACTATTTCTACTATTACATGACTATTGCTACTTGTATCCACTGTATCACTATTACTATCACTATTATTATTACTATCCACTGTCATTAGTTTAAGGAATGATGAAAGGCGGTAATTGGATTCATCCATCGAATGGAATGAATTGAAGATGGCATGGCTAACATGAAAGCTAAAATCAGGATGAACGGAAGACTTTGAAAAATGCATTTAATCAATTATTTATTTTTCTTTCTTGTTTGATATGCTTTTCTTATTTTTCTAATTTCATTAATTTAATTTAATTATTATGAAACTATCTCGATTATCTTTTTCTTTGTGTAAAAGTTCTGAAAATATTTTCTTTCTAAGAATAAATACGTATAGCTATAATTATTTTCGTTTAAATGTTTCAATCTTGCACTTGAATGATGACTGTATTCATTATATTATAAGTCCATTCAAATAAAAATGAGCAAAAAAGAAGACTCCTCGTCTCTTAGTGCTACAGTGGAGTAAGAAATATATTGTACTCATCTGCGTATGAGTATGAGGTTTGCTAGAGAAACCAACCTTGAAGAGGTCTCTGTAGCATCTTTCGGATGAACATCTTTGACCCTGCTTTGATGAAACTGGTATTTAAACGCAGAGACCCGATGAGACGAAGATCAGCATTTTGGCATAACGATCGATTTCTGACCTCAGCGTTATTACGAGATAGGGACGTGGCTTCAGCTGGGGTAGGAAATCAGCAGGACGAAGAAAGAAATGTTTGTTCAAAAGTCTTGATTTCCTTTTGTCGGGTGAGTTTGAGATAAGATTGGTCCGTAGCTTTATGCTTTCCATTGCAATGTGCACATGTGAGCTGAACAGGTGGATATTGACGAAAAGTAAACGAAGCTAGGTTGAAAGGCAAAAACCAATATATGATCCAGAATTCTTGGTAGAGCATTTTAAAACAAAATCATAAAAATCAAATTTCGGAGGTTGGGACAGTGTTGAATTTATAGGCAGAGCAATATTTTGTTTGAAGTTGAACATGAAGAGTGGGAAGAAGGAGGAAGAAGAAGGAAGAAATTTTCTCTTTCCAGTACGTAAAGATTTCTAGATATTTCTTGTTTTATTGTTTTTATATCGGGGAAAATTGGGAGAACGAAGAAAGAAATGTTCGTGTAAGGTTCCTTATTTTTCCTTTGTTGTATGAATTTGAGTGAATTTGGCGCAATACGCCTAGGTGAGCTGAGCAAATGGATAGTGACGAAAATTATCCGAAACTGTTTTGAGAGCT